>VWPW01011505.1:26063-41181 GCA_013389825.1 Crypturellus undulatus
GAGAAATATTGTCTAGTTTCTTGCAATAACAAAAGCCTAAATCCGATTTCCCAATATCTCTAAATTCCCTTAGTTTATACATCAATAGTCAGTTTGTCATTTTGTGACAATTTTAAAGGATACATCATACCTCCCTTTAAAATTAAACAATCAATTAAATGTGGTCCTTAGCAAAGGAATTTCTCTGTATATCCCCTACAAAGTGTAGAATTAATTTTATTTCTGATGTGGTCATAAGTAAAATGACTGCCAACTTTAGTTTTACAGAGTTAAGTCCCAAATCATGATTTTCTGCATACACACAATTTTAAATCAAACAGAGCTCCCATGTGATTACAAGTAAGATCAATAAAAAATCAAGTTTTGCCTTCCCCATTTCTACTGATTTCCAAATATCAGCATCTTGAAATATTCCCGTTGTTGCAGTATGAAAACAACCAGGAAGAACACATTAATTTTCATTGCAAATGCCATCTTCTTCTATTGGCATTAGTTATCTTTTTAGTCCTAATGAGCATTTGGAATTTTATTTAGACACTTACAATTCATGTGTTTGAAATGCAGGTGTTAGAAGCAAATTTGTCAATGTTAATGGATGGGAAAGTGCAGCCCTAGTGATAAAAGGATCCATTGTATGACTGGCAGGAATTGCCAGCATGACAAAGATGGATGTAAATTTAAAAATAACAGTAATATTTGGATACTTACAACCATCTCTTTTTATTTTTGAAAAGCTATATTCAGGATCTGTTGATGTTTAATGCAGATTAGCAGAGCATACAATTGACACTATTGATTAAAGTACTGAGCAGAGCTTTGGAACACAGAACAGAGCTGGAGGAACATAACAAATCAGTCACCACAGAGGTCATATTTTTAGTTAGCTAGCATCATTACATTTCTTTCCAATCTTTGTTCGGTGAACATTTTCATTATAAAGTTTTGTTAATGAATACGTTCACTAAAATTGACTTATGTGCCTACTCTAAGTTCAGTGAAGTTTCTGAAAAAATTCCCAATGATTTTCAGAACAGGTCTGATGAGATCAGGGTTAAGAACACTCATGCAAAGAGAATCTTTAGTAAGTAAGTTACTCATACTTGTCACATCAGAAATCCATTTATACAAGTCCAATCAATGGAAGTTGTATGAAGGAATCCTACTTAATCATAATTAAGAAGGACTTGAAATAGTGAGCTGCAGATGGTAAATTTTTAGAGTACTGGTCAGCTGGCATTTTTGAAAAAAAGGAAAAGAAACAAAAATTTGTGCCTTCTTCCACAAGTGTCGTAAAGTGGTGTTAGTAAGTGCTGTTTTTTTTTTTTTTTTTTTAATGAAGCAGAGCATAAAGAATCATGCTGGTTGTGCACTTCATAGTTTCACATTGTTCATAGTTATGGAAAGAGTGGAAAGGGAGGGACCAAAATGAGACAGGTGCTACAATACAATAATACAACAAAGTGCAAAAATTTTGCTCATCAGTAACATTTGTCTAGATCAGGGTCACAAGACTTTGAATGTTGAGCTCCCGGGAAGAAAAATCATTGAAGAGTCTATAATTAACACTGCTTAGTTTTATACAGCTAAGCATTATTTCATTTTGCTTCATACACAGTCCATGTGTAGGATTTGAATTACGCATAGTGATACATTTTAGTGATACAGTTAGTTAAAAACATGACATTAGTGTATACACAAGGTTATATATTTAAACAAATTTTGTAAGTACCTACTGTATTTCCTATACATCACAAAGGCAAATGGAGACTACAAGCACATCCATTAAAAAAGACAACATACGATACACATACAGTATCTGATAAACCAGTGAACGAGACAATCATATTTCAATTTAGAATCAAGGAATTGGATGTCATTATTTTTTCAATATGCAAGCTCTCAATTAAGTCTGACTAAAGAGTAATATTGTGATATAGTACTGCAAGAAACTGCCGAACAACAGTTGAAAAAAAGTTCAAAAACCTGATCACCCAGCCTGCATTGATGTAAGTGGTCCCAACAAATCCAATGGTGGGATTACCTTCCTCAGTCAGAGAGAGATATATTTTGTCTTTAAAAAGTATGATTCAAACAAAATGCAGGATGTACTGAGTCGTATAGTGCCTTTGACCTATATTCCTCACCAATATTCACAACAGACTTTTTTCTTTGTTGCAAGGACAGCTACAGAGTAGCTCTGTCTAGACCCCAGGTGTTCTGTGAGTTACAGGAATTAAAACTGCTTCACAAATCCTGCTATCAAATCCTGAACAGGAAAATATTCATGGAATGATAACTACTAAGACATGGAATGAAATGCAAAACACAGTGAGAAAAGAATTTATTTTCATATACATCAACATATCACAGAGACCTAGGATTCGGGTTGAGAGAAAGTTTAGAAGTTCCATTGGAGTGGTTCTGGGAAAAGACTGCCAAAGTCCTTTGTACTGTGAAAAGACCTGTCCTGTGAGGAGTTTCTTGCCATGGTCCAGAAAATAAATGGGATTTCTTTTCTCAGCAAGGTCTCAGCAAGGCCCTGAGAAAACTTCTAGTATTAGGGTTCGGGTTGAGGAAATAAGCAAGCCAAGAGTTGCCATTGAAGAGGGTCTGTGGAGTGATTGCGAAAGAAAGACCTGTGCTACCAAAAAACTCTACCTCTGAGCATATTCTTCTCTGTGCCATCAATAGGGAGCTTAGTTCCATCAATGGCCAGGAAAAAATGTCTAGGGTTAGGGTTGGGAAATCATGAAAGCTGAGAGGTCCCATTGCAGTGGCTTGGCAGTGGAGCTGACAAAGGAAGGTCCATGTTGCCAAGAGACCCATCCTCTGAGCACCTTCTCTTTTCCACTACAATGGAGAGGACTTCTTCCTTCCAGGGACCAGAAAAAAAAATCCTAGGGTTAGTGTTATGGATGGGAGACAAAGCAAGATGATAGGTAACATTGTAGTGTGTGTAGAAAGGGCCTGCCAAGAGCCCTTCTGTCTGACAAGTTTCTGATTTGGGCCAGGAATGAGATTCTTTGTCCAATATTGGCCTTTACAACCTTCTAGGCTTCGGGTTGTGGGAAGGACAATGTCTAAGAAAAATCTATAATTTCCCGATTGAGAAAACTTGTAATTGCAGCCAGCTGCAACACTGGAACAGAAATAGCAAAACCACTGACAGTGGAAAAAAAAATATACAAACAAAGGAGAATATTAAGTGTGCTCCAGAAAAAAAAAAAAGACTAAAATGTAGGTTAGTAGCCTAATATTGAACTGTCATGAGCAAAACATGAACGTTCATTAATATAATAGCAAATAATACAGAAACTATGATAATATATCTGATTTTTTTTTTCAAAAAGGGGGAAAATAAAGAGAAGGATAGATATTAGGAATGTATTAAAGGGGTAAACATAAAACAATGAACAAAAATACCCTACATTACTAGAATCCTACCCTCAGTAAATGAAATCAAGACTAATAGTAACATCATCACAGAAGAATTCATATTGCTGCAAGGACTCAGTCAATATGACTATCTACACTCTCAGGCTCTGTGGCATCAGGAAATGAAATCTGAAATAAAACTAATATCAATTAAAGCAGAATGAAAAGAAGGCTATGTTGTAAATTCATCTCTGAACAAGGACTTGTTCACATCCTAATACTGTCCATTTGAGTACATCCAGCCAAAAAATACTGCACACCCTGCCATTAATTTCCCATGTATTATTGCAGCTGCTTGTTATTACTATTAATTTATGCATGAGCTAAAACTATAGGAATAAAGTGTTCATGAAAACTGTAGATCTTTCTTTGTTACATTTCGCTCTCCCAAAGAATCAGAATATATTTTCTCAACAAGTTGCTCAGTCAGACCAAAAGTAGTGTAGGTTAACATTATTATTGGATGAACCTAAAAAAAGTTCAGACTTTTAGTTTAAATAAGCACACTAGACGATGAATAATTACTTAAACAATCTCTCAATTACCTACTCTGCCAGATTATGCATAGCTATTTCAGAAACACCATGAAAGTCAACATCGCTATTTCTTTCTTTTTTTAATTAGGTGTTTATTGATTTTATAAGCATAAAAACATTACTTCTCACATAATGCTTCCACCTAGACTACTGAATTACATAGTCTGGCAAGCGATGGAATCATAAGGCCTAAAGAACAATTGAAGCCATTATTTTATTTTAGTCAAGTGTTTGTGTGGCCACTGATGGGCTACCCATGCATTTCTTTTGCACTTCTAAATGTGGTCATAATGACAGCAACAACCTTTACCAAATCTTTAGAAGGGGAAAGTTAAAAGTATTATTGTGGGTAGGAAACTGTACTGGCAAAATGTGAAGTATTTGCCAATGTAAAGGCTGTTGAGGCCAAAAAGTTCAGTGGGAGTGAAGGGTTAGGGAGAAAATTGTGGGATTGAGCTAGGAGTGAGGCAGGGAAGAGTTGCCCTGAGATAAAGATATATGTTCCACATATTTGGAGATGGAAGAGAGATGGATCTACAGAGTTAAGCTCGTGGATGAAGAGGTAGCTGAAGAATTTGTGAGAGGATAAGGTGGAGTGAAGAAAAAAAATCCTGAAGAGAGAGTGAGATTGAAGAAAGGAGACAAAACAAAAGAAACCTGAATGCCCATACACCCACAGTGCAATAAGTAAATAAATAAAAAGGCTGTGAGGTTACACAGGTAAGATAGCAGTTTGAACTGTCATGCTCTGAATGCTCTGTATATGGCATTTTCTGAGCTGTTAAAATCCACAGACTTACAGGTCTTGTGATCTGGAAGAGCTGAGAAACATAATGTTTACATTTGAATTGAGAAGCTGTTCAAACATCAGATCCTCTTTCACTGGGACTGAGCTCATTGAGATTTACCATGGGAAATTATTGTATCCAGCCATCAGTATCAACTTGAAAGAAATAGATGCAGAATTAAGCAAAAACTTAAGCCATTTTTTAAAAGATGATTTTGAAACTTTGAAGTCTGCCTTTTTCATTTTAACTCCTTCACTTGTTGTAGCACTTATAAAGGTGACTACTGCATTGTTATTTAAATACATGAGATATGGTTTAGAATACAACAGTAACAAGTCTTAAAAATACATTGAGAGAACAGCTCTGGAAAACATTTAGGAATCCATTGCTATTAATTTCTATCCTGTGAAAGCAGAAATCAAGACATGAAAATGGAACAGATTGCTCCACAGAATGTTAATCACCAAAGATAAAAAAATAAAGAGCTGAAAGTTCCGTTTTATTTCTGCTTACCTTAGAGAAATCACAGTAATTGAAATTGCTTCAAATTCATCTTTGGAGGAGTAGTTATTGGAAAGCCATCTCATGAACTAGAAAATACATAATGGGATTTTTGCTCCTAAATGTATCTTGACATCACTGTATGATAAACAGCAAAAATGAACCGGATACGTTCACAACTGCTTAAGGCTTGGTTTTATGATCATGTAGACAAGAAAAAAAAAAACCTCAATGAAGTATCAATGAGTGGCTTAGTTCATCTTGACGATGTGGTTGTCTGTCAATTAGAATGTAGGTGTAAGTCATCTACTTAGCTCAGATGTCATCAGATTACTTTGTATATATTATCTAATAGCCTTCTTATAATTAAAAAAGGTAGATTCTACTGAGTGACCTGAAGAGGGACAATATGCTCAGAATTAGTTACAAATTCTATCTCATAAGAAACTCCCTGCTGAACATTCTTTTTCATTCTTTTAAACACAATAAGGAAGAAAAATGGGGCAGGTTGGAGCTCAACAAGAAAAAGAAAACTGCTTCTGCGACTCTTTGGAGTTCACTCTTGTGCTTTATAATGACAGAATCTTGGCAACTTTTTCAAATCGACAGTTTGAAAAAAGAACATGTATGAGTCAATGAAAATTTTCAGTTTCATCGTCCCATTTTTTTAACCATAATAATCTAATATCATTTTTTAATCAATTGAAATAGAGTAGTGTAAGGATTTCACTTTGATTGTTTAAAATGAAACTGGTCAAACTAACCCTTAATCCAAAATTAAAAAAAATGGGCTTTTCTTGTTGAAAGCTTTAAAAAAAATGTGTGTGCTTATCTCTGTGTTTATTATCTTCCTACTGACACATTTGGTGCATATCTGTTGGTTTTTGAAGGACAGGAGTTGAAATGTTTACCAGGATATTAATCCTATGCTTTGTCTGCTTCCAAAACATTTGTCTCATTTTGTTTTTAAAGTATTTAAGATTTTCCTGGTTATTTCACCACCTCATAAACCAGCCTCTTAACTCCAGACAATAATGAAAAAGTAGCTTTTTTTGCTGGACCCTGTAATAACTGGGTCTCCAGAGAGCTGTATGTGCACTACCTCATCCAAGAGGAATTGCTGCTGCAATAATGACTTGAAGCAGGGGAGCTCTAAATAACACATTAATATAAGAAGGAACAAAAATGCATCTTTTTGTTAGACTTGTGTTATCCTATATTGTGTTGGAATCTCTACTCTGTCCTTTGAATGCCTTTCAAAACTGCAGTGAAGTATTTCTTCATCAGACTTCCATATTGCTGACAGTGATTTGGGACCACCTCTAAAGTTCATTTCAAGTACTCTGTATCCATCTTGCTACAGAAGGATGCTGTCTCTTGACTGTTTATAATGATGTAAATACTTACTTACATGTATGTTTTGCATCTCTCTATTTTTTAGTGACAATTCATTAGGTCCACAGTAGAAAGAAAACATAAAATCCAAGGGAGTAAAAAAGAAACCATGAAAATAATAGGAACATTATAATTTCTCTTGTCTTAGAGAAGAATAAAAATGGGCTTTAGGAAAATGAATAGTGATTGGGAAAACCTTCAGTGTAAACTGAACAGTATAAAGATTTGAAAAGTGCAAAGTTATTTCTTGCATGTGCTAATAATTCTGTAAGCATTGCCTAAACAAATACATTTCACTCTGCATATGCTACAGATGTTAGTTTTATGGTGTGTATATGCTATATTGGTCAAATAAAATAAAGAAAGCATTTGGAGAATATGTACATTGCTAGCTGTAGGGAAAGTCCATGATACTGGAGATGCAAGATTACAAGTTAGTGGAAATTTAAATAAGGAGGTTCTTGTGTTTCTTTCCATTATATGGCTGATACTTCCAGCAGTTGGCACTAGTCTCTAACTTAATTGAATCAAGTCAAACAGTGCCGGCTACCCATTCATAATTGTGTTTAAGATGATAAGTAAACATTCCTGCTTTTTCACTCTATTAAAAACACATTGAATTTTGTAACACTAGATACTGATGCTAAGTCGCTCCAGGAACGCCCTTATGTGAATTTTAGGGCATGTAGAATGTAGTCGTGGTAGAACAAAAATTTTACGCAGCGCTTGCATTTGGTTTTTCTAGTGCACTTGTGGATGTGTGGATGTGTGCACACACGTGTGTAAGTGGCTGGGTAGGTGCAGTTAGAAATACCTTTTGAATGACAGCAGACAAGGAATCAGTTGTGTTGCAATGTGTGCTGCCTGTGGCTATTTACAAGGAAACCTGCTATCTCTCAATAATGTGAAAATCTTCTTGAGAGGAGCAGTGCCACAGCAAAGGCACTGAACCAGAGAAATTCAATTTGCCTACTCTGAAGTCTGTTTTGTCTGTCAGAGGAACTCTAATTCAATCCAAAATTACTTTCCAGATTCAGCCATAGTAGTCAGAGAAGAGTGTCCAGTCCCTGACAGGAGAGCGGGGATCGGAGGTAGGAGCTGCCAAAAGCACTCAGTGTTGTTGCTTTATCTAGAGCCAAGGCTTGGGCTTTTCCTTGGGAAGTGTTCGGAGTTCACAGGAGCCTTCCAAACTCCAGCAGTTGTCCCCTTCACACTTGGAGAGAGTCTGAGCGATGTCAAAACAGCATATACCCTACAACTAGTTTTCTGTGTTTCAGCTGATTTTCAGTTATGCTGATTATACAAGAAAGAAAAGCATAAGTGAGAGCAAAGTTAGACATAATTATGTGTAGGTGTGGAGTACAAAGTTTCGCTCTGTTCAGTGGAGCAAGCCTCGCAGACAAAAATAAACCACATGTGAACTGTAATATGTGTGTTTGTTTTGAATAGTGTTCCTAGAGAATTCAGACAGATACATAATGATAATAAACATCACCGTTGGACCTTTTTTTCCCCTTCCAAGGCATTGCTGAGAGGGGGAATGCGTGGGAATCAGTTCCTGATTTTTGAGTCTACCCTTAAGCAGCCAAGAATAAAGGTTCCTGTTGTTCTACAAAAACAGTCCATGTCAGGTAAAATAAATGATGACATGAATTTCTTCCAAAACTTAGGTTTAAAGTTTTTTTTTTTTGTATAATTAATTCTGGTTAACCCTATTAATTCTCTTGTATACCTTCAAACTGTCTGGGTTAAGCTTTTGAGCTGCCAAAAGAAAAGCATTTTCTCACCTGCAACTACTTAAAACTCAGCAGTTTCACTTCCTAAATGTTTTCAGCGAACATATCTTTGATTCCATTACAAAAGAATTTGCACCCTTCACACTCTTGTTTTGAACGCAAATTTGTAAAGCAAACCCTTCCTTAAAGCTGCTGAGTTTTTTGTTTTTGGTTTTGTTTTTTTTTCCTTTTTTTTTTTTTTTCACTTAAGCCATATAAAACTATAAATATCTTAGCGTTTGGATACAAAATTGCAAGTGCACTAAATGGAAGTTAGGCTCTGCTGCCTTTGGTGGGTTCCCAAATCAGAAAGAACCATTCAGATCTGAGTTGATATTTGAGTTGATTTTTGAGTTCATAACAAAATGTTAAAGTAGGCAAATTTTGATTGCTGGGAAAATATTTTGCAGAAACTTGCATATTTTCAACCCAGCTGTAACTAAAAGTCTCCTGAGAAAATATGCTCTGATGATGGCAATCAGATTTCTCTGTCAGAGAACCTAGGGTAAGTTTAGGTGAGTCTCACCACTTTGATGAGCAGGTGAACTCCCATCCTCAGCTGGGAGGTCACTCACATCTTGAAAACCTACTTTTAGGCTTTGAAGCTGCAGTGATTTTTGTGCAGAAGGACACCACACTTATGAAGTGCTGAAGACTAACTAGATCAGCATATGTGTAAAGTGTATTCTGCCAAAGCAAAGCTTATTTTAGGGTTAGAAATTTTGGGTAGTCATATGGTGGAAGCTGTAAAAATGAAGCTTAGATTCCTAGAATGAATGGACAGAATTAAGAAAATAAAGAATGCATTGATGCATATTTTATATGATAAATGTAACTGGAAGGAGTCAGGAAGCCACAGTATATTTGCAACTGTTTTCTACTATACTTAGCATATAAGGCATAACTGCATAACTGGCAAGTTTTGCAGTTTTAAAGATTGTGAAGAAATGTGTGGGGTCACAAAGATTATTAATGCGTTTGCAATCAGGGTGGTCTGAATATACAATCGTGACAGGGGGCGTAGAGACAAATACTGTGTGTAGGTGAGAAAAAAAAGTCAAACTTTGTCAGCTTTGAGGTAGAAAAGGACATTCCAAGTTCAGACTTTAAGAACAATCTCTCTGTGGTAAGGTCTTTTCTCTGTGACAGGGCAGGCTTAAGGATTTGCCTCTAAGACGGCAGCCACTCATTCGGTCTACTGTGCTCTCATAATGTCAGACCACAGCTTGTGGTATTTCACTATGAATACCAACATTATCAAAAAACAGGAAATTTAAAAAAAAAAAAGTTTTGTTTTCCTTCTGGCAAGGGTTACACTGAATCTTACCCAGTTGCAACTGTATAATTTTAATTAACTAGACAACTTGAGAGAAAATTTTGCACCTGGGGAGGTGCAAAGGACAGGTGATGAGTTCAGTAGTGGCTGCAGAGGAAGCCTTCTTATAAGGAACTGTAAGTACTAGATGTTTGCTAAAGGCTTCAAGAAAGTTTCTGACAAAAATGTTTGAAGTAATGATTTTATTGAAGTGTAAGTTGTAACATATAAAAGATTTTATACACTACTGCCATAATACAGCATTTGATAGTCAGGAGTGTATCTCAGTTAACATGTTTTGAGATCTTCTACTAAATGGATAATTTTTTCTTAACTTTTTTTTTTAAAAAACAAATAAATCAAAATAATCTTAGTCATAGGGTTAAAAATTATTAACTTTTTATTTCAACTAATACTTCTAAGGCTGAAAATGCTTATACGTTTATTTAGTTGTTTATATTGCATGATGTTTTTTCTGGCTCCTGTGTGGATTTGTGTATGATACATGCAACAAAACAGCCATACCTGTTATTTTTGAAATTTACATCTGAAGTTATGCTTGTTTTAATTGATTAAAAAAAATGCCCAGAAGAATTGGATAATACTGTAGAGTCACTTTAGACTCTGTGGTCTCTGTATTGTGGCTCTCATGTTTAGCACGTAAACATGGTTTTGTTTGTTCTTTTTTAAGGCATTTACTATGTTATATTTCCCAAACTAGTCTTTACCATTTATTACTGAAATGGCTGTGGGATTCCAGGGGCTTCCAAACTCTTGCATCACGGTACAATTTCACCTGCATGCAGCATATTTCTTACTGCAGTCTTGCCGGTCACTGCCCTCTTCCACTTAACCCTAAAATGTGTAGTTTGAAGAATGCCTTGATATCTCTTTATGCATTAAAGCATTTTATGCTTTAAGAAAGGTTAACTACGATGAAGAATATGGACTTATTTTTCTTGTTTTTTCTCTTCTGGCCTCTTATATTATTTATTTTATTGCTTCTTTGTAGTTATATTTAATTTATTCAGTCTCTTTATTTTTTCACTTTCTGTCATTTTTTAATAAACATGACCTTACTATAGTGAAATTAGGCTGAGTCTACCCCTTATCTTCAGAAATACCATAGAGTAATTTCTTTTAGAACTGAATATATGGGTTCTAGACATATGAAGAGAGGTTGACTATAGCTTTTCAGATTAGATTGTTTTTTGCTATGCATTTAAAATTAATTGGCACTGTTTGAAGCCACCAGATTCTTTCTTAATAATATGGTGAATGATTGCGATTGTCTTGGCTGCTAATGTCAGAATGTGGTCAACAAATAGGCTTAGAAAGGGCCTAGCATCCCTTCCATACGTTTTTATTCTGGCCATAGAGAAAGCATACATTCTTCAAAGAATAGTTTCCAATGTCATCTGTTATGTAAATTCCTTTAAGAGTGAAAGGAAAAAAAAAAACGACTTTCTAAATTGGTCATAATTCTTGATTCTATATTTTCCAGTTTAGTTTAATATGCAAGTTTAATAGCAGAGAATGTGATATACAGTCTTGGTGAACAATGAATTTCAAACTTCAATATATTTTATGAATTCAGTAAAAATAAAAGTAATTCTTAGGTAGTAGGAAAAATTAGCAAGTCAGAAGAAAGTGTCACAACCAGTTTCATTTTTGGTAGTTCTTTTCTACACAACAGTTTTCATTGCTGTGATTTCTGCCTGCATATATCGTGCTATCAAATATTACAACAAACAGAAGAAAGAGAACTAAAATCTTTTTTCAGACAGGAACTTTAAAGATGAATCCTCAAATCTGGTTGCCAAATATGTTCTGCCAGTAAATCCAAAGAAATTCTGGTGGCAAATCTTGGAACTGGTGTCAATGGACATCGTGATAGGCTAGGTGTGGTGAGGGGGGAAAGAAAAAAAAATCCTTGGGATGCAATGTACATAGAAAAGCATCCTGCTTTCTGGGATGGTCATGGTCATATTGCATTACCTATCCTATCGCCCCTGAGGTCTCATCTAATCTGAGGATGGGAAGAAGCAGTGAAAGAACTTTGAGGCAGTAAAAGGAAAATGCTATTGAAGTGCTCTTCACCTAGTATGGTTAAAGGAAGCTCATCTTTCTGAGCCTGAAAGGTCTTTGAGGAAAGAATGAAAAGAGTAATCACAAGATTATCATTCCCGTGATCTGAATAACAAATATCAACCCTTGAATTAAGCAAAACTACTTCAGAAAGTAATGAGTTTGCCAAAAATGACAGTTTGAAAGTTTAAGAATTTGGTCAAAAGTTTTTAGTGGGAAATTTGGAAAGGCAATGGAACTAAGAAGTCAAACATTTTTATATATATACATTTAAGATGAAGTATATTTTGGAAGCCAAAAATCTTTCTGTTTTGACAATTTATAAATGAAATATTTTTCTTTATTTCTAAGTTCCTACATGCTGTTTCACTACTTTGGTTTTATTTCATTGCATCTTGCATTATCTGACACTTGTGTCAAATTTTCAAGGAAAATAAAAATAATTCTATTCCCACTTCGGGGAGACAAAAAAAAAGTGATTTTTACTCTACCCGAGTGTTATTTTGTCTAGCTCGCCTCTGGGGATTCTCACTTACACATTGATCCAGAGAGATTAGAATGGAGGATACTGTGTAGAGACAGCTGGATTATTTTAGTATTACATTCATTGTACAATATGATTAATGATCAAAGTAATTTAGTCCAGTTTTAGCTGGACAGGAAACAAGCGAAGAGTATTTAGGAATATGTTTGGACAANTGATAGTAAAAAATCGAAGAGTATTTAGGAATATGTTTGGACAAAATCTTTTTTTTTTTTCAAATTATTTTATGTTATTTTTCTCCCATGTGTATATCCCACAATAAAGAAGGATTTGGATTTTTTACTATTTGTCATGTTTAAGAGCTTTTGTAGTGTTCCAAAGATGTATTGAGGATTATTTGATTTGTATCTTCTTATGTTAATGTTGTACAATGTGGAGAATTTACAGATGTAACTCCCATTATCAGAATACATGAAAACTTACCGTGTGTCAGTAGGCAGATAAACTGTCAAATGTCAACTTTTACAGTCCTCTGCTTTAGTCTGTCATGGATTTTATGATATAATGCTTAACTATTTGAGTATGCATGTTATCAATGGGACACTCAGTGTGTTTTGCATGACTGTGCAACAGCTGATCTTAAATCATTCTTTTAAGCAAGTTCAATTTTCAGCTTTGAAAGGCTGTTGCATTTCAACTCTGAAATGAAAATCCTTTGTGCAGCACTCACTACAGTGAATTGCAGTAAAACACCTGAAAAATATTTTTAAGAGTTGAAGATTCTTCCCTGGTTGATTCTATTTTGATTGATTTGCTAGTGAGAATCAGTCAAAAAAAGGTCAAACAAAATTCCCTGACATTTCACTTGTGAACTGATAACTAGAAGGATAAGATGTTGTCCTTGCAGAAGTATGTTATGTCTAAGGTTTCTCTGACCTGAGATCTGAAACCAGCTCTTGTTTAGCAACCTGTCAATTCTTCTCATAAAGGCTGATGTCATAAATGCAGAATGTCACCATCGGAACTAATACTTACCTAATAAGATTTTGGTAATGGAGTACACTTCCCCCCCACCCCCACCCCATGCCTTTCACATGCAACGTGAGCTATTACCATCTCCTATATAGCACACACATAGCAAAAAATCTTGGTCAGAAATTCAACTTTGAAAAATGTGTCATTTTTTTCACTGTAAATTAAGAAGTGATAACATTAATACTGATCATTCTTTGCTCTAGTCATAATTTCCCTACATATATATATATATATTTGTCATTGCATCTCAAAAGCTTTGATATAAGAGCAAGTGCTCAAATGTACAGCTCTGACTTTCCTTATGGTTTTTACAGGGCTGTCTCTGGCACTCAGGGTCCTCAGTCAACATCAGATTTGAGAATATTTAGTGCTTTCTTTTCCCAGTAACACCTTTATTGATAAAAAAGGGGAAAGTTATAAGTAGTCGTAGTAGGTTCTTCTGGTAACAGTTAGGGATGTAATCTGACTTAGCATTTGATGGAGGGTTATTTGCTTCCCTTGTGGAGTAGAGATTGTCACCTATTTAAAGTGTATCTAACTAGATAGAGTACATTAAAGAGTGTAGAGAAACTATTTCTTTTTCCCTGCTTTCCCCCAGACCCAGTGAATGATGGATTCATCTCTCTAGCCTATTAAGAGGAAGAAAGAAAAAGGATGCCCAATTCCCTGAGGTGGGTCCTCCGTTTCTCTGTTAGTACGTGAAGTTGGCTGCAGAATCTGTGCACAAGGCGTTGCCAGCAAACTTTACCCCAAGAGTCACTTTAAGGCCAGCTTAGTTATTGAAAGCAATCTACTCCTCCTCATAAAAAATACACAAGGAAATGTAAGGGAAAAGGGATGGGAAGGAGTGTGAAAGAAGAGTTTAAGTAGTCTCCTGTGCTTCTACATGCCACAAAAGTGTTGTTGCTCCAGGAAGGAAGGATTTTCATTTCCATGTGTTTAATGCTCGTAAGTGCATTAGAAGGCAAGTTATTCTGGATGCTCTCAACCATTCCCGCAAATACTTTTCTTTTTTTTTTTAAATCACGTGGATTAGTCATGCAGGTTTGGTATGACAAAATAATCAGCTGTACTTGGTCCTTTTTTTCTGTAATATTGTATGTCAGTTGTTACATAATTGCATCCTTACTTAAAATGTAGTGCGTAGTAGATACAATATAACGAACAAATAATCATTTTAATAACTTTATATGTTAATGAGCCATATGTTGACTGTTTCTATTGTATTACACTACTATTCCATATTTATGTAATGTTGCTGCTGTCTTGTTGCTAGGGATAACATCAATAGGTATGCCTTGCACATAGTTAATACTTTCCTTCAATCATTTTGCAATTATTTTCCTTGGTTTATGCCACCAGAAAGAGAGTACACTGAGGCTTTTTAATCCATTTTATGTAGCATCCTGTATGTGAGTAAGCTATCTGAACAGTGCTGGATGAGTAAGCATTATACAGCATAGGATGGGATCGCACTATATATGTACATAGATTATTACTATTTTCATTAAAAATGTCTCCTTTTCCATTTTTTCTCTTTTATACCACCTATTGTCAAATATGGAGAGAATGGAGGGAATAATAAAAGGTTGTTCAGGTAACAGCAATAGGAAAAACAAGAACAAATATAGAGAGATTTTATGTTTTTAAAATAAAATCTGCTTCTAGTTATACCAATGACAGAGATAGCAACATCTTCCTATATTTCTCTCTTTCCTTTCCTTTCCTTTCCTTTCCTTTCCTTTCCTTTCCTTTCCTTTCCTTTC
>VWPW01011505.1:41703-72741 GCA_013389825.1 Crypturellus undulatus
TTTTTTTTTCTTCTCTCTTTTTTTTTCTTCTCTCTTTTTTTTTCTTCTCTCTTTTTTTTTCTTCTCTCTTTTTTTTTCTTCTCTCTTTTTTTTTCTTCTCTCTTTTTTTTTCTTCTCTCTTTTTTTTTCTTCTCTCTTTTTCTCTAAAAGACCTTTATATTCCTAATTCATGGAAAAATATGCTCTTCTCTGGTACTTGCAAAAGCAAAGGACTTCATAAAGTGAAAAAGAATACAAATGCAGAAGAATCCTTTATAAATGTCTCCAGTAAGGTATAAGACCCCCATTTTAAAAAGGATAATTGCTATTCATAGGCTTTTCTATTCATCATTGTCAATCCACTGTTAAGCGTTTACTGCTCTATGTCAAGTATATGCTGCAAATTTTTTAGCTTCATTTCCACATGCACTTTTTTTTTTTTCTTTTAAGAAAGCTCTCCATGTGAATTTATGATATTTACATTGAGGGAGGAAGGGGGTGAATACATGTGTGTGTATAAATAAATCTAGCATTAGAGGGGAAAAAAGTTTAATTAGGCTATAGCTATTAATATAGGTCATCTGGTAAGTATTTGCAATACTTCTTACGGTGCCGCAAATCAAATAAAAAAAAGAGTACTTAGCACTTGGATCCTCCAGGTAAGATGAAAATAACACTTTCCATATCGGATTGAATATAAGAGTTCCTAGCATGCTTCTTTGGTTTTTTAGAGGATGGCTTTCTCTGAATTAAATATCAACTGAATTAAATTTCAGCTCTATATTACTGAGGAATGGCATATTTGGCTCATGAAGCCACTAAACAGCTGGACAGCAGCTCCTGCCTTTCCATGCAATTTATTACAGAGTTCCAGTTCCCTCCTTTGTTTCACTTCTCCTTGCCTATAAGGAGAAAGTGTCTTACCAAAGAGGGTATTTTGACAGCTGGCCATCAGATACTCTGATCATGAGACAACAGAGTGGCTATTTGTTTCAAGACTCAATAGGTAGATTAACATCAATTTCTTTGTGGGTAAAGGTCATCTAAATGACCATCCCCTTAAAAATGCACAACAGCTTTGCTGCATCTCTTTATTGGAGGAGAGTTTTCTGGTTGCCCTACCAAGCCACTGTAGTTTAATTTCCTTATATTCAATCTTTTGTTTTGTGCCACCACCCACCTCAGAATTTGCAGTAATTTCTACAATATCTCATGGACTCCTCCAGTGTTCATTTTAAAAAAAGTAAAAAGTCCACCTGTCTCCTCCTACTATTGCTGAATTCCAAAGTAATTAAATTCTTCCCTAAGTCTCTAATACAAACTCTTGCCAACAAAGCCAAGACATGACACAGTGTGGCATCAAATCCCTGTACGGCTCTGAAAATGTAACCATGCAAAATATTTTGCGAGAAAAAATAAGCAAGAAGCATGGCACTAGACATTTTGATAAATCTGAGTATATCTCTCAATGGCTGAGTCTGAGTGGCTTTTATGAACTACTGTTACAAGCTTGCCTTTTTTTTCTTTTTTTTCTCCCCTTCCCGGAACTCTTATATGAGAATTCCTGTCCTCAGACCTAGTGAGTTTTGGTCAATAATCATATTGATACAGGAATGAAGAGTTGGTCAGTCATCCTGAACTTCTCTGCTTATCAGTTTGCATCTTCTGAGAAGAAGGGAGATTCTTAATACGTCACTTTGCTTTCCAGGAGCTTCTCTGAGAGAGTATAAATTATACTTGGTGAAGTTGCTCACATTCTCTAGTAGAGTAAACTGAGAAAAAGTAGAAGTCCACCCAGCCGGAGTATTCACCATGAGTGTGTGACACAGAGTAAGTGTAAAGCTAAATGTGTATTCTCATTATTTCAAGGCTGTGTTTCTAGACAGAGAGACTGTGGCTACAGGCACAAAAACATGTAATTTACACCTTCTGTAAAACTACACTGTCTCACTGCGGCAAAGCATAAGCCATACTTCTCAAGTAACTGTTGGAAGACTGCAGTCCAGGTCCCAAAGTAAATCTGACAAAAGTCTAAAACTCATTTTAATTGTGCCAGCGCACATACAGTTTTGCATGGGCCTCCATCCCTCATCCTACAGGCCTGTGAAAACCAGTGAAGGAGAGAGAACCCAGTGTGCCTCGCTGACACAGCTGGACGAGATGAACTCTTATTTACTGCGGGAATCTTCTGCCAGCACTTCTCAGTTTGATTATAATGTCGATTTCATCAATGTTACATTTTGTTACCCCTTCCCGCCCTTCTGAGAAGTACTAAGAGAGATAAAGAGGGTGAAGTTTGTAGCTTTTAGCTAACAGGAACATTATCTAGCTCCCCAAAGTCCTTTTATGGTTGAATCATCTTACCTTGAATTTTGAGGCAGATACCATTAATTTTTTCAATAGCTATTATATGCCATAAAGATTGTCATTGAACTATGAGTCTATATCTTAATAGCATGACTCACAGTTTAATCTTTGATAAACAAATTCAACAGCACTGTAAAGCTACAGCTCACAGTACGTGTTACAAAGAAATGCTGTATTTTAGAATGGAAACTGTTACCCAACCAGAATTAAAGAGGGTAGTCTTGTTAACATTTCAAGCCTTCTTTACTTTTCTATATTAGTTCACTTATTTTAGAAATTCTCAGTGATTTTAGAAAATTAATACTCATCTGAAAAGATGGATCCACATCATAGAAATTGAAACACAGCATACTATACCTTAAAAACTCAAGATTTCAGTGCATTGCCAAAACAAATTATTTTGACTCGCTTTAAAAATATGTGGAGGCTTCTTCAAGCATTATCAAGGATAAGTCATTATATGACTTGCAGGTTCATACATCACTGCTCTTTGCTGTCAGTATGAAAAATAGTGCTTTTTGTTTACTTAAAAAAATGAAATGCCACAATTCTGCTGTTGAAAAATGAGGCGGGAAAAAAGAATGTCCTCCCATTTTTGAAAAATGTATTTTTTATTGAAGCAAAGTAGATAGGAGGAGAAAGAGATCATGTGTACTCATGGAAGCAGACTGGTCTGTATTTACACAGGAAGAAGAAAAATGGCTGGGTCATTAAGGACAAAGTGACCAGAAACAACTAGGGAGCTGATGACAACAGGAGCCAGAAATGAAGAGCTTACATGAACCTACGTGAGATCTATATTTGAATACCAAAATACATATAATTAATAAAGACATAAAAAAATAAGATGCATACTTTGTGAAAGAATGAGGCTCCCCAGTCAGAATGCATCTGTTAATAATAATAATAAATCCCTTTTGGAATGAGAGTTTAATAGTTCTTATTCATGCTTTAAATAGTAGATCACAGTAATAAATCAGTATTATGATTTTAGGGGGTACAACTTATGAAATATAATATATTGTTTCTAGCATTTCATTTACTGTAAAATCATTTTTTAAATATTCTGTACTATTCATTTTTCAAAGGAGATTGATCAAATAATCATGCAAATACTAGAGTACAGCCTGCATTAGTGTTAATTTTTTTAATTTTTAAAAGCTTGTGAAAAGTAATTTAGCTGTTGTGATGGGTGAAGTGATTATTTTGACAAATTCTCAAAAAATGTGGAATAATAAGGGAAGAATGTGTGTGTTCATGAGCTACATATATGCTGAGACCCCATGCACTAACTATGAAACATTTGTGGTTTCTATTGCCAGACCTATTTGATGAGGTTAACTTAGATGGTACTCGCGAATAGCTTGTTAGGTTTCTGCACTGTATAACAGCAAACTTTTTATATTTTGGCTCTTCTCTTTCTTTAGCTAAGAAGCCTTCCTTGTTTGTTACCAATTTCACGTAAAAACTATTGGTAAATATAAGGTATACTACAAAATATGAGATAATCATCTCCTTTGTTTTGCTGAGGGAAAACTGGCACTCATAAAATATATAAATAGACATACATGGTAAAAGTGTTATGAAGCTTTCCAAGCAAGGATATGTTTCTTGGAAGACCCAAAGGCAGACAGAAAGCTTCTACCAGATGGCAGGACTCGTGCTAAAAGATGTCAATGGTAATTCCGTGTTTCCTCCTTCATGAAAAAAGATAAATTCAGGTGGATCACCTCCCATAATGAATAGCAGTAATCTTAATATTTATTAAGCTCAACCCAATATCAGTAATCTAAAAATAGGTTATATTTGTTGAGCTGGACAAATAATGATTTATCTGACCTAGCGAGGAAAGCCAAACAAACTAGAAAGAAAATTAAATTTTGAAACAGAATGAAGGGGAAGTTCAATAAAAATGAGTCTCTTGTTTCAAATTCGAGACAAGAAAAAGTGATTTTGTCTGTCCAGAATGAAGGGCCTCTCTTCTGTGGAGATATTATTAAATGCAAATTGGCATTCCTAGACAAAACTCTTCAATCTAAGCACTTCAAGAAAAAAAAGTGACACTTGTAAAATCTTGCTTTTCGTTGTCTTGGCCAGAAGTAGTGGATGAATCTGATTCAAATGCATGTATCTGGAGTTCCTCTGACACTGACTTTTCCTTCAAAGCAAATTCTTATATATATTTTTCCCACACAGATAATGTTTTTTTTATATAATCATTCAGCAGATTGTGAGGTTATAGAAACATATTTCTACTCTTATTCATCCATTACACAGTATGTATGCAGACCAAATGGATGTATTAATAAGTATTTGGAAACAATCCTTGAGGAACATGAGTACTCTGTTTTCCATGTCCTCTTTCTGCTACACTCTACTGAGATATTGGTATGCAGGAAAGCATTGTCCAAAGGCATTACAGGGAAATATGCTTTGGACAAAACTGACCTAGAGTTATATGTACATGAGAATCTCAGTTTTCACGATTCTTTTTTAGGAGGAAAGCTGATCACAAAGGGCATTGAGTTAGAAATTTCTGTAGAAGGACAATATAGATGAGATGAAAGGAAGGAGATTTTTGTTCACATACATGCTTCTTATTGTTAGAGTTTTTTTTTTTTTTTCTTTTTTTTGTTTTTTTTTTTTAGATTTTTTTTTTTTTTAAGTTATGTCCCCAAGCACGTTTATCCTACAGACCCGGCCCAAGTGTATTTTGTGATAGTGGAGAATGGGATCAGTTGAAGATTTTTGGAAGGGTGATGAAATGTGAAATGAAGTACAGCAAAACAGCTGTCTGGCAAGCTTTCCATTTTACCAAGACAAGGTTTGTTTCTAGCACTAGAAGAGTTCAGAGAGTCCAGGCTCTATCTCCTAGCAGAGGATCACAGTGAATTCACAAAAAAATGCATACACTCCTACTGTTGTGTTTAAATCATGTGTGTCTAGAAGGAAAAAAATAAAAAGCAAGTTAGAATAAAAAGCACTACCTAATACTAAATAGATTTACATCACAACAGTGTGCCATAGATTATGTACCATCAGAAGTTCATAGAGACAAGCTGAATGAAAACTGGACTTTGATAGTGTTTGTATAACAGTGTCGGTAAGTACCCAGGTGAATGGCTGGACTTCTGAAAGATCATCAGGTGCTGCAGACCAGTCCAAAGGCCAAAATCGCACAGGACAGATCCAAAAAGTTATCTAGGTCCAGAGAAAGTGGCCCTAGTTATCTAGGCCCAGATCTAAGCTGCTGCCCTTTATAGAGAAAGGCTTTAAGAGGGAGAGGTGTAGAAATACTCTGCATATTATTCTGCAAGACTGAAGGCCGCATAATCATTCAAGAAAAAGTTGTTGCATTGTACCCCTACTATTAAGCAATTGTGTGGCAAATATTACGTATGAGTTTCACAAAACTTATTATTTGGAAAAATATTAGATTAGAATCTACAGTAGTGTACATCAGCATAACAACAACGATCAGCAATGCAAATATGTCAGCAAAGTTGAACATCAATTAAAAGATTATGTGACAGTGAAATGTTATGTTCTTTAGTTGTCAAGAAAATGTTGTAGATGTATTTGGATCTTCCTTAGCAAACTCTTCTTCTGATGAAAAAAATGCCAAAATAATCCGAGTTTGCCCAGTTTAGATATTTTCTTAACCTACTAGTGTAAGACAAACAGGATATACTTAAAAATCTCATATTAATAAAAGCACTTTGAAGCTATCATTCTTAGGATTCTATTCCTGAAAATACCCTAACTTTCAGCCAACACAAAATCCAGATACTCTGATGTCCCCTGATGATGATTTAGAATTTGTCCCACTTTGATAAACATTCCCAGTAGGGAGGTTCACATTCAGTTAAGATAGCTTTCAAGTGCAGTTGCGTGTGGATGGTAGGGAAAGAATATGTGCTCATCAAAAATATACATACTATGTATGTTTCATTATCAGCTTTTCTGTGAAAACAAACAAACAAACAAAATACACTGAAAAACAGTGTATTAACATTGCTTTCCATCACCTTGAAACATGAACCAAAGCTGCTTTGCATATCACATATATGGAGCTAACTGATAGTTATGGAAAGGCTATACAGATATATCTAATTTGATTTAATGATTTCAAGTGTATTTCTGTTCTTTCATTTAGCTCTCAATCACTTTATATTGTTGTTGAGCTTGTGTTATATTTTATCTACTAGCAGAAAATCTCTTGGTCTTCATGGCTTTTATAGTTTTAAGATAAAAATATTAATAGTTCGTGGTCTTCTGTTTCAAATATTGATACTGAAGGTAATCAACCATCCTGTAATACTTGGCTAAGCCTTCTATAGGAAGATATCAACTTCATTCAGCTGACATGTTTGGAGGTACAAGATCTAGCCTTTTTTGTCCTAGCCTTCTTTAGGAAAAGAAATTATACATTGACCTATAGTAAATGAAGTTATGGCCTATGGAATTTGCATTTTTTTTGCCACTCAATGAGGGCCAGGGTATAATATGGTACAGAAAGCTCTTAAACTAAATATAACAAGCAGTAAAAGAAAAATTTAGGATAAGCAATGTTTATTCTATTTGCATATACTTCAGCATTTTCTTTCTGATTTTCAGAATCCAAAATAATCAGAGGGAAATGGAGTTATTCAGTGCCTCTGAATTCAAAGTCCTTTTTCTCTGCCAACTGTGAAAAATATACTCATTAATGATATTCTTTTATTTTTACTTGATCAGAAAATATTTTACATGCAATAAGAATGTTGTAACCACATATTTTGCAGTGGTAATGCTAGCTAACAGAGATTATTGAGATGTGTTACTAGAAAGAGCTAATAAAAAAATAAATTTAATATATCAATTTCCACCCTCAGGATGAGACTCATTCTGATGTATAATGCATTCTGAAGAGTGGATATTTTAGCACAAATAAATAAAAGGTTGTTCATAACCAAAAGATGTTCTGAGCCACAAACATCAATTCATAAAATTCATCATTGATGCATTACTCTTGAAACTGCTGATCAAGGTCATCATGTAGTCACAGCAGAATAGAGTAATTGTTAAATGCATTTTTCAAGAGTTATAAAGAAGTGGCACTAGCGGTGCTATATGTGTTGATGCAGTCTTTCATTCTCTGTGTAGTACTGTTTACTCTGCACTGTGTCTTTTACTGTGTAATAAAATCTTTAATTAACCAAACCTAGTACTGGGTTGTGTGTGAGGAGTAACACAGTATATCATAAAACCAAAGCAAATACAAATATACAGTATGAACGTCAGTAAAGGCAGAGAAAGGGCATCATGCTTAGAAAATAATAATCACAGATCCACCTTCAAAGCCAAGGACTGAATGTCACTGACTAATACTTGCTTGATGGGATCTGTTTCAAGACTAATGAAAAACGTGGTTATAGGAGAGAGAGTGATTAAGAAACACTGCCCAGTGATTATATTACAGAGGTGAGATGCCTGCTTAGTTCCTTATTAGTGTTACTTTTGTTTTGTCTTATAACAAAGATGTATTTGCTGAACCATTCCCATGGTATTTGCAAAGAGTATGTACATCCTGACATATAAGAAGCATCTTGAGCTATTGCCTGTCACAGCAAAGTAAATTGACAACAAAAGTGCAAATTACTGTTGTTTCTGACAGTTAATGCATAATTTTCAGAAGAGTCTCCCTGTGTTTTTTGCTGTGGTTTTCTAGCGGAGCAGTTCATTCAAATACTGTCAGTGTGTTTCTTAAGCTATTTTATTTCATAAACAGTATCACAGCTTTGAGAGCATGTAGTTCTGAGAACATTAGAAAGATGACTTCTTGTGATTCAGATCATTTCCTGGATTTGGGGTACTCTGCAATTTCAGGTACTCACAGAAATGTGTCCCTGAATTGTTATGCCCATTGATGCCTGTGGGGTTTAAAGAGTATTATCAGACATATTCAATTTGTCATCAAAGGGAGAACCATTTTCTCAACCTGACAGGATTGTATTTGAGGAGGACTGTTTCTTCATTTAGCAGATTTTGCTGCCTCTGAAGCATGGACCTTTTTCCAGTTCTTAGCAACTATAGTGCCAAATGGGACAGAGCAGCGTGATTCACCTCAGCAACATCAACAGGCCTGGTCTTTGCCTGTTGCAAAATAATAATTTGGAGGTTCAATTGTTCATTAGGAAGCCTCTGTTTTTGATGGATTCCATGAGCTTTTCAGTTCTTAAAATAAATTGCATAAATTAGAGAAATAATAATAAAGATAATTTTACTTTAAATAATCACTGCCCTGTTCTGAAGCTTCATTTGTGGTCTTTGGGTAGAAATAAAGCTCTTGATTTCATTCGTAACAATCTCCATTCTACTTTTTTCTTACAGAGTACAGAGTGAAGAGACTCACAGGTGGCTTGTTTCCTTCCATTTCTGTTTCCCTGTCTTGTGTTGTAAGATATAACATCAAAGAGTGTTATAAACACTAACTTCTTTTTAAATTATATTTTACTATATTGAAATTAAACACACATTTTTAAAAGGTAAAATCCTGCTGGGCAGCTAAATCAATTTATTACAAATACAATAGACTAGATAATACAGCTACCTCACAATTTGCATGCAAGATTACCCAATCTGCATGCAGAGTCATGGAAGAGTTGTCCCTAAGATATTTATTATTTAATAAATCTTATCACACCATGGTTTGCAAATAGTCTATTAAAATATGAGAAACTAAGTTCTTGGGCTTTGCAGTAAATCTTGGTAAATGATGTGGGAGGATTTTTAATGGTACTGACTGCCCTGTATAACTAATTACATTGTCCTGTATAACTAATTGCATTGCCTTCCAAGTGCTATAATGTGTGCTGTTTATTTTGACATAAAAAGATTTTTACAGATTATAAAATATTTCTGCATTTCAGTAGGAAACATTTTTTGGACTTCTGATTTTATAGCATTTAGGCAGTAAAAAAGATGATGAAATGTGTGAAAGATCTGGTCAATATTGTACAGAGCGGATGGAAGACTTTGCCTGAGTGAATCAGAACCAGATTCACTCGGAGGACTGAATGGACATCTTTTCTTTCCACCCTACTGTAAGACACTGTTATTGATTGTGTTTGTCTCGACACTGTTGACACACCATTCACCTGACCAATGCCCCGGTATCTTTTCTCTGGGAAGACCAACTCAAGACCAAAACATGGACATTATCTCTCCCTATTTAAACTTCTTAACCCCAGTATCTTGTCTCTGGGAAGACTGTAATATCTACCTGCCCTAGGCATGCTGTCTCTCAGAAGATCAGCTCGAGACCTGGCGCAGCAGTGCCCACCAGAGCAGCTCGCATGCCAGTCAGGTGAAGAGGAACATCAAGCACACCGCGCGTATGACACAAACAACATGTACCAGAAAGAGGGGGGACTCCTTGAGAAGGGGGACATAAAAGGAGCACGCATTTTCCCCACAAGGTATGGGTCATCACCTGCACTGAGATGCATCGCTTCTTTCCCTGAACATCACTTGCACCGAGGTGTGCACACCACCTGCACCAAGGCACCGAGCCACCTGTACCTGCACCGAGGCACCTATACCTGCACCGAAGAGGAGTCAACAACACTTGGCCGGACTGGTGGTGATGTTGGTAACTATGATCTTGTTACCCTCGCTTGCTGGCTTATCTTTTTTTCTTTTTCCCTTCTCCTTCTCTCTGTCCTATTGCGCCTATCAGAATGAAGCTAACAAGGTTGTATGGCATTTGACCCTGTTTGTGTCTTAATCTTGCTCTTGAGATCATATCGAAACCTCCTCCGACACTGGATTGAGACACCTACTGAAGTGGAAAAGGAGAGTGCCAAGAATCCACATGAATGTGAATTTGAGAGAATTGGAATCTGTTTTTCTTGGACCTCAGCAAATATTCCATTAATACTTTTAACTTTCTCATTAAAGTTTTCCTTCCTATTTGCAAATTTGCCGTGGACCCATGCTACCAAAGAAATCTTAGAAACACATTATTGATGTGGATCTCCTAACATTATGTTGACTTTAATTTTCCAAATTTGTCTAAATTCAAAAGTCAAGTTAGAAATATTCCTATAAGAAGGCCTTCTGATTTTAATGTTACATTAATGCTTAATTTTAAAGTCTGTTGGAAATCAGGAAAGACCTGATAAAAGGAGAAGCCAGACCAAGCTTTAAGAGATGTTATCCCTTTGAAGTGGTCAGCAACTTTCCTCAGGTATTTGTCACCTGCTGTCTGCAACCTTTGGTCCTTGCCCCCATTCCCCTCTTCTCCCCTCTCCTTCCCTCCCCTCCCCTTGGCAACCTGTTGGACTCTTCTATTATGTACCAGAAAGGAAACAGACATATTTTTAAGACTGGTCACTACAAACCTTAACAATATCATACTATTATCCAAGTTTGCTAGGACTACTGAAGAACTGACCTAGGTTTGAGGTTGATTTCAATAACCTTGAAATCAGTGGAAGACATTCAATGCTGGAGTCTGAACACAAAGCTGAAAATGCAACTCTGCCATGACAGAAACTGATAGAAGACTGTCTTGCTCAAATTAATATTTGATTCCTGCATCATATGGCATCTCACCCATACTGAGGTTGAATGTTTTCAGTAAAATAGTTCTTTAAGATCAAAAAATCAGGCTCATAATAAAGTTTCAGCCAAAGTTTCAGTGTTAGACACTTTGGTCAGAGGTACAGTTATTCACGTGTGTTGCTTATCGAATCATTCTGTGTATCCCAAGCATTGTTTTGCAGCATGGTTATTCTCACTTGACTCAAGATGCTTTATATAGAGTTCTCAAGTGTATCTTGTTGCAATGAAGACAAGTCTGAAAACCATGGTATGAAAAAAAGAAAATAGTTTACTTGGAAGTATTTAACAGCTACAGTTTCAAATATGGGCAAAGGGAAGGAATTTCATGTTTTGTTAAATTTGTTAAGTGAGAGTAAAATAATAAGGAAGAATAACAGCTTTCAGATATTTTGTGTCTTTATATTTTTAATTAGTGGCGTGGAAATGCAAAAGCCTTAACTCTGAAAGTAATTCCCAGAAGGTTAAAAAGCCTTAAGTTTTCTTTTGCTTTTGAGATAATAAGTATATCCATATATTTTCTTTAGCATGAGGCAGATAATCTGAATTCTTGAGTAACCGCTGCATTTTTTTTCAGTACAGTAGTTACATTTTCAGATGGTTGCCTCTTGAGCAGATTTATCCTTTAAAAATCCAAAGATGTATTAACGTTTCCTATTTGAACACATATTGTCTTAAAGGAAGAACTAAAGAAGATTATCTGTTCTTTGCTACATAAAAAAATAACAAAGGTTAAGTTCTTATTCTAGTTACCATTTCCAACATGAATGACTCAGATATTTGCAGAAAAAATGAATAGGCACATTTGAAACAAATTTTATGAACTGACAGCCCTCTGTAATATAATTATTCAGGAGTTTGTAGAGCTTAAATATATACATGTTCTTGGCATCTAAATACCTAATAATATTTAATCCTTAAAACTGCTGACATTTAGAAACTAAACTTAAGCAAAATATTGTCAACCATTATTGGTAAGTTTTGCAATAAATCACTTTTAAATAAAATATTCAGCATATGTTGAACTTAGTATACTGGCAGGTACTCAGAACAGAATTATGCCAAATGTTTTATGTTATTTCCTTTAATTAATAAAGCAATTGGGGTTCAATATTTGCAAACTAGTACAACTCTACAAAAACAACTGTGAAATTGTCTTATTGGAAAGTCGATTTTCTGCTATCTCTGTGGGGTTTTTGAAATTTAATTTCAAGGCACAGAGGTTAAACAGCACAATTTCAATAACACTGTTTCCAACTGGAAGGTTTAAATATGTCTTGTATGCACTGATAAAATAGACTAATCAATAGAAAGTTGCTGTTTTGTTGTCAAGTAAGAAACAATAAATTAATTTTGCCTTTGAATTGCATGCAGCTGAATTATACACGTTAGTCTTGGCAATGTTCTTCTTTTTAATTAATGTTTTGTCAGATCATCAATCTTATTTTCTTCCTGGTACTAATACCCTATTTGTTTTGTATTTACTTAAATCCACCTTCTCCTCCTCTAGAAGAGTTCTTATTGAGTTGATTAAGATAAGCCCAAACAACGAAAAAAAAACAAAAAATCAGAAAAAGTGTTTCCCCACACAACTTACTTAATAATCAGGAAAAAAAAGTACAATAGCATACAGTATTGCAGGGTGCTGATATTGTTTAACTAAGTGCAGCAGATGCTAGCACAGCTATAAGAGATTGTGCAGGTGATGCTATATGAATAACGTGCCTAGTTTGATAAAACATTTGGATGGTTGCTCTCTACCCTTTGAGGCACATTTTCCCATTAAGAATATATAGAAGCAGATGATTATCTCTGACCTTTTATCAGTGAACTGGATAAGTAGTATTTTTACCCTCTGGACAGATGGCTTGACCATCATAGGGATTTTATTTTAACATTGCTATGGTTCTTAGGAAGACTAAATTATATCATGGCTGAGTGACTACAAGGGTCTTCCTCTGATATACAGTTGAACTGCTAGCTCAGGAGGTTAGGCGGACCAGAACTAAACTAAATCAAGCCCATACAAAATTGATAGCAAACCCAGAAAATAACAGAAACACTGTAAAGTTGTCACCCAGGAAATTGTCTTAAAGCCTCTTAGCATATGGTATCATTAACAGAGAACGCAATTACACATAAGTATCTGTTACTGAATCTTTAGCATTCTGTTTTCAGGGGATCTAACTAATAGAATTTTCTCTAAGTTTTCAGCTGAAGGAGTAATGACATTATGTATGTCATTAATATTATACAAGACCTCCTATTCATAGGCTGCCATGTACAACATGAGATCTCTTGTTCTTTCCCTCCACACTGATTATTAGGAGTTCGATGCAAGTGACCACACGGGAAGTTAAGCACATGTGCAAGTGTTCATGAAGTGAAATCCAAATGAGGACAATGTATTGAGTGTTAAGCTATTAAATGAAGGAGACACTATATACTTCTATTTTATTAGCCCTGCTAGTGTTTCAATAGAGCAAGATGCTGGTTTTTTGTAAATCAAACTATTTGTCATAAAATCAAAGTTGGAAATGATGAAAGATGTGGGAACTTTATAGGGTTACCATTATAAATAAAGCTCACACCAACAAGTGGCTACATTTCACTCTAAAACTGTGGAAAATCTATTTTTAAAACTGAATAAACACTATCTGGCCTTAAAGGAAAGAGGCATATTATTACTTAAAATATTTTCACTAACAGAATACCCATATCAGCATTCTGAGGTGAATTAATTTAGTTTAGTACTGCAGCCTGGAGAATAATGTATCCAACATTAAACTCTCAAGATTTTGTTTCAAAGACTCCCAGCTAATACATCTCTGTTTTCTACTAAAGTTCATGGCATAATTCAATATAGTTATTTTTCTTACATCCCTTTTCACAATAAGAGTATTTTAAATGGAAAAGCCAAGCAGTTAACAAATGGAATGAGTAATTTAGGTTATTCCATAATAAGCAAATATTTAAAAATATATTGCTGTACTGTGGTGTAAAACCAAGTAGGTTTATTTTTTTACACCTACAGTGCTTCATTCACAGGTAACAAAATCAAGATGAATAAGAAAATATATAGGTAAAACATTACCACATAGTTGTGTATAGGGCAGCAATAGCCAAGAGAGAAAGACAGATAGACAAGAAACCTTTCAATGGTCCACCTATGTGCTCTAAAAAGCTTGTGGACTCAAAATCATCCAGTACATTTTATTCTATTTCTATAAAAGGGAACAAAATATTGTTAGAATTTTAAATGGTTGTGTGTGGCTGTCTTCTTTATTTTTTTCATTTCATCTGTAAATTCTATCCAAAAGAAACACTTCCGATCACTTTTTGTAAGCAAGTAGCCATGATGTGAGTCGGGTAGCAGGAAGTATTGTTTTTCCATTATGGAGTTTAGGTCTCGCTCAAATTGTTATAAAATCAGTGAAATGGCTTCTACTATCTTTCCCTTCCCTTGCCTTCCCTTTCCTTGTCTTGCCTTCTCTTCCCTGGAATTTTAAATTCTTTATTCAGTTGCTTAATGTTCTCTGCGAGAGTATAACTACAGGAACTACTAATCTCTAACCAAGAACATCTCTAGAGGAGAGGTGAAAAATGTCAAGGTCTCCATACTTCTTTTGTAATGAGAAGTAGAGAATTACAAGGCCGTAGGAGAAAAAAAAAGAAGAAGAAAAAAAAAAACAATAGTTATTGTGTAAACAAAACACATGTACAGTATAGCTCTTCTTTAGGAGCTTCAGACCTCAGACTGTTATCTGAATGCTTACCTTATCCTTCATGTAAAGCAGATGGAAGATGTTATGAAAGAATGTAAGGATACTTGAAATAACAAACTCTTTTCCAACAGCATATTTTCTTATTAGTTTTATAAAATAAAACTGACTGATTTCCAAAGGAGCTAATGACCACAGTGCTGAATATGATGGACTTCAAGCTACTTTAGGACATTTTTGGAATAGAAGATTCTTTGTGAAAAGCAGAACTACAGCTATGCTTCCTAAGAACTATTCTATCCTCCTGTGATGGATATCCATTGGAGAAGAGATCTACTTAGTAAGGTCTTAAGTAGTTTTGTAATTAATTAAGTTTTGTAAGTATTGAATCAATACTGGAGTTACCTGAACTAAAAATGTGTCATCAGAATTCACTTTATAAATTCTCAGCTTAATCTGAAAGTAGATTTATGGTTTAAAACTCTTTGCTTTCAAATTTATTGCTATTTGGATTATATTATCTTTGAATATTTTTATCTCATTTGAGTTGTTTCATTCCTGAAAGCACCGAGCATAACATAGAAAATATTTTAACTTTCAAGAGCAACTGAATTTTACATTCTACATTTTCTTCCATCTTACTTTTGCATATATCTTAAAACACAGGACTTTGGCTGACTACAGCAAAAGTGTTCAGTTGTACAGTGTGAACTGTTTCTCACACTGAGTAACTTGTAGTATGTCCCTAAATTGTGATTGGATATGATTAGGGAAAGATTGAGATAAAAAAAGTTTTCATTTAGTTCTGAAAAGAATGATCAATACTTCTTTCAATATCTGAAAATTAAGTGAAAAGCCCCAGACAGCATCTTATCTTCATAAATTATTCTCAGCTCCAGTCAACTTAATAAAATTACACTGGTGACTCTCCCTGACTATTAGCATTGCTCTGTTGTCCACAATAAGGCCTAGGCTTTGCAGTCCAACACTTTGGATTCATGAATCTTGAGATTTCTTGAGAAATTTCTTGAGAGAGAGATTTCTTGAGATGTGATGGGACTTTAGGAGTTGTCTCTTTCTTTTTTACACTGTCCAAGGATGCACTACCACCACAGTTGTACCGATGCAGCAGTAACAAAGTAGTAACTCACATATTGCTCTACCACGGGTACATGACTTATAATTATTAAGACTAAAAAACTATTAAGACTAAAAATCTATTAAGATGGAACAGTTCTAAATTAAACAACTAAAATTATCTTAAAACATTATCTTAAATGATTTGACTACTCAACAGGAAAACAAACAAACAAAGAGAAAACACTGCAAAAGCACGCAACGTAAAATAAGAAGTAAAGCAGTAATCTGAGAGAAAAAGAAGAACCGATACCTGAGTGCTACAACAGCTTGTTCTTTAAGAATCTCCCATGAAAGTGAAGAAGCTAACTGGGGTCAGTTATCTACAGAATAAAACTGAGACCAGCTTGGGTCCCCAGAAAGCATGACTTTCTGTGAAATTGTGCATTACTTCTGTCTTTCTCCTAAATGTCAGCACACAATTCCTCAAGTCAGGACAAGCCAGCTGGTCAGTTCATTATTGAAAAAGAAGACTGGACCAGCTTCTTGAGGAAATACAGCCCCAGGATATGATTTCATTGCAGTAGGGGAGAAAAACAAAGGAAGGACTGAAGAAAGAGATCTTTGCTAACCGCTAGTGATGGGCTCTTATTTAGGTCAGTCAACACCATGACATTCTAAGCCATTAAACGTGTTGACCTCACTGCCTATCTGGTTCATCTCCCTGAGCCAAAACCAAAACAAAACAAAGTATAACAGCCTCTCTTCCTAGAACCGCTCTAGTTCCTAGCTAGAGTCAGCTCACTGCAAGGGTCAGATGAGTCTCAAAACCAGCATAAGGGAGGTGATGAGAAAAGGAAGAAAGCACAAACAAGACTGTGCCTTTTGGTGGCAGTTAGCTGCTTAGATTGTCTGATAAAAAGAGAGTCCTTTCCCCTGGAGCAGGAGGGATTAAATATTCAAATTCAGTGCATTTGGCTTGGAAAGAATTTACTAACAAAACCACAACTAATTAAACAATATCATATATTGCAGCTTGCCAAAAAGAAGAGATATTAGTGAAAACTCCAGTGTGCATGTTTGACATAGACTTGTTACATCACAGTCTAGCTGATACAAGAGAATTGTGAAATTCCATCCTTACTACAGTGTACCAGTCTCTCATAAGGCAAAATACATGCAGACAGGAGAAGATGGAAAAGATCTGGCAGAAATACTTAGCATATCTGATCTGAAATTCCACTAACATAAAGAAATTGCTAATAAAAGAAATAACATGAAAAAATGGTAGATTATGATATAAAAGTAGAAGTAAAGAATTAGAATTAACTCACATTAACTTGCAAATGATAATTAAACTACAGCTAACAAGTGACGCTCATTTACTATTATTAAGATAGTATGGTATATATACATAGGACCATTTGCAAGCAAATTATTGACACATGAGATTCTAGAAAATCAAATAACTTTAAAGTCAACGGAACAACTTCCAACTGGTTTCGCCCTCCATAGTAGTCCTCTGTTTACTCTATCCATCACCCAATATGTCACTTCCTGGAGATCTCCCTAAGCTCTAACTATTCTTTGAAGAACCGTTCAGAAAACCTGAGTTACCTTCATACTATACAACCTGAGAACATATGGCACGCAGCAGAAAATATAAGTCTCCTTTGGTCCTGCCCCTTGTCTCATCCAGTGTCTCCTCCTTGAGTATCACAGACCCTGAATATTCCAAATGCCACACGTATGGCTACTCATTCATCGGAAAATATTTCAGGCAACCCTCACACAGGACTCCAAGTTACAGTCTTCTCAAAAAAAAAAAAAAATTATTGAAGCATTAAAAGTTACTGAAATCCTTGCCAACATAGGCAAGAAAACGTGATCCATTGCATGCTTTGAAGAAAAGTAATGAATGTCACTTTTCTCCCATCTCCTTGCGCTTCCAAGTCACAACTCAAAATGGCATGTTGTGCTAAAGATTCGTTTAAAAAAGTCTCAGTAGTATATGGTGCTTTTTTCCCCAGTTACTGTACTGTACCTAGAAGATACAATTATGTATCAGAAGTGGCTTAAGGCAGTATTATGTATTCCCCTCACAACAGGTCTAAAACACTGGTGTTAGTCACCACGAAATGTTTGTATAAAGGCTTAGATGTGAAAGTATCAATTTTCATGTGTTTCTGTTTCAACAGCTAAGAGTCACTCACAAATCAGTATTCAAGTACAGAGCATCAGTCCCTGCAATGTACAATTTCTGTTTCTTAAGGATTGCACAAACTGGTGGAAATCATCTCATATTTATGGAATGAATGGGAGTGACTGTTTAACAGAGACAAAGAAAATAATTTTTATTCCTCTTTTCCTTCAGATAAAGTCCTCATGTTCAAATAATTTTACAAAGCATGTTAGTGACTGAAGATGTTCTTAAATAAGAAGGAAAGAACTGGATGATCCTATAATACGAAAACATCCACCATTTTTTTTTTTCACTGATATTTTAAATGCTGTGATAGATAATATCTCACTTGATAAAATCAGGCTGGTTTATCCAGGGGGTTATGTTAACAACACAGTATCTTCAAGGAGCAAACAAAACTAGTTACGTTCCTTAGATGGCTCAATTATTAAATCACAAAACTAGTGAAGTTGGAGCACTTTATGACTCCTTTCTTAGTTCTGAAAATATAAAAATTATGATAGTTTATTTTCTGAAGATAAATTATAAACAATAAGTAAAAGGTCTATCTTTATAAAGAGTGAGTCTCTTAAGAGTACGTACCTGAGTTTACTAGCAGTAAGTTTTCACATTGTTCACTCAGATAAGAGGCTGGCTTGTGAATGAAGAATGGATTGGAACAATATTCTACTAAAAGCCTGAAAAGTACCATTAGCAAGGAAGAAAAGATGTAAATTCTTTTTTTAAATTTGTGCATATAAACATTCACAACTAGTATTATCCAAACCAAGAACCGAGACATAAAGTTTTTCTATGGTTTGATTTCCACAGATAATTTCTTTTCTGAGGAAAGAGAAATTTCTTTTCTGTCCGACCTAGTCTGTTGGTCATCATAATCTCCATTAAAAAGATAAGCTAACATAGTACGGTTTTATTATTTTCACTCAGGTGATCTCCACCACTCTGGTAATTCTGGTATGCCACGATTTAGTCAGAATAGAGAGTTATAACAAAGAAGTTACAATGCAACAATAACAAATACTTATCAAAGACCAACGCTGTTTCTGTGGAGTAGCATCACAAAAATAAAGAATATTATTCTTTACAATATTCTGTGAGACATAGAGACATAGAGACATAGAAAATATAAAAAATGAAAAAAACAGAAAAATTAAAGCATTTTAGTTTATTTATAAATTTAAGGATAATTCTAAGATATTAATGATATTTCTAAGTTCATATTTAACAGCAAAAAAAAATCATATTCCAAGAGCTGAATTTAAGAAAGAAAACCCAGAGTACTGATAGCACACTTGCGAGAGGAATGTAAAGACATTAAAGTGATTTGAAAATTGACATGAAACCAAGTGTAAAAGAAAAAGAAAAGAAAAACAGAAAAAAAAAGTCATTGATGTTATCATTTGAGAGAAGAGTTCTATAAAAATGAGAGTTTTTAAACAAGCCCGCAGGTGAAGCAATTTATCCTGGAAGTTGCAAAGATCCCTATTGCTATATTGATTTAGGTCAAAAACACACTTTAGTCTCGGAGGTTGACAGAATTCGATTGATATTTCAGCACTCTGATGAAATTATGCAAATCCTGTAGTTATAGCAAGCAAAGCAATTAGCTCCGCAAATGTAACAGATTCCAGTAAGAATACAGGAAGAATTAGTTTTCCAAATTATTCATATTATATATTTTATTATTTTTATTATGATATGATTTATCGCATTTTTGTAGGCAAGGGTTTGTGGGCAGTTTAGGCATTTTAATTGCATTCCAGGTTGTGTGTTTCCCTCAGTTGTACATGTCTCTGAAAGTCTTATTCACAAAATGCAGAGTGCCTCAAAATTGAAAAAGCTCAGAGGAAGGGTATTCTTGAGGTTTTGGAGTTTAGGAGAAAATGACAGTGTTCATGGAACATAACCTAGATCTTTAACGTGTCAACAGCAGCAATACTGAGTGAGAAGGGCTAAATACACTATGAGAAAAAAAAGAGAAAATCACAAATACACCAGCAGCAAGTAAGGACCTCAGCTCGAGGATAGCAGTATATATGGCAGTATACCTTTACTAACACAGATTTTGTCTTAGAATTAATCATCCTAGCATTAACCAACATGTCAAGCAGCACTGTGGATTCCTTGCTGAAGCACAAGCTGCTTCACTTTCAATATTATTGACAGGCAGTAGATTAGAGGTAGCACAGGCAATTCTGGCAAACATCGAAAATGTGCCTCAGCTCTGTTATATAAGTGCTTTGGATCAGTGTAGACATCCTTAATGGCCTACTAAAAGAGTTCAAGAGGTGTCTCTAACTAAGGAGCTAATATATTACAAGAGCTCACCATTAGAAGAACAGAAATTCAACAAAATTTTTGTTTCTGAAAATGTCACAAAAAGCAATTCTTTACGGATGAAATGTCTTATATAGCTACACACAGATAAGCATATGTAAAATGGCAACCTTTCATGAAAAAAGTGTGATTTTTTATCATTGATTTTAATATGCCTCTTCTAACATTGATCTAATTAATTAATTATTTGTAAATAAATTTTAAAAATGAAAGAAAAAATAAATGTATTAGTTTGTGATCCCCCATAAAGATCAGGAAATTTTTCTATATTAAAAAATGCTAGACAAGATTCTCCAGTGCATTTGGGTCTAACCATATGAGTGTTCTTGCTGTAACTTTACATTATGTGAACTGATAATTTGATCACTTTAATTATAATCCAAACATTTATTGCAATGAGGTATAATCTATGTTGAATTGTGTTTGCACTTGGCGTGACAGAAAGACAGGGGTTAAAAGGAAGAGAAAAAATTGCTGAAAAGTAGGAAGGAGAAAAAAAAAAAAGGAAAAGATCTAACAACTCCAGTATGGAAACTGAGAAGCTAAAAACAATGTGTTGGCAAAAAAAGAAAGAATCTGATATAAGTCAACATATGGCAGAAATCAGTGAAAGCTCTGCCAGATCGGAAAACATATTTAAGCCACAGGTTATCAAATAAATGCAGATACAGCAAAATCAAACACTAGAGGAAAACAAGAGTGTGACTGAGGGAAAGGAAGTTTAGCCTGTATACATACAGAGATAAAAGCTATGAAACAAAATGAAATGAAATGAAATGATACTCCTCCCCCTCAGCCTTGCACGTTCTTTGCCTTAAAGGTATGTATCAAAAGCCTGAATGGCCAAGCGTGGAACCACATGGAACCGCACACAGATTTTATTTATTTATTTTTATTTCACATGATAGAAAAAGAGAGAGGGAAGAGAAAAGAAAGACTCTAGTCCCAGACTGTAAGTTGCCTCAGGTAATTTTTGAAATATGGGATATGTTACACTAAGGAAAACAATAAATTAGAAGCAAATCTGACACAATGTAGGCTTTTTGCAGAATGCTATGACATTGAACACCCTTTATCTCTGTTTCAGCTCCTCCTCTCCTTTATAAAAACCTCTGCCCCCAAAGTAAACAAATACATATTATTTTGGAATCATGAAAACTCCTCTTTTCTGAAGAAGAGCGAGCCAGCAATCTCTCTCCATTCCTTTAAATCAAAAGTGTTTCTGTGTACCTTTACAACAGGAAAGAATAGTAGTCATTTAAAGAGGCAAATCCCAGCCTAAGCAGTTTTCCTTCCTTCAACACAACGCCTTATGTTCCAGACAGAAGCCAACAAACAGTAATGCAAATCATGAAGAATTAGCATCATGTACTCATGGCAAGAACGCGTACGTAGCAGGTAGGCTACTTTGGCCCCAATTTTCATATGGATCTAAGAAAACATGCCACAAAGATTACACTGAAGAAATTTACTGAAGAAAAGATTAAAAACTGACTCCTTTATTCTTAGAAGGTTCCTAGAAGATACAAGAGCAAGTAACGTGTCCTGTGAAGTGTTAGAATACACAAATAGAAAACTAACCGATAAATAAGGCCACTACTAGCAAAGTCCAAAAATGAGATATAATTCCACCACAGCTTGAGCTTTTCAATTCTGTGAAGGGGAGTAGACTCTACTTTAGCCTCCAAAACATAACCAGACCCAGAAAGAAGCAATTCCAGTCTAATCACCTGTATCTTCTCCATAGGCTCTGCTGGAAAACCAGGCAATGCTACAGGCACTCCCAGTATTCCTTATTGTGAAACTCAAAATATTTCAGTCCTCAAAGTAACCAATTATGAAAGTAAACCTGACAGATACTCATTGCTCCCAAGAAACATTAAAGTATACTTCTCCTTTCCACATTTCATTGGGCAGCAATTTTTCTCAGGAATGAGTTGTAAAATGTAGGTTATTTCTAGAGCTTTGGGGAAACATTTGATGGATAATCAAACTCTGGCAAACATACCTCTTTCAAGCTAGCAAGATAACTGATGGTTGCCTGTTGGGGATATTTGATAAAGTGTAAGTGAAAATTGCTGCACTGAGCCACCAACCCCCCAGAGGAAATGAGGTTTGAGCATCAGAGAGATGGAAAAGATATTAAAAGTGACAGAGAATAGTCGTGGTCCCAAAGGATAACTTCTGTTTAAAAAGTATGTGATTGTTAAAGTCACTATTGCCTTTAATTACTTAATTAATTAAGCACACAATCAAAAGTTATAAACTGACTAATCTTTTTCTAAAGGGAATTTACTCACTGGGCAATTTCATAATCTGCTCACTACATAAGTATTCTTTCCCTTATTGCTAATTCAGGCAGTCAAATATGAAATGTGCGGCTTCCCTGGATACTACAATGTTATTTTTAAACAATTAACGCTTATTTTAAAACAATTATTTTCAATATATCTATGTGTTCATGCGTACATACCTATAAAAATAAGTATTTCTAAATCCAAATATATATATATTTTAAACTGATTATTATTACCACACGTCTGAAGCCTACCATTTTGTTAAAATATATCAGAACTATTTCTAAAATATTTTACAGGGATATCTGATGGTCCTGTACTTTCCACTGGAATTCCAGAATTATATGGCAGAATTTAATCTATAAGCACACAGGCAACAACCTATCCTGTTAAAGCACAGGAAGTAATCAAAGTACCAGAAATTGAACGTCTTTTGAAGAATGGCCCATGAGAAATTGAATATCTAAATGCTGATATAAAATCATTAAAATGTCATTGTTTAAATCTAGACTTAAAAATGAAAATTTGGAGAATGCAAAACAATGTTAGTGGCACTGTATTTCAGTGCTTAGGAATATTCTGTAAGTAGGCATTTCTAGCTTTTGGGTAGGATATGCTATTACAATGGTGAGTCTATCTTTCAAAAATTAATTTATCATTAGAATTAACTGAACAGAAGTGGAATTTTCTCTCCTAGAATCCAATATGCAGCAAGCATACTTGCAGATGTTTCGGTATTATTTTATTATTTTACTAATCAAGCTTTCATGGTGTTGCCTATAAAAAACATGGGATATTAATAAAATGGAAGGTATATTCCTGAAACACCACTATTGTGTAAGTGGAGACATTATCAGAACTATTGGATTTTCAAATAGCCTCTGACTACCTCCTGAGTTAGGCTGAAATGTAGAGGGAGGTTTTCATGTAACTCACAGGTTTCTAAAACATGTTCCAAAACAGAGTTGTATGGTAACATCTGCACTCCATTATTACTGAAATATTACCTGTGTTTTTAGGAGACATTTCCTGGTAGAAATCTTCCAGTGGCTGCATCATGTTTGTGTGCTTTAAAAATTACTATTATTCATTACCTTATTTTACTCTTGTTTTTCCTTGAACTATAGCTACAACTGCTGTAACTGAATTGTAGCTACAACCATAGCAGCAAGGGAAATAAAAGCAGCAGCCCCATAGATTGTCTTTGCCATTCCAATGTTTATTACTTTCCCTTTCTCTCTTTTGGTTGTTTACATATTTAATTCCCTCTCAGCTCCAAAATAACTTCTGCTCTTACATATATTGAGATGTAAGTAGGACTAATCATATCCCCTGTCTGGACATTACTTCTGGTCTGTTTTTCCAGCTCAGAGACATGTTACTTTATGTGGTAAAATCACTATTGCACTCCAGCTAATACATATGTCTAGGTTAATTCATCGGGCAAGATGTACCATTTAACACGAAGTAATCTAGATTTCGGACATAGAATCAGCATTCTGATTCACTCTGATTCACTTCTGCTTGTTTTAAGCTATCGATATTCTAAATCTTTTGGCTACTGTGTAATATTCTGGATAATGTCATCCCATATCATTTAAACCTGCTCTTGTGTGGCTGTGCCAAGACAATATTGTTTTTTTTTTAATTGCAATTTTTCAGAACTGAGTTTTTTCAAGTGCTCTGGCCCAACATTATCTGTCTGAGTATTATTCTCTATAATACTTTTTAGGAACCAGCAAAATAAATTGTATGCTTAAAGCAAAACCATTTAGCTTGATGGACATCAAAACACGTTGTAAAATAATTTAAACAAGTTCAGTTTTAAATGGAAAATGTGAGGATTTAGTTCCTAAAGATGGAAAAAGCATGAATATGATTGTACATTTCATATATTCATCTACATGCACATCATATTATTTTACTGAAAAGTAAGCTGGAAAGCAATTCCATGATGATGGATTTGGGAGTCTGGGTGAACAACAGGTTAATCACGAGCCAGCAATATGTCCATGTGGCCAAGAAGGCCAATGGGATCCTGGCCTACATCAGGAGGAGCATTGCCAGAAGGTTGATGGAGGGGATCCTGCCCCTCTATCCAGCCCTGATGAGGCCACATCTGGAGCACTGTGTCCAGTTCTGGGCCCCACAGTACAAGAGGGTTGTGGAGCTGCTGGAGAGCTCCACAGTGAGGTCCAGTTTAGAACCATGAAGATGATTACGGTCTCTGGTCCCTTATGTGAAGAAAGACTAAGTGAGCTGGACCTGTTCAGTCTAGAGAAGAGAAGATGGAGAGGAGATGTTATCAATATGTATAAATATCTGAGGGGAGATTGTAAAGAAGATAGGGTCAATTCTTCTCCATGGTGGCCAGTAACAGGACAAGGGGTAATGGGTGTCAGTTGAAACACAGAAAGTTCCACCTCCATATGAGGAAGAACTTCTTTCCTGTGAGGGTGACAGAGCCCTGGAACAGGCTGCCCAGAGAGGCTGGGGAGTCTCCCTCTCTGGAGATCTTCCAAACCCGCCTGGATGCCACCCTGTGGCCCGTGCTCTGGGTGTCCCTGCTGGAGCAGGGCGATTGGACTAGATGATCTCTAGAGGGCCTGTCCAATTTCAGCTTTGTGTGAAGCAGTAATTTTCCTTTGAGTTGTTGTCTGGTGATCTCTGCTATATTTATCTCATAAGGTATGGTGAATGAGAAGGGTCTTCCATATTTTTATAAAGCTGGTGTTGAAATGCAATGCTGATTTTTTTTTTCATTCTACTTTCTTATATATTTCACAATATTAGATAAATTACATGCTCTAGGTGTCCCTGCTTAAGCAGGGTGCTTGGACTAGATGATCTCCAGAGGTCCCTTCCAACCTCAACTAGTCTATGATTCTGTGATTCTGTAAATTAGATATTAGCTAAATTACAAGAGCCAGGAATGGTATCTGATGAAATTGCAAAGTGTACTTAAGTGAAAAGCTTTCTTCAAATTTTGTTGTCAAAAAAAACTCAGCATAGATACCCAGTAGGTGTCAAATGAAACAAATTTTTCATTGAATCTAATATCATGTTCTTATTTGGGAAAATTATACAGGTGTGTATATATGTGTGTTTGTGTGTGTGTAGGTATATTATGTATATATACATACATATATAGAAATTTGAAAATGGATACATACTTGCAGATTCAATCCCCTCACAAGAAGTGAAACTTCTGTTCACACAAATCATATTATACTACAACTTCTAAATGTTGATTTTTTTATTTTGAAAAAGTTAGAACTTCCAGATATTGTGAATATGCTAATTATTGTTGTGGTTTGGGGCTTAATTTCTCTGAAAGATACTATTTCATCCATTTGCCTAATTAGTTGCTGAGCCAATGTAAGCTTTTGACATGTGTAACAACCTTTGGTGACAAGTTCCATCCGTTCTTTCCACCATATGGAAAAGTACTTATCGCTCATTTTGAAACTGCCGTTTGATGATTTTTTTCTTGCAATGGCTGCTAGTTCTTATATGCTGAAACATAGAATCACAGAATCATTATGGAAATCATTGGAAGGGACCTTTACAAATCACCTAGTCCAACGCCCCTGTACATGCACATGGCACAGGATTGTGTCCCAGCAAGTTTTGAAGATCTCCAGAGAAGGAGACTCCACAACCTCTCTTGGCAACCTGTCCCAGTGCTCTATCACCCTCACTGTCAAGAATTTTTTCCTTAAGTTCCTGTGGAACTTTTGATGCTTCACTTTCTGGCCATTTCATCTAGTTCTCTCACTGGCCACCACTGCAAAGAGGCTGGCCCCATCCTCCTCACTCCCTTCCTTAAGGTATTTGTCAACACTGGTCAGATCCTCTCTCAGCCTTCAGGCTAAATAGGCCCAGGTGTCCCAGCCTCTCCTCATAGGGCAGATACTCCAGGGCCCTGATGATCCCTGCAGCCCTGCACTGGACTTCTACTCTCTAGAAGGTCTGTACCTCCAGCCTCTACTGGGGTTTGGGGTTATTCCTCGCCAGGTACAGGACCATGCACTTGCCCTTTTTGAACTTTGTATTTTCTTACCACCCTGTTATCCAGTCTGCCCAGGTCCCTCTGGATAGCAGCACAGCCTTCTGGGGTATCAGCTACTCCCCCAGTTTGGTATCAAAACATACTGGAAACATACTGGAAACATACTGGAGAACAGTTTGCAAGTCAATCTCTCCGTAATATTTATCATTTTATACATATCTGTCAACAGCTGTTTCTCATCACTGAATGGGAGAATTAGTATGACAATTCTTATGAAATTCTAGACAAAGATTCATGAAGATAAAGAGCCAGTGGAGGGAAGAGGAAAAAGATATCAAAGCAAGAGTATTAAAATTATGCTTGCAACATCAGGACTGGAGAGGAGAGGAGATAAATATTACTGTATTTTTCTTTCTTACAGGTAAAGAAGTTTGCACATCTCCTACATCAGCAGTAATATCCTAGCTCATCTATTTATCTTCTTTGTGTTCTCCTTCTCTCTTTCACTTCGTACTTGAGCTCTTACCTTCTTCATATTGTTTCTCTTCCCTGTAAAATATACTTTTTCCTCTGAAATCCATTCATCCTTGATCTGGTAAGTCCTTTCCACTTAAATAAGATAATTTTATGGAGTTCATTATTTTCGATTAATTTCCAAAATGGTGCTTTATTCTTCTCATCTACTTCTGGACCAGCTATAAGCTGTGCTCACTAGGGAAACTCAGAAAGGCTCTCTTTTTTGCTTGCCCTTCCTTGGAGATACTACATCTTGCTATGTTAAACAAGTGAGTTATTCAGTCTTTTCTTTTCTATGTTTCTCTGCTCCCAGAATTCATCAGCAGATCTGCTTAGGGAATGGGATTGCTGGAGCTGGAGCTGGACATACCTTCTATCAGATACTGCTGACAGAGGTCACAGAAACTCGGAACTGTTGTGCCACTCTCATGAATCTTCAGCTAAGTGTTAGGAAGAGAGAAGTGGGAACAGGCCAAGAGCTATGAAATGGCCTAGAAGGTACAAGTGAAAATCAGCCACAGGAGTGTGTTTTTTGAAACACAGAGAATGTGTTGTGATATTCACTTTATTGCAGTTTCTAAAAGAATTTGAAATGAAATTCCCAATAAATGAAACCTGATTTAAAAGATGATTGATGGACTAAGGAAACCTCCTCTTGAACCATATGCATCACACAGTTGTTTGTTCACAAAATCAATTGTTTTTTGGTGTGTCTGTGTCCTTAGAGATCAAGCATTTGATCTGACAATCATGATTGTTTCAAGGGATTTGAGATAAAAACTTAAAATGACTTAAGGAACTGAAGCAAAATAACAGCTTTACTTTATTGGCATTGAGTCAATTGATTTTCTTAGAAAGCTCTTGGTAACTATCTAATAGTCAGAGTCTGAATTTTCTAACTTAACCACCTTCCACTGGAAAACTGAAAGCAATTTTCTTTTCATTTGAAGATGGGTTACACAGTTTAGTGGGGGATGAAGTTCTGATACTTAAAGTACACATTTTTGCCAAGTAAGTACTTTGAAGCTTCTTTAAACTGAATTGAATTACTTATGCTATAGGGTATCTAAGAGAGGTTTAATGATTTCAACAAGTTTAAAAACATATTGCTTACAATGCTGGAAGCTGTTATATACTTTCCTGCAAACTGGGACACTTTAAAGTTTTAAAGCTCCTATCTGAAACTGTGTAATCCTAAATCTGATATACCATAAACATAAGTTATTCAGGAAAGTATCACCAACCCAGACAGAGAGCCTTCTTCAAAGGAAAAGAGAATAAAGAGCACAAGACACATAAGAGTGAATTAAGAGTGAGTGAAACATATTTGTGGGCTTTTTCTTATCACACTGTTTCCTCTGCTGGCAAGATCTGTAAAAAGAGGATATGCTTCTACTATGCTGTAGTTTGTTCTGTTTTGCCTATTTTGTCTTTTCTTGTGAAAACTCAAACCGCTTTTCTCTGGTGACTTTGTATAAGAATTCCTTTAATCCTCTTAGACTTTTGCTAGTTACCAAGTGTTACTTTCCATTGACCCTATCCTGTCCTACCCAATGACAACTAATACTTTTCTGTTGTAGTAGGTTTTTTACTTTGGGTGTGTAGTTTTTTGGGGGGTAATAACTAAACATTTTGTATGAAAAGAAAGCTGTAATTCATTGATGTAATGCAAAATCTTTGAATTATTTGTTCTTTCTAAAGGCATTCTCATGTTTTATGGAGCCTTTCCTGCCAGACAGAGAATTTACTTGTGCTGTTACTGCAGGTCTGTGATGTATAAACCCAAAGTCACACTTTGTGTGTGATTTATAGAGCTGATGTCATAGAGAGGAGCCACCAGTTAAAAATGTGAGAAGGCAATTAGTTCAAATATTTGAAATTATTAGAATTAGAATTTCTAAACTGTCTTACAGACCATAGAAAATCCATAAGGCCTGCCCAAGTGGTAAACCATATCAAAGAAAATAGCTAATAAAGTATTAGATTTGGTAAACTTCATCCAACTTAATCCTGCTTCCTTCCAAACTTCCTATTTTGGCCTGTTTTCCTTCTTTACCCTGCACATCTATGTATATAACCTGCACTCTGATACTTCATTTGTAAGTACTTTAAGACAGTGACTTTACTACTACTATTATTATTATTATTATTATTATTATTATTATTATTATTATTATGCTTGTATTGCTATTCTGTTGTGGCTGGCCCAGCAGGAACCTGATATTATTACAACACAAATAAATAAATATATGCATACATAATTATTTCACGCATAAAAATGAACTCCTGTGAAGAAATTAGAGCCAACTGGCAAAACTATACCTGCTAGTCCTGTGGAAATCTTTGGCTGAATCTTGAAGGCACTTGGCAATATTAACTGTAACACATGGAAAAGGAAAGGCTTAGAATATTTGTCTATTTATAAGGCAAAGTATTCTACTGAACTCCATACCATATTACATGCTAATGTCCTCTTTTGTTTTTATTTGCAGATGTTTTCAAATTATATTTTGTTGTCAATAACTTATAGTTAAATAGCTTACTAGATATTTTATGTGTGATATTCTTGTAGAACATGCAGGAGAGCCAAATACTTAGAAGCTCAAGTCAGTTTCCAGAAATGCCAGTCATGCAGGACACCATCCTGTCCATATTTCAGCTTTTCCAGGTACCTAGCTCTGGGCAGTCAACTGCTCAGAGCCCTTTTCTGATCCTATCAATCTCTCCTGAGGGCTTGTTCAGCTGTCTCTGCTAAGAAAGATAAGCTTTTAGCTGTATTTACTCACTACATATGTTGATCAATAGGGATAGCTCTGACACTCTCTCCCACAGGGAAATTGTCTTGGGTTAGGCTTTGCCAGGTAACAGACTGGGTCAAGGAGATCTAGACCGAGAACGTAACTGAGATATCAGAGGATCTCCTATTAATGACAGAAGGAAATGAATAGTATGCAAAGGTAAATTACTGAGTACTTAATAAATCTGAATCCTAGAATCATTATATAAAAGCACAAAGAGAAATCAAGGAAAAGGAAAGGGCATATGAGGTATATAAATCAAGAAGATTACTGCTACTATAGCCAGTAGATTAACCTCAAATTTTAAATGATTGAAAAATTGGTAAGTAGATTGAAAATGAAAGGAAGATTGTGCAAGACAAGAGGACATGTAATAGAGGATTTTACAGGCTCATCAGAAACAGAAATTGGAGAAGACTGTAAGCCCATTAAGGAAAAAAAAGAACTTGCTAACAAAGGATGTGTGCAGTCCCCAGATAAAAAGGTTTATTTGTTTCAGTTTGAGCCAAAATGACAATAAGGGCTAGCAAATATAATTATAAAATCAAAAGTTTAGTCTCTGGAAAGTATAAAAGATGTTGAGGAAAAGAAACATTATTTTAAGTTTTTGGTTTTTATTATTGTCATTATTATTAGAAAAGATGAGTTGGAAAGGCTGAGGGCCGTCAGGGAATGTGAAAGAGAAATAGACTGGTGGAGCTGCGTTCTGCAGCCTTCCCAGGAAGGCCACCCGGCGAACAACCCAATTCAGCCTGTAAGTCCAGTACCCTCTTGCCATAGGGCAGAGGAAGCAGAATTAACAGCATCGAGGGGTGATCAACAATGGAAACAGGTCCCTACTCGAGGTGGCAGGAGACCCCCTCCACGGCCCACCTCACCCCCCACCAGTGGTCATGTCCAACAGGTATGAGGCCCTGGAAACTGCAGATCAGGTTGAGGAGGTTGTGAACCAAGGCCCATCTAGGGGGCTGCCTACAGATAGGCAGTCAGGCCCATGCCCCAAGGCTGCTCCCCCTAAGGATAAAAGGAACACCCGGAAGAAGCGGCGGGTGATCGTCGTGGGTGACTCCCTGCTGCAGGGCACGGAGGCAGCAAGCTGTATACCTGACCCCTTATCCAGAGAGGT
>VWPW01011506.1:0-10755 GCA_013389825.1 Crypturellus undulatus
CAGCGCCCGCCAGCCTCCCTTTGCAAGAGCTCACGGCAGTCTGGGCACCTCCAGGCGCTCAAGAACCTGCTTCACGCAGGGCATTAACGTGTCGAAGACAAGCGCTTATTTTCCAGTTTAAACAGATGACTGTGAAACTTCAGAGAAAGGCCAAAACAAGAGGAACAATCTGATTTTGTCACCTTGGTTACAAAGTCTCCCCGATGATCAGAGAAAGCAGCTTAACAGAACAGAGAGATTCTGTTCTCATCTGTCAGAGGAGAGACGGGAGCCGATGTGCTGGGCTATTAGCACAGCAACGTGGGCCGCTCCAGCCCCCGGGGAAACCTTCTCCGAGGCTTCCCAGGCGCTCGGCATGTTACTGCACTGCATCTCACATGGGGGCATGTGGAGCCGTGTCTCAAACCATCGTATGTTCCAGCCGGGGCAGCTCCAGGCACCTGCAATGAGGCAGCTCCTGTTGCCCTCAAGGTTCCTTTTAGATATGAATCCTCCTGCTGTCCTTAGCACCTCTGCTCTCTCCTTGCTGGAAGTCCACCAGAAAGGTTAAGAAAAATGTTTTGCCAATATTTTGATGGGTTAATTCTAAAACACTTGCACGTTCACAAAATTGTCGCTAACCAGTAGAAGAAAATAAATAAACCAGAACAGGTCTGGCACAGCTGGCAGAAAACAGGCCCTAAACCAGCACAGTCTGAGCAGATCCTCCATGAACCCAGCTGCACATGGTATTGAGCAGTTAGTCTTGCTTTTCCTGCATTCACTCAACCTGGAGACTCTGTTTCATAAATTCCTATTCTATAACAGCAAATAAATATTTAAAGTTAACAAATTTCTGCTGCACTAACTCTCAAGGGGAATAAAGAAGGATCATTTCCAGTGTTGCTGAAGTGACTGTACACACTGCCAATGTCCTTCCCTCCTCCAGCGTGAACCAGCTCTAAGGACAGAGCAAGGGCCTTGGGACTGGCCTGCTGCCAGCACAACCCTCCGGGCCAGCCTGAGCACTGGGGCCCAGGCAGGATGTGTCCTCCCCAGGGGCACAGGGCAGCAGGAGCCCAACACCACAGGGTGCTCCGGAGCGCAGCGGTGCGGAGCAGCCTGTCCTGCCGCCGGGCCTCACCGCAGAAGGAGATGATGTGGCTGCTGTCCTCGTGCACGAACTTCCTCGTCACAGCCTCCTCCATGATCTGCTTCACCTGCGGGAGAGAGGCAGAGTTAGACACCAAATGGCACCCCTAAACCCGAGGGGTTGGTGGCAGAGCGGGCACACGACGCTGCGCCTGGGCGGCGAGAGGCAACCCAGGGCCCACGTGCGCAGGGCAGGGCGCGCACGGAGCCACCGGCCCCGCGAGGTCCCTTGGGGACTGCGGCGCCTTCACTGCCAAGAGTCACAGGCCGTTTCAAAGAGCCAGGGAATAACACGGGGAGAAGCAAGTGTTTTATTCTGAGAAACTTCAGGAGACATTGGACAGTATTAACTGCAGGAATCAAAGAGCATTTAGATGCAAGGCACCTTTTTCAGGGCCACTAAATCTTATTTAATGCTATTATAGTGATGTTATTCTCCTTTGATTTATGAGGATTTGATGAATTTCACATCACACAGCCACCCCAAACGACCCAGACCTCTTGATAATGCCCAAGTCACCACCACCTGCTCACCTAATGTGAGCAGCACTGCTATTTGCATAGCAATGCAACCAGCCCTGCCCTGCCCTCCTGGTGACTGACTGCTCCAGACACATTCTTGGCACTCATTTCTGTTCCCTAATCAAAAGGGAACTGTCATAACAGGGGCACGGTAAGGGGAAGAAAATATGTGGGAAGAAACCCACATAAAACAGGAGCGTGACTTTTGCAGGCACAAGAAGGGATGGATTCAGAAAATGCAGGAGTTGGGGGTGTAAGAGGGACTCTTACCAAGGTGTTCCCTGCAGAGGGACACAGAGGACAAAAACGGGAGGTCAAGATTTGGCTAAGCGAAGCCTGCCATGTAGGAGAGACCTTTGACAGCATCATTTGGGGAATTAAACTCCCCTGGAAGCTATAACCAAGGTCAGCTATGCACAGCTGACAGCTTAAAGAAACCCTTATCCAAACAGGGATTTAGAAGTCACACCTAACGCCCAGCGAGTCCCCGTGGGTGTCACAGCAAACAGGCCAGCTCTGCTCCAGCATGTGCAGTGACTAACGGAGGCTGCTCCTGCACCCAGGAGGGAGCAGGGCTCATGCAGTGACTTCACCCGTGTCCCCAGCAGCGTCAAGGAGCTGCCGTGAGTCAGGAATTTGCAGCAGGGAACGTAACTGAGATGTGCAGCGAAGAGGCTCTGCTCTGCTTAAACTGGAGGGGACTGGGAACTGCACACCCAGTGCCACGGCTGCCACTGAGTCTCACGTGAAGCTTCAGCAGGGCACAGGGAACACCGTGACACAGGAACGGGGACAGCGCAGGTGGCAGCGGCAGGGCAGGAGGCCCTCATTTGCTGTGCTGTGCCCAGGCACGTCTTTGACCTTCGCTGCATTGCAGAATTAGACATGAGAAGAAAAACACAGGGCAACCTCTCACCCACCAGGAACCAGCGCCCAGGTACTTGCTGCACCAGATTTCCTCCTTTTCCACTGTCCGATAGAAGTCTCAAACAATGAAGCATCGTTCCCTTCTTTTGAGACACGAAACAGCCCAAGAATATCCCTGACCATCGCTCCCGCACCGCGTTTATCCCGGTTTCCCCACACTCCACTGCGTCCTCTCAGCCCCAAGCCGCTGCTGCCCGCCGCTTCATGCGTCAGAGGGCTCTGGGCATCTCTCACCTCCTGAACTGATCTATTAGAAAATGATTAACCCACAGAGAGGTAAAACGGGCTTTCTTGGCAAGGCTGGTCTCTTCCCAGCCCCAGGGGCCTGGTCCTGCTCAGGGGACACCGCTAATCACGGGGACGTGCTGCTAACCACACAAGGCGGTTCCTAAAACCTCTCCAAGAAAGAAAAGAGAGGGAGGATTTTGCAACTCCAAACGGTTCTGTGGATCTGGAGTTTCTTCAAGAACGTTGTGACTAGGAACTATTACAGGGAACTGCAGCTTCTCTGTGAATCACCCAAATGTGAAAATCAACAACCCATCTTTAAAAAAAAAAATATATATATATATACACACATACTTGGGAACAAGCGCACACAGTCTGTTACCATCTTCTGACTAAAACTCAAAGCACATTCAAATAGCAATGATCTGCTCAGCACTTCCACCCGCACGTCTGCACGAGCGCAGGAGCTGCCAGCTCCTCGTGCCGGCGCGGAGCCCGCCCGCCGCTGCCCCGGCTCCAGGACACGGAGCAGATGTTTGTTCGGTGCCTCTAGAACAACCAGCACAACAGGAGTCTGCTCTGAGCAGGCATCTCGGTGCCAAGGTAGGACAAATAACCCGCATTCACAAGGAAACCTTCCAGGAGATGCAGTTTAGTGGAAAATTACCCATTATAAGGAGAAGAAAAAAGAAAAAAAAGCACCATATTGACGGAGGTTATCAAGCTAAACATAAATCAAAGATATTTAAGGCAGCAGAAGTGGAAAGGGCATCATACCAAGGGCATCCACCTGACAAACGAAGAGCTAGAAGAAAAGGAAAGTGGCTAAGCAAGAAGCAGGGAGCACTAGGGCCTGCACAGGCAGCTGCGGTTTCCTAACAGAAACAAGGGTTATGCAGAAAAGGGCCTCAAAATCTTTGGGTGCCAGCAGCGGGTCTGCCAGAGGAGGATCCGTGTGCCAGGAGCGCGGAGCAGCGCGGAGCGGAGCCGTCCCGGCGCAGCGCCGCGCTCTGCATTTCAATATCAGCTCTCACGTGCAGACGGAGGAATTGCAGAGCTCTCCTCAAAACGAGGCTGCCCACTCTGCCGACAAGCTCAGCCGGAGGAGAATGAGATGTTTACTCTTTTATTAGAAAGGAAATTAAAACAGTGACTAATAATTCGAACTCAAGAGGCAGCATTATGAACTCTCTGACAATAATGCAGCACGTCCCCTTGCTCAGCCGTGAGCACGGTACCCGCACAGCCCCACGGCCTCGACTCCTGCTCCAAACTGCAGCACGGGATCAGCCAGGCTGCACACAATTTTCAGAATCACTGACTCGCACTAAGATACAAGCTTGCTGCACAGACAAATCGGATTTTTAAGGAAATTATTTTCTTCCCTGTTGCCCTAGCTCCAGAACAGCTTTTGCCTTTTATACAGGGCTATATGCAAATCTCACTATGTAGTAATTTATATTAAACACAGCAAAGGCTGCTCAATAGGCTTGGAGGGAAATGAAGGGTCCTTTTTCTTTGCCCTGTGCATGCAAGATCTCATAGGAGAGAACAGTCCATCCAATCTCCCATGTTTTTAGGCCTTGCAGCCCTCACTGCTCCTCGAAGGGACAGGGTTATAGGCCAAGCAGCTGTGAAGATCTCCTCTTCCTCCTCCTCCCACGCAGGCAGCACACCGCCACGAGAGACGGCATCGCTTCCACGCACGTGCACTCCCCTCCCAGCCCGTCCGCCTGCCCCAGTAACCGTTTAAGGACTGCGGTTCCAGATGCACAGGCAGAGCTGTCACACTTCACTCGTACAGAACGTGCTCTACAGGATCCCGGTCCCAAGGGTCAGAGCTCTCTGCTAAAACATTCCCAGGGATCCGCTGCACCTGCGTGTTCAGTGTCGCCCATTCCCGAAACCCAGTTCCCGGCCGTTCCCAGTCCCAGCTGGCACTCACACGGGTGGAGCAAGCCAAATATTGCAGCAGTTCCAGTAAGAGCCACGGGGCAGCCGTCAGGAGCAAACCAGCAACGCGGCGTTTAATTAGAGTAAGGCAATATTTACCCACAACTCTTTTCACCTGGCTGGATTTTTCCATCCAATTTGCTATCCAATCTGTCCTCTAGATTATAAAGTGATGATGTTTACACTCACAATTTCCTTTGCCATCCCTCTTGCAAAGCCTTTTACTGGTTATCAAGGCATTTGTATTGAAGCACAGTATCTCCCATATGTTTGCCATGCTCATAACTCTGCTGAACTGTTTATTGCCAGCCAGATGCAGACAGCCCGGGCACAGCCGGGCAGCCTCGGGCACAGGGACCCGCTCCGGCCTCGGGAGCCCACGGCACCTGCACGGGAGCATCCCGCACATCTTCAAATGGGACACGGGGCTGCATCCCCCTTGGCACACCCTTGCTCTGCACATCTGCGCTGTGGTTGCGAGCAGAGCAATTCAGAGGAGGAGGCTGTGCTGCAGAGCTGCTTGCTGGGGCCAGGGCGATGCATTTCTCCCTGTGTCCCGCCTCGCAGATCCATGGAGAAAGAATCCCAGGAAGAAGCTTTCCTNAGCCTCGCCAGAAAGAATCCCAGGAAGAAGCTTTCCTGCAGGGGACACACAGGCGACTGAGCAGCAAAGTCAAAAGTTGGCGCTCAGATTCCTCTGTCCAAAGCCACCCGGCCTCCTACGCAGACTCACACTTAACGCTCCTTGGCAGCTCCGTATTGTTGCTGCCACAGAAACATTGATCGCAGTCCTGCTGACTGAGACCTTTGGCTTTTCTAGAAGTCTTGTTAAATTATTTAGCAACACTTACTAAATAAAATATAACACATCCTGCAGCTGGGGTATCACTCACGTGCGACACGGGGGATTTTCAGGCCTGCCAGCAAAGCTTACATGTACTCAGAGCTGGGAGCGTGTGTGCTTTTATGAAGGATGGGGAGGAGATTCCGAATATTTGGATGGTTTGCTAGAAAAGCACATTAAGTTGGAGTCAGCAACACAACAGTGTACACTGGGGAGAAGAAAACAGGAACCAATTGTATCTGCAGATAGAATTTTGCGCCAGACTGCCTGCAAGTGACTCCCTTCAGAGGGCATCAACTCTTGGTCCAAAAATGCACACCTAGAGTATAAATTTAAGATTTCTGTATATGCAGTAATCTATTCATTTGTCAAATGCAAATTCCCATGCGCGTCTGCTGGCACTCCTGGTGCAGCTCTCCGCAGGATGTTCAAGGCACACACAGGAAAAACTTCAGTCCTGTTTCTGTTTCGCAAGGCCCACTCGAAAACTTTATTCTGTCTCGTTCTGCGCTCATCAAACCATAAGTTTCTGTCTTCTGACATGCTGAGCATTACATTGGCAAGTACTCTGGATTTAATTACCAACATGGCAAAGATTGGCATTATTTGCACTGCAACCAAGTGCAACTCCCAGGCCTGTCTTGCTCTGAAGTAATGACTCTGTGCAAAGGTTGGTATTTCTGCAATTTCTATGGCAACAGCCACGATGCCACAATGAAACAGGATGATATTTTGGTAGCCTGGAACAGAGGCGGGTAGGTAGGAAGGAGTCTGCTCTGCAAGACACATCTCATCCCCGTGAGCATGAGGGAGCAGGATAAAAAGAAACATGAAACCTGCACGGGGCATGAAAGACCTTGTGAGGGCTGGCCAGAGCGTGACAGCCGCTCTGCACACCCGCGCTTTTATCTTCACAAGGAGAGAAAGTGCCCTTGGTGATTAGAAAAACTCCTTTCAGGCAGAGATCAATGCAGACAGGCCAGAAACGCTGTATTAAAGCCTTCCGTTTACTTTTGATATAGGAATATTTTTAAAAGGCTGATTGGGTGCTTCAGAGACATCAGAAGGTCCTCTGCAAACAGTAACTTCCATTACAGACCAACAGCGTATGGGCCTCATCTTCATTCTGTCTGAAGTGTTTTGACAGCTACATAAAGGCCTTTTTTTAAAATTGGCCTTGAAAACATTCACAGCCATCAACATTCATTTTTCAGGACATCCAAATAATGTTAAATTAATTTACAATTTTCTACCAATCCAAAGAGCTAGCTGGCAGGGGCACTCGCAGGCTGGTATTTTATAACTCTAGACATACATCCACGCTCCAGAATCGCAGCGCCGGGCTGCCAAACAGCACTATTACAAGGCACGCTGGATTTATTAGCCGCAAACCAGACTATCTGGCTGGGGAGCCGGGGCACTTCACGTAAGGTGCAGAGGGACTGGCTGTTGCCCCTGAGATCTAGAAGCCGTGAGGAGCTGTGCAGTGAGTCCCTGTTTTAACAGGGAAATGAACAAGACAACTATAACTTTCACCTTTCCTTTGATTATTTGAAGCTCCGCTACTTTCCAGACAGTTAATTTTCCAGTAGTGCAGCCTACACTTTAAGGGCAGCACCAGCTTTTCCACCCATTCTTGTATGCAGTGCAATTACCTAGAAGTGATCAAAAACACATCACAAGCTTCTCTATTAACAAGAAAAGTGCAAAAAGAAAAGGGGGAAGAGAATGGGGTGCAAGAATATCTTGATTTGAAAACTCAACAGCCTTTTAAACCTGGGCATTTCAGAGGATTGCTTTTTTGTTTTTAAATAAGACTTGTTTAATTTGACTAAAATAATTGGTTGTGTCTTTTCCCCAACACCATAAAACAGGATTTCCCAGAAAGTCATGCAGCTGCTTCTGCCATTCTGCTGACAAATAGTCAGTTTTGCAGCTTTCAGGATTAGTTTGATTTATTTTAACCATATGGCCTAAACAAAAAGGCGTCGATGGTGACAGCACGACTCATTTCAGCCTGCGTATCTACTGCAGAGCAAGACTTCTTAAAAATGAAAATACATTAACCATGGCAACAGCAGAAATGGACTGAAGTCCATTTGCTTGTGGCAGCGCTCTGGGTTAGAAGATTTTTTTCCCCATTTATTGATTATTTACCTTTTCTAATCAGCCCTTGCCTGCATCAGCTCCTGCAGTGGGTCTGGACGTGGCTTCTCCGGGAGGATCCGTGGCCCTCCCGGACCCGCTGTGCTCGGCTGCACTTGAGGATCCCACTGGATCACATAAAGCTGTGGCTAAACCTCTCGAGCAGAAAAAGCCTCACAAATAAACCAGCAACAGTCTCAACAAATAAGAACATAGAGCCTAGTGAAAGGGAAATAAAATCCATGGATAGGGAAAAGAGGAAGGGCATTTCCACAGTTTGGTTTTTTCTTTTACTGCCTGGAAATCCTTTAGCCTGAAGTCGGGAGAGGAGGAAACAACACAGATGTATACCTAAAATGGCCCCAGTAAGCAAAGAAAAACGGACAAGAAAATGGACACACAACTCCCTATTTCAGGGATGCTGCTAGATAATTAACTATATAATCTGTGAGCTCACATTTCCTCAACTATTTTAACTCTAACAGAGAAAAAATAGATGGAAATAGCTCTGGGAATGCATTAGCACGCAATTCAAGTGACTGTCTTGCCGAAGCCAGGCCCCTCTGTCCCATCTCCCTGCGCTCTGCTGCCTACCTGGGCAAAGACGGGTCATGCCCACAACATGCCGCATTCGGCTGCCCAACGCTGCTGTCACGAGCCCACGTGGGCTGGCTGGTGGCATTGCACTAGCGTGGAAAGCCTTCCCACACAGCCCACCGATCTCCTTCAATGCACATTTTATTTTTACTAGGCTCTGCCAACCAAGTGCACAACATGGATTACCTACAGAAAGCCAGGGATGCTCCTGTATTACCAGGAGGGCATTCCACAGCCCTGGGCTCTTCCCGGGCACAGGGTGCACGCAGGTGCCTGCCCAAGGGGAACAGCTACCCAGACAAGCACGAGGCACTGCCTGCAAAGAGCAGGCCCAGGGAAAGAGCAAAGGGTGCCCAAGAGAGAAGCGCACTGTCAAATGCAACCCCAAAACGCTCCCCGCAGCAGGCAGGGCGCAGCTGCCTGCAAGAAGCTCCCGTTCTCCGGCCAAGCTGTTTCCCCGGCACTGGGAGTGCTGGGCAGCCCGCGCCGCGCGTCCCGCGCAGCCTCCACGCACAACCCGCGGGTCTGCGTCTCCCCGAGCCGGAGCAGGCGCAGACAGACCGTCATAACGGGATGTCAGCGTTATCNGAGCAAAGGTTCCCCTAGAGAGGAGTGCACTGTCAAATGCCACCCCCAAAACGCTCCCTGCAGCAGGCAGGGCGCAGCTGCCCGCAAGAAGCTCCCGTTCTCCGGCCAAGCTGTTTCCCCGGCACTGGGAGTGCAGGGCAGCCCGCGCCGCGTGTCCCGCGCAGCCTCCACGCACAACCCGCGGGTCTGCGTCTCCCTGAGCTGGAGCAGGCGCAGACAGACCGTCATAACGGGATGTCAGCGTTATCTACAATGCTAAAATAAATGTCATAGCCTTCTTGTGGTTTAATAGCCGTTGTCAAGGCAACAAGTAGCATTCCTCACCACCACACCCCGCACAGGATCAGAGGTGCAGAAGCAATCTGGATAAACAAACACGCTGCTCCATCCCATTCCTAAAACGCACCAGCGCCTGCTCTCGCTCACCCTACCCCGCGCAGGGTCTCCCGCAGGGATGCTCCTCTTTCCCGAGCCCCTAAGCTCTACGTCAAGATGACCACAAGGCCAGGAGAGACGACCTGCAGGGCCAGAGCGCAGGCGGGAGGAGGCCAGAGCTGCCACCGGCGCTGTCCTCCATCACGAGGCAGAGCCCGAGCCTGGCTCCTCGGCAACGCGTCCCCTGAGACGCCACCACGTCGGACTCGCTGGTCACGGGTGGCCAGCACAGACTGCCTGGCTGGCCCCCGCTGCCACCGCGCCGCCCGTGCAGCCTGTTCCATCACCTGGCAATGTATGAACCCCCGACAGATCCCTGGGTGCAGAGAGCTCGGCCCTAAGCCCAGACCTGCCTTCAGCTCGCTCGATTAATGCTGCACGTACCTGAAACATCAACCGCTGTCCTGAAAATGCACAGATTGAGGCATTTCAAAACAACTATAAACTAAAGGGGTGGAAATATGCCCAAGAAGAGAGACTTGAGGAATAAGCGGACTTAAATTAACATCCCTTAGCACTGGCCACACAAGACACAAATGCAAATGCAGAGGTGCCCAGCACCCGTTTTCTGTGCTGGTCGTTGCAAACAGCCCAGAAGCACCATCCTGCAGGGTCCATGAACGCCACACTCTCTCGCAGGTCGTTTTGCTGCAAAGGAAGGGTTTTACCCCACACCAGCTCTCAGGGCGGGCAGTATTTCCAACGCAGAGACACCCCTTTCCAAGCAGCAGAGAGCTGCGTGCCCGGCTGTGCCGGGGAGCGGGGCAGCGCCAGACGGGCGGCACGGAGCAGCCTGAGCCCAAACCCGCTGCCCCGCGGGAACGCTGCCCGTGGAAACGCTGCCCACGCTGCTGAGGGGCCCGGCACCCGGGAAAGGAGGAGAGCTCCCCTCGCCGGAGATCACCACGGAGATGGATAAACCCGCACGCTTTTATTTTCCTTCTTTCTCCAGAGCGTTAATCTGACGCAGGCAGCTACGGCCGCAGCGCGGGAGGCAGCGAGAGCGGCGCAGCGGGACGGAGCCGCCGGCCCGAGCGGGCCCGGCAGCGCAAAGGGGGCCTCGACCGGCGCGGGGGGTGGTCCCGCGTGGGGGGGTAAGATGGTCACGCGGGGGGAAACCGCGTGGGGCAGCTGGTCCCGTGGCGGGGGAGGAGCTGGATGCGCGTGGGGACTCCCGTGTCGGGCCGCAGGGTCCGCGGAGGGAGCGCGGGCGGCACCGGGCAGCGCCCGCCCCGCACCGAGGGTCCCGCCGCGCACCCACCTCCTTCTTGACGTTGCGCAGCAGCCGCTGCCGGGTCTCGGCCTCTGTGGGGAGAAGGGGGAGAGGGCGGTTAGCGCGGGCGGGCGGCGCGGCCCCGCGGCCCCCGCACGGCCCCGCTGCCGCC
>VWPW01011509.1:0-16303 GCA_013389825.1 Crypturellus undulatus
CTACCCCGTTTCCCAACCCGGAGTATTCTTTGGGTTGATGCGGGCCACGCTGACCTTGGTCGCATGGCCGAAGAGGGGCAGGGCAATCCCTCTTGATATGGCCCTTACTTCCACAGTTAAAACAACGGCGAGGGGGACGCCTTGTAGAAGGTCCTGCCATATCAGAAAGATTGGCAGAAACTGCCTCTGCCAAGTGGCCCAAAGCAGCTGCCAGAGGTTTATCTCTTTCCCTGATAACCTCGGCTAACATAACATTCTGCTGCTTAATGTTGGCCCGAGCTACCCTCTCCAGCATCTCCCCTATAGAAACCTCTGCAGGGAGCGCACCTAATATCGCCTTGGTCTTAGCGTTGGCATTCTCTAAAACCAAAGTACGTAAGAAGGTATCACACATCTCCCGCGGAACATTCTGGTCGGCATCAAGGGCGCCGGTTAACTTACTAACAAATTCGTCTAACAACTCTCGGTCGCCCTGCTTGATGGCCGACCAGCCTGGTCCTTTCCGTTCAACCGGAATGCGGAGTAGTACCTTATGGGTAGCCTCCGCGGCGGCAGTCACTCCACCGGCAAGGTCAGTTGTGCGGACTGAGCAAGATATGGGTTCTTGCCTAGCAACATATCTGCACTTATTCCACACAGCGCGTCACTGGGAGCCCTAGGGAGGTTCACAATCCTCCTACACTCCTCCTCCCATAACCGCTCCCAGTGAAGCAGCTGCGCCGGAGTGCATACCAATTTGGCGAGTCCCCTACAGTCAACCGGGGACATCAACTCCGCCCCGAACAAGTATCCCAACATCTGCTTCACTGCCTCGCTGTGAAGCCCATGTTGTGGTACTGTCGACTTCAATTGAGTGATGACCTTCCAATCCAAAGGCCTATAGAAGGCTCTCTTGATCCAGGCTCTGCACCACTGGAAAGGCGCACTGCCCTTCCAGTGATGCAGCCAGATCAAGATCCCCTCGGGCCATAGCCTCCGAGACCAACGACCTCCATCCTTTTACATTAACATCATGCGCCCCTGCGCCATCAAATTTCTCAACCACCATAACGGTTCCCACAGAGGAGCCCATTCTATCACTACTACTATACGGTGGCGCGTTCGTCATTCCATAAACCCTGCCGCCGCGCAGCGGCGGGGGTGATGCGGCCCGCACCCCACCCCCCATGCCGTCGCGCAGGACGGCAGGCGGTGCAGACGGTGCAAGAGACGATGGACGGTCTCGCGCCGCGCCGAGGTCGGTGTCGAGGACCTTCTTCCGGGATAGGGCATCCTTGGGGAACACAGGAGTGGAGTCAAGGGTCGCGGGTGTCGGTTCGGGAGTCGACTTCCGGGTCTTCGGGGTCGCGGGAGGCGTGGAGGACGATGGTTCCACAGTGCCCGGTCCGTCGTCCGGCGAGCCAAGATGGCGCAGGTCTCACCGGCGACGCAGCTGCGCCTCCCAGGCCACCGGATCCCGGGCCTGCTGTGCACGCAGCGCAGCCATAATTGCCCCGAATGTCGCCTCCCTTCGCCGCGCCCCGTGACCTCCCCCATTACGCTCCTTCATGTAATCCCCTAATGGTGCCCACCCCGCGGGCGACAAAATGATTCCTGGTGTGGGGAACTGCCCCACCGCCTCGCTCCATTCCAGGAGGTCCTGGACGTCTCTTTCTTTCACGGTGGGGGCGCGTTCCCGCAGGAACGACTTTATTAAAACCCCGGCTGCCTGCTGTTCCACACTGGAAACGAATCAGCCCGGTTAGGTGGGGCATACAAGTTGACACAAATCCTAACCTTATATAAATAAATAAATTACCTAATAAATTAGATAATAAATAGATTAAAAATCCCATTCCTATTCCCCATGCCAAAGAAATAAATAATGTTTCTCCCTTTACCGCAGGCGCCGCGCGGGCGGCTCTCAGGGCAGGCCCTGCTAGGGGAGAAAACTGCCGGCTGCCCCCCCTCTCCTCGGGCGACGCGCGCGCGGCTTGCGCTGACTGCCCCGAACCCCTTTGGGTGAGAAAGCCGGATTTCCCCGTTGGGGTAAATAGGGATGATTAGATAGTTATACACACAGTGTAAATAAAGGGTTCCCCCCCAATACGGGTGATATTCCCTATAAGTGCCGATGGTGGTCACCACCAGGTGGATCTCCATCCACGGGTGGACTATTCCCAACCATCAGCGCCTGGGTGGATACCACCCAGACATGGCCCTGCGCACCCCGTCCCTGGCCTCGGGTCAAAGAGCCAGGAGCCCCCCACCCTAAAGGACATAAGCCTAAAGGGGGAACAATGGCCGCACGCCAATTCCTCTAACACCGGCGTGCGACTCCCCTGCCTGTTACGCGCCTCAACGCCACTGCGGAGGCGAAGCAGGGGCCCGGGTCCCGCTACCCTAGGGGGTCCCCCTAACCTGAGGCACTCCGATTTCGAGGTGCAGGATCCCATCTTTGGTCGTTGGGCGCCCCGAATCGAAGATAGGATACGCTCTCTAAACCGGAGCGGTGGCTCTAGTTGACGTCTGGGGAGGCCGATCTGGTAGGCCCTGCTGGCGTGCGAACCAGCGTCGGTGTCGGCCATGGCCAAGCGTCGGCCACCGTCGCGCCGGCTGTTCCCCGACGCTGCCGCTGTTCCCCGACACGCGGGCTACCAGAGTCTTAATGATCCCGAGGCGCCAACGAATAACGTGGGGCCACTGTCCACCCGCACACTAGGGCTGTTCCACAGCAGGCCCCCTCCCGCGTGCTCGTGCCGGATCACGTCGGGGTCAGCAAGTGATAAAGCGCGGCTCCGGGCGGATATCCCCTAATCGAGATGCCTTCCACCACGTGGCTTGGCTGTCCCAAGGCAATCTCGTAGTGCCGCGTAAGGGGATCCCCCAGGAGGGCTGCGTGTGCTTTTTCCGGTTGCCAGCACGCTCTGAAGGTGGCCAGGCAACGGGCCTCCCTGCCACCCCGAGGGCGAGGCTCCTCGTACTTACGAAGTACAGCAGTCGGAGGGGAAGTCGTCTGCTGTTGCCTTCTTCTCTTCCTCAGGTTAGTATGAATAACCACGATAGGGTGCGACCCTATGGGTGCGACCACCACCCAACCCGCTCAATTACACTCGATACGAGCTAGAACGGAGGGACGTTTATTGAAGGTAAGCACAAACTTTTATAACATTGGTTATGGGAGGAGAATGGGAGGAGAGTAGGAGGAGATTGGGAGGAGTAAGGTGGGAGCGGATGGTAATTGGAGGTCCCCTGTGGGTAGGCGGGCGGCCTGGAGCGGCAGACCACTCCAGGCCCCCACCTTTGGGGCCTCTGGCCCCCACCCTTGGGGTTCTGGCACCTTCCAGAAGGTGCCAGATGAGCCACAGTCAGGCCTGACGGCCTGACTGCGCTTGCGCAGCCCTCAGGGGTCGTACAGGGGGCACCGGGACCCCCCTGTACATATCCCCAGTGCGCATGCCTCAAGCTGGTGTTATCTAAAGGTCACAATGATATCCTATGGAGGCCTAGAATCCCATTTCAACCTCCAACATCTAACAAACAGCTTTGTTTTGCCTTTCGTGGCAAACATGTTCAGAGGACTTTCATACCACAAATGCTATTGCTGGGTTAGAGTTCAGGATAGCGTAAGAGTATGTCATGGAAATACTACAAGGTCCTTTACCTTTCCTGTGTTCCATTTACATGAAGCCAGAGTTGTTAATCTGATATTTCTTATCAGAAATCACCACTTTCTTGAATTATCAGTCAATTTTGCTGTCTCTTGAATTTACCCACTCTTTCTGAAGCCCTATTTGGTCTTTTGTTGTACATTAAAGTTGTGCTTTGGAGGAAGATTTATGCTGTTTTTGTTTTTGCAGTGTATAGTAACACCCTGACTTTTGTTAGGTGTTCCAGATGTTCTGCTAATGGGAATAACATTTTAGTAATGGTTAATAAACATTTGTAAATAAGCAGAAGAAAATCTATAGTACATCTGGAAGAACATAAACCAATGGACAGAAGGAATGATTGGGATCATCAGTTTATGATAGAAAATTAAATTGAGGAAAAGAAGTTGTTCAGCTGATTTGAGTATAGAAAAATAAGGAACAGATGTCTCTGTTATTGCTTAGTGTGGGTAAGGAATATTTAGGGAATTCCTTGACAGATAAGATTATTTACAAATCAACCAGTAAGAATGGAAAACACTGGAAAAAATAAAGGAATAAATTAACTTGTCAGTGAATTTATGCTTCTTAGAGTTACGGAACAGCTGAGTCTGGAAGGGATCTTTGGAGATCCAACTCTTTTAATCAAAGCATTGTCACCTAGAGTAGGTTGCCCAGGGCCATGTCTTGTCTGGTTTTGAATATCACTCTCTCATGGCCTGCCTTCATGCATCCTGCTGGTCTCTCACAAAAAGGGCTACTCCTCTTCCCCAGGTGCTGTAGCCTGCCCTTTCCAAGGAGCCCATATCCATCCACAGCTGCATGCCAGCAGTGAACTCTTCCAGTGAACCCACACACATCTCTGTGATCATGAGATCATAACACTGCAACTGCAAAAAGACCTCTGATTCCTCCTGTTTATTCCCCAGGCTGCATGCATTAGTGAGGCACCAAGTTTTGATGATGTCCTAGAAGGAATATGAGAATGTCCCTCATAATATTATCCTCTAGACACTTTCTTAGTGGGAAGGTGGGACCCCAGCACTTAGAGTGGGATTCCATAAGCTCAATTGTGTTATTTTCAAGGTATTTACTTTCCCATTCACAAATTCCTCACCTGATGGTGTATTGTCATCTCCCTCTACCATCATTGCCATTTTAAAGCTCTCCTCATCAGGCTGACCAGTCTGTTGACAGAGATGTACTTGGTCAGGTGGATTCTGTCTCTTCAGTCTCCCTTCAATTCTCAATTATCAGAGTCCCATGAGAGGAATTACTGCTTCAAAACTCATGTATAAAATTAGAAAATATGTCAAAGAATGGAAAGAAAAATAGCTGAAGATCTAATCTTCTACCAAAATATAGTATCTTTCATATTTAATTCTATGTTAAGATAACACTTATCTCTTGAAATGATTGAGAGAATTACAGAAGTGGGAGAGGGGAAAAAAGCCAGTGGAGGATAAATTTTGCTATCCACATAAAAATAAATAAACCAATGAAAGTGTATAAAGAGTTAATGTTTTATATAAATAGCATGGCGGCTAAGTGATGGTTCTACTTTAAGTTTTTAATTTTGGAAAATACACAGTGATTTAGGGATGCCTCTGAAAGACTTATTATTATTAACTTATGTTTCATGATTTCAATATTGACTAAGAATTTTCATTCAAATAAGAATATGCCATTAAGAAAAGTAGGATCATTTCACATCTCTGAGTTTTCACAAATAGAAGGAACTTAGAAGGAAAGATAGAAAGCCCTTAGGAAATCCTCCTTTAGCCAGTCTTTTGCTGCTATACTCACTTTTCAGAGCCTCATCTTTTTCCTTCCTACCTCAGTCTCCTGGAAAGTAGTAGGGTAGAAAAGAGAAGGATAGAGTAGTTGTGCACATTGTGTTAACAGATGAGAGAATATTGGTGGGGAAGGGCATAGAGTGACAAAATAAAGAAAGTAAGTCTTAGAGCAATGGAAGCAACAGAAAGAGGAAGAAAAGGTTGGAAAAAAGAAACAGAATAGAGTGTAGCTGGAACATCTAACAAAATAGGGGAAAAGAAAGGGAAAGGAGAATGTTGTGTAACAGAGGATTTTATGGAATTCCATTCTTTTCTCCAGTGTTCCTGTTTTCATGATTTCTATACTTTGGAGCTTGATAAAAAAGACAAGAATTAGTGTTTGACTAATTTTTCTTAATTTTTAGTAGCAGTACATATATCTACATCTACATGTAGTTAGATATCCTTGACTTCCTTTACAATTTATAATGAAAAATGAATATGTAATAGGGCATGACTCATGTAATTATTCTAGGTATCTATTTTAAAAACAGAGGTATTCTCTCCTAAAACTAGCTATTTTTCTCTGCTGATTATAATGGGAGTTCCTGAAAGTATATTGGTTGTAGATATGTACGGTGGTGCCATCTATGAAACATCATCCACTTTTCACATAAATGTAGACAGGAATTCTAGTTGAATGTAGTTTTGAAAAATCACGGTGGAAGTCTGAGAAGGAAAGGTCACAGTCCCAAATCACAGTATTTTTAGAATTTTCCTCCTCCATTCCCTGTGAGTATGTGAAAAATCCACGGTGAATTTCTTTCCTTTTAAATTTTGGAACAAAATTAAGATTTTGTTTTCTTTTTAAGTACTACAAACTGCTTTTTTTTTCTAATCTGGATTAATCACTAGTTTAGTTACAGTACACATTGCAACACACTGACATACATAGTGCAGGATTCTTAAGGGGCAGCCTACATATTTCTTGAAGATATTTGACACTTTCTGTTTGATAAGCAAACCTTGTGAGGTGCCCTATGTTGAGACCCTCTCCCAAAGCCAGAGTCCATATTTGAAATTCTGTAGTTTCACAGTTCTTTTGATATGTACAGGGATGGGCTATCTCAGCACTTTTGTGTTCAGAAAATACATTTTTGAGGTGCTTCTAGAAATCTTCAAGGAAGAAAAATCTTTTTATATAATAATTAAAGAAGATACAGAAGTTAGCACTAGAACATAACATAGCTAGATTTCTTGGGGCACACGAGTAGTTTTTCTTTAGACTATTATTTAGCAATTCCTTCTTTACAATGCCTCTGAAGATTGATGAATCCTAGTAGCAGGTCAGAAAAGAAGCTTATGTTGCAGTTGACATTTTTCTATGAAATATTTTTAGAAACTACTGTCAAAACAAATTGGTCTCTGGACAGAAATTTCCAGAAAGTTTGATTTGTTTCCAACATCCTAAATAAAGATGGTTAAAAAAAAATGTGGCTTGGAGATTTTGAAATCTGTTCTTATTCCTGACTCAAATGAAAGAAGAAACTTCCAATTTTTGTTTGTTTGTTTCAAAATAGATTTGTGGCCTACTTTGTAACTGAAACGGCAGGTGTTTTGTCTGTGTCTCACTTCTCTTTCTCTGGAAACAATTACAGACTCCATGCTAAAGCTGAGATTCTTCCTTGTGGAAAGGTCAGCAAAATCAATATGGCTTTGCAATGTTGCAGGTTTTGATGAAATTTATATTTTGATAAAAATGTCCAATCAAACTCTCACATGAACCTTCTTGTTGTACTAGTAGGAGATTCCCTGAAAGCTTTTGCAACCAGTGAAAAAAAAAAAAAAGAACAAAACACTGTCCAGAGACAGGGTTTGAATGGAAGAGTCCTTAGCTTTCAGCCTTATGCTTTCTGTACTAACAGAGACTTGGTTCCATTTCACAGCATGGAACTGTGCCTCATTCCAGTCAGACACTGTTTTTATAGGCATGTTTCTTCATTTTTCTTTTTACAAGAGCCAGAGCCTTTTCAGGTCTTGTCCAAGTCTATAGAATTCATTTCCAGTCAAAATATTCAGCATATTTCTTCTTTTTTCTTCTTTTTTTTTTTTTTTTTTTTTAATTCAGTGAAAGCTTCTTTCTCGGGGAACATGTTAAGAGAAAAAATATCAGATGACAAGAACTAGATGCATCACTTAATGTTATGTGCACAGATATCATGAGTTACAGGATCCTAAAGAGATGATATACAGGTTCCCAAACAGACCCAAATAAAAACCTATCATTTGCTTTACCCTGGTTATGTTTCCCAGAGAATATTTTTTGCTCCACCAGGAAAACAGCTAGAAGATATTTTTAAAATAAAAGTTAATATCAGCCCTGACATTTCTAGGTCTTCCATAACATGAGAGTCCCCAAAGCAAGCCCGAAGGCTGTCGCTAGTGTGGTTAATTCACACAAGCAGCTTTGCTCATTGCTTTGGTGCTCTGACAACACCTTTGATGGACTGTGACAACTTCCTATAGCCCTGGATTTTTTTTGGTCTTTTCCATAGCTCCCTCTGCATCCTGTAGAGCTTATTAGATTACGCTTGAAAAAAAAAGTCTTTCTACTCACTAAAAATTAACCCAAAGAAAGTTCTATTTTTCCCTTGCTAGCTGCAGATCTAAGGGTTAAAAAATTATATTAATATTTTTATATGATTTTCAACAACAGTTACCTAGTGTGCCCTGCAAACTGATATATAAATATTTTATTTTCAGTTAAATAGCCTTCTCATCTCCAAGTGGATTCCTGCTAGTTTGTGTCAATGAATTTTAAGCTTGTGGATTTATTGACACTTCATTTGGAAAAGTTGTGGAAGTTCAGTAGATTAATACAAAATTGGAAGTCACACTTCTAGTGTATATATGTAAATGCACATCAAAGAGTAGTATATAGCTATCCATATTCTTGTCATGTCCATGACATTTAGAGAGAGTAATGGGAAAGAACAACAATTACTAGGTTTTACAAAGGGCAAAAGGTCTAGACTTTTTTTTTTTTTTTCTCTCATTTCTGGACTCTAAAAGCTCCACACAAAACTCCTGATTTTTATATAGCTTAACATATTTTAACTCTCACCTTGAATTTCCTGTCTACATTAAAATAACTTTTCAGTTGTCACTCTAGCAAGTCCAGAAAGCTACTTGAAATGCACAGTTACTGCTTCCTCATCCATAAGCACTATATTTCTAGCAAAATTATCAAAGCTGTATGGTCGGCTGGTTTCATAAGGGCTCTTAGGCGGCTTGTGGAAGCAGCTCAATTGAGAATGCGTGGCTCAGTTTCTGGCATGACTAATGCGGCATTGGGAAATATGCCAAGCATCAGACTCTGGGGGCGGGGGCGAAAGGAAAGCTAGAAAGAGTCCAGAGGGGCAAGTCTCAAGCAAATGAATGCCACCGAGCCAGCAAGCCTCACTGGAATAACATTTGACATTTGCAGGGCTGTAATGTTAGGAAGCCTGCAGCCATATTGAGCAGCCCTGCTGCTCTAAGGGACATCACTACTGGAAAGCAAGCAGAGAAGCCTATGGGAAAGAGATTGAAACGTGGACATGAAAATGAACAAGCCTACCATATCAACCTTTATGTTGTACAGGGATGTAAAGCATTTCAGGTATGGAAGGGAATGCAAAGGACATTTTTGCTTTTTTTTTTTTTTTTGCAAAGAAAATGTACAGGATTTCAACTTACAGAAAAAGCAGATAGCCTTCTGCTAGGGGAAACAAAATTTAGCCAGCCATTTGTCCTGTGAATTTTATCCTGAAGCATCAATTAAGGTATATGGACATCGACATACCAGCAGTTGCTGCTCTAAATCTGGCCTCCTTTAGCAATAACCTGACAAAGGTTTCCTGCTAGAAAGGATACCATGCAATTTTTCTGTCTAAATTGCCTGAGTGAATATTAAATATAAGTTTTCCCTTCACAGGAATGATAATTTATAGCAAGCTGCCAGACTCAATGTCAAAAGGGTCAGGCCAGTGATTGTCCTATTTGAACTATCATTGTTTACCTTCTTTTTCTTTCCCTCTTTTGTATCTGCCTCTGAAATGTCACCTACCTTGGGAAAACAGATCCTTATTTATAGTGCTGCAAAGATATTAAGGCTAAACTGACTGAGTTCTTTCAGGTTCATGGTCAAAAAAGCTGACAAAGCTCTCACTGTCTTCCTTTCTTGGAGAAAAAATATAAAGAAAAAAAAAAGGGCAGGGGGATGGGGGGAGTGTGTCTTTTGTTCTAGAAGATGATAAAAACTGCTGTACTGAGCACTGACAGTAATTGTCTGTCTCCAGTGTATTGCATGAGAAATGAATTATATGAACCTGTGACAAGTGACTTTCTACGTGGCTGGGAGGTAGCACTAAATGCTGTAGGATTTCAGAGGAGCTTAACAGTTGCTCAGCTGCAATGCAGGTAATTTGAATGAATTATCCTGCTTTCAATGTGCAGACAGCGCGCATGTTCTTTCATATGAAGCTGGTCAAGGTTATAATGTCACACAGCGGATCATTTCGTAATCCAGATTTGTTACAGGAAACATTGGCTGAGTGCAGTCTGCATTGTGTATGATTTTTAGGAGCTTACACAGGTTATGATACCCACTGTACTTTGTTTCTCTCTTAGCAAAGCATTACTACTTCTTATCTGACGTGTTCATACTCATGCAGCATGTCCACGCTATCTCGTAGGCAGATTTTCCACATATACATATAAATAAATATGATCAACACATTTTGTTTTATATTTGTGCTTATGCTGCATGTGGAAAACCATTTTTAGATATTTTCTTTTTTATATTTGCTTAATACGAGACACTCAGTTTTGGATCATACCACTATTAAACTCTCTCTTACTCTCCACAGTTTGTCCTTTACATCATAAACCATTTAAGTGGTTTCCTTATTCCAGTTTACAGGAAAAAAAATATTATTTGAGATAAAGGACAGTGATAATAAGACCAAATGACAAAATATAAACATATAATTTACTATTCCATTGAAAATCTTAGAATTCCAGTTTATTACAGGAAGAAGAAATATATCATCAAATTACTATTGCACAAAGCCATTTTATTTAAGCAGCAGAACTTGAAAAGGAGAAAAAAATCGTTATTTGAGAAATGGGTACATATTTTTGTCCTCTTTAACCTCAGAGTTTCATAAGATGCATACTTATACTGATTCGGGGAAATCTAATGATCTACTAAAGAAAATTATTTTGTAACTTGTATTTGTTTTTATATTTCTGGAATTTCAAAATCCCCCTGAGAACTAATTCAATGGAAGGAACTGTTCTCATGTAATATATCTCAATTTCTCCAAAGGGTAGTTTGTCCCACAAAAGTTGACTTTTGAATGTAATATTCATATCAAGGCACCTCAGCTGATAATCCCATTTTATGATAATCAAAGAACTGCAGTTTGGTATGAGAAAAGTCCATGTCTATCTCTTAACATGCACGCTATTTAAAATATTTCTGTTAACTCACACCAACCTGAAAACATTTTGCAAAGCTGGTATATGGGTGTTTTCCTTCTTCTTAAACATATGCCCAGAAGTCTGAAGTTCATGAAATCAATGCAAACTCTCTTATGGTCAGCTATTATAGTGTATGATGTGAGATGTCGCACTCAGTTCCATCAGTCATGTCAAGAGATGGGCTTGTCATGTAGCTGAATGAAACAGCAAGACAGAACAAATTACGAAAAAGAAAGTGATGAACGTTGATCTGCCTTAGAAAGGCACCTCCGGCTATAGCAAAAATAGACTTTATTGCCTGCCAGTGGCAACAAATATTGCAGTGTCCATTGTTTGTGGAAAGGGGTGATGATAATAAGACTAAATTGAGCACTGAGATCTGTCTGCAGAGCCTACAAAGTATTTTAGGCGCCTTTTACTGGAGTAGATCACAGTCCAAAAAAAGGACAAAATACAGCTACATATAGCAGATAAACCATGTTTCAATTTGTTTGTTTTCTCCACCATTACTACCACATTAATCTTGACCAATTACAACATGGATGAAAATACCAAGGATTTTCATCTTTAGCATTAGTATGGCAATAGCTGCTATTCCAGCTCAGCTCCATCAAAAAATATAGGGATCCTGTTTTTTCGTGAGTTATCTTGTTCACAGTACTATACAACCTGGAAAGATAGATCAATGGTAATAATAGTATCAACACTACATATATAAAGATATATATATATATTTAATACACGCGTGAGAGTCCTATGCCTTTATCTTAGTCCTGTGCCCTGTCTCCAACTGGAACAAATATATCATAGTTGGAGGAAAATGTAACCTCAATATAGAAGGTAAATGTCAATTAATAGGATTTGATAAATTATTTTTTATCCAGTGACTGTGGGTTGCTGAAATCTGGACTATCATATCACCTCCAAGATTTTGTTAACAATAACTGCCGAGGACCACCATCGCGAGACGGAAAGCACGACACTTCAATATGAAGCAGATGCTATTCGCTTTAATATCAGAAGGCAGTTATATTTATACAGTAGACGCGAAGCGGCACGAGCGCATTCTCTGTCCATGCAATTAATGATTGGTTAATGAGTTCATTCATGAGGTGAGCACACGGATGCTTTCAACTTATGATTGGCTCTTGCCTTGTGTGCCTCTTGTTGCACACCTGTGCCTGTTTTCCTTCTCTGGTATTCATTGTTGTTCCTTCTTTATGGCTTTCTGGTCGGCACGTTTCCTGCTTACTGCTAACAAGGCTAATAAGGCTAACAAGGCTCTTATTTCCTTATCGCATTGCTCCCTGGCAACGTTATTTCAGCCTTTCATAATCATGCAGTACCGCCAAGGCCCCCACAAATAACAACTATAAATCCATTCTCTAATCCATATAAACATCCCTCTGCTTTTAGAAACTCAATACATTATTGGCTTACATAGTTTCCTGCAGGAACATGTCACACTATCTAATCCAGCACATTTTGTGCCATGATGTTTTACTTTTGTTTTTAATTGCCACCTCACAGGTTTTTAGAACAAGCGAATAGCTCTTTTAACAAAATGAATAATTGTTTTGTATCTTAATTTCTGTCTTGTTTTGATAGATAGGTCTTTACTTTGCAGTAGTTGTACGCACTCCTGTTGTACAGAATATTCATCATCACTAAATAGTGATATCAGTTAGATATCAGCTATGCAAGGAAAATCAAGAGGAATTCAATCAAGGTGTATTCGTACAGCCAGTTTTAGAGCTGTGACACTGATAGAGTGAAAAATGTTACCAATAACCAATGGATATTACTGCCCTTCAGTTAAGATTTAAGAGTTCATAGGGTCTGGCACTGAAGGTGAGTTGTAAAAATCATTACTTTCTAAGAAAAAGTGTGCATGCGAGTATGTGTGTTTAGGAAGAAGAATCTAAAGTCATGAAATAGTTTTGGTAATATGTCAGCTCACCAAAGCAGTGTTTATGTAGCATTTTTAAATTTGATTTTGTAGCATTAATGATTATGCATTAATGGCATATAGCAAGGGAAAATAAGACGATGTAGAAGGGTGTAAGGTTTCTAAAATAACATTCAAGTACCTTAGCAGGATGGAGAAAAGGGCAACTCCTGCTGCATTCTTATCCTTACTGCTATTAGGAATTGACTGCCAGAGTAAACTGACCTGAGAGTACCTGGATTTTTCTCAAACATAACTAGTTTGTTTTCTCCAAAAGACAGTTAAGAAGCAAAATCAGTAGAAATATCTACCATAAGGCCCTTGTTTGGGTCAGAGGGATCATTTAGAAGCAGGAATGTTGTTCCTACTCAGTCCCACTGCATGTACTTTGTTTCACATTGTAGAGCAGCCTTCAGTGCAAACAACTCAGAAGCTGTTAGTGATTCAGGGAACTAAGTTGCGTGTTAAGATATATAATTCAATGCATACATAAATAATTAATTATAATAAAAATATTTTAATTTAATGCAAACAAATGATGAAGAAATATCTGAAATAACTTTCATATTAAAAAAAAAATCTCATTTTCATATAGCTTAAACAGTTGAGTAAACAAAGTTTTTGAAATTATCCAGATGGAGAAAAGTTTTTATCTCCTTTAGTAGGTGTTTTAATAAAAATTATGCTTTAAAATTTCCCTGGAATTTACCAAATAGAATTTACTTATCTGTTCCTAGTCTGTATGAGAACTCAGGCATATGAGGAATTTGACCAATTTTTCATTAATGTTTATAGCATCCAAAGTGATTGCAGTCACACCCCTGCACACAATTCACATCTCCAAGGGATTAATCTTCTTGTTCCCAAGGCCAGCTCTGATGCAGTGCAGCTGCATGGCTTTGAATGAGACCATTGTGGAAAAAAAAAGTATAAAAAAAAAAATCAGTGAGAAGAACTTGAAGGGCCTTTGTTGGGTTCTTTCCTTGTGTGGGAGCTGCAGTTAAACTCAGACCCTCACGTTGGTCCTTCCTGAGCTATACTGCAGCTACTCCCATTCCTGGAAATGTGTCTTCCTGATCCCAGGCTGGGCCATTATATCACATCAATAAACTTATCAATTTATATTTTACTTTTATCAGGAAACATAAGGCAAATCTGAGTCTATTTCAACTCATCTGTTTAAGTATTATTTACCTGTACCATTTAACTATGACTGGTGATTGGAAAACAGAGCAAGTTTTAATGGTTTGCCATAATAATACCCATATTAATATCCTTATTATAATACTGTATAATGCTGCATCAGCTTCAGAAAAACTCAGTGAACCTGTAAAGATGCTAGGGCTACCCTTTGCGATTTGTTTCTCCCCCTGTGCATCATTCAAAAAGTGGGGTATCACAGCATACTCTTTCAGGATTATCTAAATAAATTGAAAAATTTCTAAATAAATTGAAAACATTCAATATTATAAATACATATTAACCTGCAGAAATGCTGCATATCATAATTCATCTTCTTAGTGTATTTTTGTCCTTGATGGTTTCACATTGAGTTGATGTTTTTTCATCGTTATGAACAATTAAAAAACAATTTTAAGAAAATGAAGAAAAATACTGTCATATTTAGTCATTATATGATCCATCATATGACATATTCTGTCATACATTCTATCATGTGAAGTCCATGTTTTTTAAAAGATGTTTCTACATAACAAGCTGAAAGGCTGCTTACAATCTTTTTTTTTTTTTTTTTAACATTCTGTGGAATTATTGATTCCACAGGGGTTTGGTCGGTATGTTGTTTTTCCTGATAATATACAACAAGAGAATCTAGTCCACGAAATTTTATGAAAAATCAGATGTTATCACAGAATCACAGAATGAGAGAATGGTTCAGGTTGGAAGGGACCTCTAGAGATTATATAGTCCAACCCTCCTGCTCAAGCAGGGACACCTAGAGCACATGGCACAGGGTGGCATCTAGATGGGTTTTGAAGATCTCCAGAGGAGACTCCACAACCTCTCTGGGCAGCCTGTTCCAGGGCTCTGTTACCCTCACAATAAAGAAATTCTTCCTCATTTGGAGATGGAAAATCCTGTGTTTGTACCCATTACCCCTTGTCCTATCACCAGCCACCACCAAGACTTTGGCTCCATCCTCTTCACATTCGCCCCTCAGATATTTGTACACATTGATCAGATCCCCTCTCAATTTTCTCTTCTCCAGGCTAAATAGGTCCATCTCCCTTAGTCTTTGTTCGTAATATAGATACTCCAGTCCCTTAATCATCTTCATGGCTCTGCACTGGATGCTCTCTAGAAGCTCCATGTCCCTCCTGTACTGGGGAGCCCAGAACTGCACACCATACTCCAAGTGTTGCTTCACCAGAGCTGGGCAGAGGGGCAGGATCACCTTTGTCAACCTGCTGGCAACACTCCTCCTGATGCAGGCCAGGATCCCATTGGTCTTCTTGGCCACGAATGAGTCAACACATTGTTGACTCATGGTTAACTTGTTGTCAACCAGGACTCCCAAATCCCTCTCTGCTGCTTTCCAGCAGGTCAATTCTTAATGTGTACTGGTGCCTGGAGTTATTCTTCCCTAAGCGCAGGACCCGGTGCTTGTCCTTGTTGAATCTCATGAGGTTCCTCTCTGCCCAACTTTCCAAGCTGTCTAGGTCCCATCTAGGTCACTCTAAAGGGCAGCACAGCTCTCTGGAATGTCAGTCACTCCACCCAGTTTGATATCATCTGCAATGCTCAAAAATTTTTAGAGAGCATTCAAAAGAATGTTCAAATGAAATTTTGCTTATACACAAACTTTCATCCTAATATGACGATTTGGATAGCTGTAGACTAAATGCAGGTGCTAGAGTTCAACTGAAAAAGCACTATTGATCATCCCAGAATAAGTTTTGGTAAAATGATTGCTTATACATTATGTGTATGCTTGTTTGTACACAATTGTTTGGGAAATAAATGCAAAAGAGTTTCTCTTTTTTAAGTAACCATTTTAATATCACTGCTATCAAAGAACGCGGGGGCACGGAGTCGGGACCAAGGGGAAAAGAAATATAATATTACCCTCCTGCAGCCATACGACCGAGGCTTTCCCCGTACGACCTCCTGCGTCCGTAAACACGGTCACCGCTTCAGCCAATGGTCTCTTGGACCTCAATGGGATCCCAGCCCATCTCTGAGTTTTAATCAGGGTACCCAGCTTCCCTGAAGGAAACTTAGTAGTCAGGGTCCCCGACCAATTCAAGACGCTACTTTGTAGCGGTGAGAAATTGGCCAAAGCCCACTCTAACTCAGAGGGCGCCATTGGCAAGTGAATACTCTCAGGTTCTTTGCCAGTTATAGCCACTCTTCGTAATCTAGCTCGCCTAATTAGATCTGCCATAGCCTTGAGTGTGGGCTCGATA
>VWPW01011511.1:944-46665 GCA_013389825.1 Crypturellus undulatus
CGCCCGAGTTCCCGCCGCCCCCGCCGGCGCCGCCGCGGCCCGCTGCCAGCAAGCTGGGCGCCCTCTCGCTGGGCTCCTTCAGCAAGCCGGCCGCCAAGGACAACGTCTTCGGGCAGAGCTGCCTGGCCGCGCTCTCCACCGCCTGCCAGAACATGATTGCCAGCCTGGGCGCCCCCAACCTCAACGTCACCTTCAACAAGAAGAGCCCGGCCGAGGCCAAGCGCAAGCTCAGCCAGGCCGAGCCTGACGCGCCGCCCGCAGCCCCTGACTACTTCCCGGCGGGGCCGGCGGCGGGCGGGGGTGGCGGGGCCAAGGCAGCGGGCGCTGCGCCACTGCTGCCCGCTGAGAGCAGCCTGTCGCCCGGCTTCGCGCTGGAGCCGGCGGGTGGCGGCGAGGGCAAGGCGGGCGGTGGGCGGGGGCGCGGGCGGCGGAAACGGGACAGCGGGCATGTCAGCCCCGGCACCTTCTTCGACAAGTTCTCAGCCGCCGAGGGTGGTGGCGCCGGTGTCAGCCCGGGGCCAGCACCGCAGGGAGGGCCGCCGGGAGGGCCACCGGGGGCCGCGGGTGCTGAGCGCGGCGGGGGCACCCCACACGACAAGCCACTGACCTCGCCGTCGTGGGGCAAGGGCAGCGAGCTGCTGCTGGCCGAGCAGCCCGACCTCATGTCCTCGCTGGACAGCGGCATTCAGAGCGTGACCAAGTCGGACGGCGGCTCCCCGCACGTGGACTTCACCGACGAGGTCAGCACCAGCTACGGCAACGAGGACGAGGTGTCGTCCAGCTCCGACAATGCCGTCTCCAAGCCCACGCGCAGCCCACTGCTGGGCGGCTCGCCCAAGCTGCCCCGAGGGGAGCACGGCCTCCTCAACGGACAGAAGCCCCTGGCCCTGGGCCTCCTCAGCACGTCTACCTCGACCCCCGACAGCTACGGGCTCAGCAGCACGGCAGGCGCCCACCCCGGCACGCCGGGCATGGAGCAGGTGCGGACCCCCACGAGCACCTCGGCCCAGGACGAGATCCACCCGCTGGAGATCCTGCAGGCGCAGATCCAGCTCCAGCGGCAGCAGTTCAGCATCTCGGAAGACCAGCCCCTGGGGCTGAAGAGCAAAAAGGGGGAGTGCGCGGGGCAGAACGGGGACACTGACTTGGGCAGCTGCTGCTCGGAGGGCGTCAAGGGTGCCATGAGCACCATCGACCTGGACTCCCTGATGGCAGAGCACAACTCCACCTGGTACCTGCCTGGCGAGAAGGCCCTGCTGGAGGGGCAGGACGAGGACAAGCCCATGGCGCCCTGGGAGAAGCCCAAGCCTCCGAACTCCAGCAAAGAAGGTATATGTGGCGCGGGCGGGCTGCCCCGGGGCGGGAGGGCCCCGCGGGACAGCGTCTCGGGATGCCGCGCTCCGCCTGCCGCGGGGGCGGGCAGCGCTGTGCACGGGGCCGGGAGGAGTGGCGCGAGCTGCCCGCTGCGCCGGGCTGGGGCGGCCGGGCCAGGCTGCCCGCACCCCGCCAGGGCCCTGCCCTCCGCTGCCGGCCCCGCCGCACGCCCGAGAGCAGCCGCCTGACTGCGGCTGGGGAGCGCAGGGCTGTGCCGTGCCGGGGGCTCCCGCAGAGCCCCGCAGCAGGGACCGACGTAGGGAAAGAACAGGGGCTCCCGCAGAGCCCGCGGGCAGGATGGGGGGTGCCGGGAGAGGGGCTCCCGCAGAGCCCCGTGGCAGGGGTAGGTGCACGGTGCAAGCGGGCTCCTGCAGAGCCCCAAGGAGTGGTTAGATGTGGGGTGCCAGGAGAGGGGCTCCCGCACAGCCCCGTGGCAGCGGCGGCTGCAGGGTGCGAACAGCGGCTCCTGCGGAGCCCCGACCTGCGGTGCCTCCCAGCATTTTTCCCCCAAACTCTTACACAGATCTTAACCTCACAAGCCACTTAGCAGTGTAGTTCCCCTGCTTCTGTGTCTTCTCCTGTGCACGTTACTGCACTAGCCGCGGTGTGGGACCGAGCTAAGGGCCTCTCACTCTTCTTTCTTTAGCAGAAAGGAAATTTAAAATCAGATCTGGGTCTGCTGGGATGGAACTTGCTTACTTGACAGATGTTTAATTTCAGCATTAGTTTTTGGTTTTGATCCCCCTATGTATCCAGAGGGCATCATAATTCTCTAAGCCCAGGAAAAATATTTTAATAGAAAACACTCTATTATAAAAGCTGTTTAACATAAGGACGAATATAAATTCAGTCGGTTCCATTTTATCTTATCAAAGCCGTATTTTCTGAGCTGCCTGCTCGTGTGTGTGGGTATTACAATAGATGCACGTGCGGGTACGAACCATGTGCATGCACATAGGCAATTTTTTGATGTACTCTACGAGTACATGCCTATTTCACACAGTTTAACTCATTATTTGTGTCTTGCAAAGATGGCATTTTGCTACCATTAGTCTAGTTCAAAATTGTTTTCGTCATGTCTGGTCTCAAAGAGCGGCTTTTTATAGCACTCTGCGTTTAGCGATTTAGCTACGGAAGGTGCTAGGAAAATCACGGGGGGTGAAGGTGGTTTGAAACTCGGCGATTGCCTAGCCCGGTTCTGGTTGGCTTTGCAGCTTTGGCTTTCTGAAGCGTGAATCCTCGCCCCCACTGTGGCTCCCTTTGTTCGTGGCTAATGCCCGGCTCGGGCGCGCTGGTCGAGGCGGGAGTGTTTAGCATGCACAGCAGACTCTGGGAAGCCCATCAGCATTCTCCATGCTTCACCCAGGCAAGGACATAAATTGGTTTGTTTGGGGCCCTTCTTTTCCATTTTTAAATGGAGTTGCACACAGCATCCTTCCTGGCCCCTTCTCTTTTATTGTTTCTTGTACACAACATCTCGATCTGACTGGATCAATAGCTAGTTAGCACAAATCACAGTTCCTGTCACTTCTACCTTGGCAGGCTCCAACACATATATACGTTCTGCACAACACGCAGCCTCGCTCGGCCATGCCTGCGCGCCCTCGCTCACACGTATGTGTTTGCAGCCTGGAACCACTGCTCCCGCTCGCCTTGCGTTCAAAACGCACTTAAATAGAGGTTTTATAGATCTCAGTTTTGTGTGTTTAAGGAAAAAAAAATCCTAAACAGTGAATGGTGCATATATTTATTGGAAGTGTAATTTGGCTTAGAATTCTGTCTATTTTGTGCGCGTGTGTCATAAGAGAGTTGCCTTCTTTAGTGTCTTTAACAGCACTCCTACATCCACTTTGATCACCGCTATTCTTAGTAACCGCTAGTGAAATAAGTAATTGCTTTCTGGTCGTGATAACCGAAACGCTGCTTTTCGAGCAGTTCCTCACTTGGAGGGAAAACCATTTAATCACTATTCCTATATAAGGATATGTTTCAGTATTTCAGGGGCTTTGCATAAAATAGCGAACCAGTTTTACAACAGCGGATAGCGCGTTCATTTTGTGTTACACGTCAGTCACTTGAAGGCTTTGCAAGGGCTGGTTCTTTGCATGAGACGATCCATAGAGACCCGCAGAGAATTTACCTCAACTGTTGTTGGAAGTGATAAAGATGCCATAGGCGAGATAGAATAGGCTTTTCACTCAGAAGAAATAATTTAACTTTACGTTGTCCTGCCCTCGGCTGTTGGGCGCTTTGTTTAGGAGAGGGCTTTATTTAACCCGCGCTGAGCTGTGCAGCCCTTGTAGGCGCTGCCGCGCGTGCGGAGCGTTCGTGCCGCGGCGTTGCTGCCCGCGGGGACACGGCGCCGAGCGCACGCTGCAGGGCCGCGGGGCCCCGAGCAGCAGCGAGGCCGAGGCCGTGTCGGAGCTGCCGGCTGCTGCGCTGCGACGAAGCCGCGGAGCCTGCCGGGGCTCGCAGCGCACCCTCGCGCTCGGGCGACGTGGCGGGGGCCGGGGGTTGCGGGTGGCCGCGCCGCTCCCCAGCAGCGCCTGGGCCCGGCTGCTGTGCCCGGGGAGGCCGAGGGCTCTGCTTCGCGGTGCTGCTTTCAGGAACTGACAAGCTCTGAAGCTCTTTAAGGAGAGTGACTTCAAATAGTCCCTTAACACCCAGATCACTGCGGGAAGCAACTTGTTCGAGTTGCTCTAATGGCCGTTGAGCGCCTTCTAATTACCCTTTTTTTCCTCATACGGATGTGGAAACGCTTTGCTCTGGCCAGCAGCCTGCGCCTTTGCAAGGAGAGGAGCGCGGCAGCGTCGGTTTGGGTAGCTGAGCCGGGGCCCGCGCTGCACAACCCCCTGCTTTGGTGGGAGCTGTGGGCAGCCCTGGGAACGGGCATGCACACTGTGTGCCTCATTTTAATACTGGGGCTGCCCCGCCGCCCCTTGCACCCAAACACACCCAGCAGTCGTGTTAGGAGTGTTTTCCTGCCGCAGTTCCCTGTAGCAGGGTGTCCTGTGGGCTGAGGAGGGGAGGGTTTCTCCCCCGCCGCGCGTTCCTCTGCCGTGGGCTGAGCTCAGCGCCGAGGGGCAGAGGTGCCGCTGGCCGGCGCTCGCGGTAACGAGCGGTAACTGCATCCAGTGCCCTGCAAATCCCGGACCGGTTCCATGGGCTCTCGCCTTGCCTGGTTTGACTGAACCTGAACAATTTCCCCTTCCCTGAGATGTTCATTAGTATTCTCTGGAAACCCCGTAATTAAGTTCTAGTGGGCTTTTGTTTTTAGTTTTTAATTGAAATTGTGAAGGTCCCTTGCTGCAGATGTCAGGTGACACATGGGCGCGGGAGGGGGACCCGGGCAGATGTCGCTTGGAAAGTGCAAGCGCAGCCGGCGAGGCTGCTGCGCCGGAGCCCGTCCGCGTCCGCACGCGGCTCCAGGGCAGAGCGCTTCAGCTCGCCTTTTCTGCGGTATTTGATAATAGCCCTGAACTGACCGCTTGCCTGAACCATCAGGCCAATGCTCCTGACTACGGGGTTGTAACACTGCTAAATTACTACCAAGTACATTGACAAAAGATGAACTCGGAGCCCAGGCGCCTCTGAGCCCTTGTTTCCCTTCTTTTCCTAGTGCATTTTGCTGTATTATTTTAAAATACTGCTGAATTCCTTGAGAGCTTTTACCAAGGGAATAGGTTGTTTATGGAGACGGAGTTTGTGAGCTCTCTTCTGAGGTATTTCAGACACTTAGACATCCTCGAAAGCCGTATACGATGTGAAATGGATGTTCACTGTTGCGAGGATGGTTGGAAATGAGCTCCCTGAGTAAGCCCGGTGCACATCGCAGCGGAGAACCTGTGATTCCCGGTGCTGCTTTGTTTGCTTGAAGGAGCTATTTAAACTTGCACAAAGAATTTTAACAGTTACTAAAAAAAAATGCTGCTACCTTTGCCAGGAAGTTATGTGATACACTCTGCAGCTAGGAAGTATACATCTGTAATAAATGATCTGGATTAGCAGGCAGGCTTCAGAGGAAAGAATACTCCCACTGCAGATCGTAGGAAGATTGCAGTATGCATTTAGCTTCAGATTTAATATGATCTTTGAAACTCTTCCGATCTGTTAGAAGTAATTGTGAGGTTGCCCTGATTGACTTAGCGTCGTTTGAGTGTAGTGCTCTATTGTTTGCTTTGACCACCTATCATTTCCACTTGTCTCCTACTCAGAAACGGTCTCGTTAGAAATGTTTGCCTTTGCTTCATAAATATTCTCCAGCAATGTATTATCAGTCCTTTATGGCAAAGAGTAGGGGAGGCAAGGAGTGCAGTTTTCCATGTCATTTGCTATGGCTGTTATGCTAAAACACATACTGCAGAAAGTGTGTGGATTTATTGGCATTTTAGTAACTACCGTCCCCATTCTGCCTCTGTCCGTCTGTCTGTCTATTTATCCGGTTCTGGTCTTCGCATTAGTCTGTTCTGCCCGTTGAGGCAGGTTCTTTGGCAAACCCGCTCTCGCGTCGCTTGCAGCCGTGAGCGGCTCGTGGCAGGGGAGGTTCACGCACACCGGTGCGGGGGGACCCCTGGGGTGGGATTGCCTGAGAGCGGCTCCCACCCCGGAGCGACTCCAAGGGAGGGGAGCTGGACTGGGTGCTCAGGGGTCAAAGCAGGGATTTATTCAGATGCCTGAGATACTGCACAGCGTCAGCTCGTGATTTTCCATGTGCAATACCTGTTTTTCTTAGCAATGATCTAGTTGGACGATCTGCTATAAAACTGTAATTAGTTTTTAGTAAAAAAAGTTATCGTTAGGCATTACCTACAGATATGGTTTTTTGTTATTGCTGTTTAAAGCAAGTGATATGGCATTAAACAAAAGGGTAAACTGGGAATATATAGGCTGCTTTTATTTCTAACTGTTGACTTGCTGCTCTGTGATGTTCTGGGCCAGGATGAGGTTTTGGTACAGCAGAGTGTCTTTATGTGACCATATAAAATTTTAGTACTGGACAAATTACTGTACATTTTTAGTGTTTTCTTTTTGTGTGTGTGTGTGTTTGCATGAAATAAAAATATGAGTGCAGTATCTCCAGGAATTGTAAAGTCAGTTCTAAAACGAATCTTCAGGTGGCCTTATATCTGTCTATATATGTGCATTTTCATAGGAAACTTACTCAAATATCATAAATTGTTAAATTATGTGATTTCCGGACCACCTTTAGAGTATCAGAAGTAACCAGTTAAATTGTGGTTGGTGGGATCGTTACCTATTTGTTACTAGCATAAAATATCTCGTCTTGACCATTTTTCAGGCTGGGGTGCTTTGTATGCATGCGGCACGGATAAGCTACGTCAAACGCAGCATCCCGCTCTATAGCTCCAGCCGGAGCAATCGTTCTGTCAAATTATTCCATGTTTTTCACTGAAAAATCTAAGCCCTTGACAAGAACAAAGTTTGCGTCTCCAAGTGTATGCTTTTATTTTGATGGACAATTTTAAGATGAGAGGCTTGTTTATTTTTTGAAACACAGGATTATTCTTGCTTAATTAATTTGAGGGTTGTTTCTAGGCGAGAGCCCTCGCAGGGGAAGCGCGCTCGGAGCGTGACCGGCGTGCGGAGCTGCTCGGCACCCGCTCCTGCGCGAGAGAGGCCGAGTGGGGCTTCTCGGGGAGACTCACGGGGTGAAGGGGGGTCTCCGGGAGACAAAGGGGCCACCCTGACTCTCCTGATCTTGGTTGGATTGTTCAGGTCTTAAAATGTGGCACAGAATTTTCTCTATTCTTTAGGCAGACCCAGTTTGCACACAGAGATAAGCTGATTAATTTATGCAAAAATATTGATATTGTTTGTAGCTAGCTGCTTTTCCTTTCCAAACCTCCTTTTTTTTTTTTTTTTTTTTTTTTTTACTTGGTGCAGTTAGAGCATTGGTAATTATGAGTGACCTTTTTTAATGCAAAGTTTTTTTTTTTTTCAAATTTAAATATATTTTTGAGGATTATGTGCCAGTGTTCCAAAGTTGAATACTTTTAAATTTAAAGCAGAGACTTTAACAGCTGGAGGTCTAATCCATTAATTTTAACAAGCTGACTTTCTTAATACTTCAAAGCGAGCATCTTGGGGGCTGCTGCTTTGCCTCTTCCCTCCAACACCCCTTCCCTGGTATTTATGTTCCTCTCGTCTCACAGATGACAAAAGCATACGCACGAGGCGAGCGCGTTTTCTTTAGTTGATGTAACCAGCTGCAAGTCTCGATGGTCCAGAAATGCACTCTTACCTGTTGTGCTTCTTGTCCATGTATCGCTGCAGGAAATGCTGCAGTTGCTGCCGTTGTGGTCGTCGTGGTCCCTCCTTCGGTAGCTGCCCTGTGCCGGGGCTGCCGCTCGGGGCGGCCGTGGCAGCGGGCGCGGGAGGAGCAGCCCTGCCGGGGCGGCCGGCCGCCCGCCCTGCAGTAAACTTTGGCAAAGTTCGGCCTTGCATCTCTTAGGCAGTAACGGCTTTATTGTAAGCGGATCTTAAAGGTTTCTCTCTCCGTGATGCACACGCGTATCAGTCATTTGCTCCTGAGAATGATCCATTTTTCCTCTGCATACTTCACTTTTGCTGAAGCTTTATTTAAATTTTATTTTTTTTTTAGTTTTAATTTTAGCAAATCTGTCTGGGTAGTATTTTAACGTAAAAATGTAGTTCACGATATCGCATGCTCTATATTTTTAGCAGGTTTTGAGATTTGTCTAAATAAACTTTTTTGGCTTGATTAGCAGAATTCTATTTACATTTAAGTGTTGTATTGATTGATTTTGCATTAAAACAAATAGTTTATTTGAGATTAACCACAGAAACAGTGTCAGCGTGAGCTCAGAAGAGCTGTGCTGGGTGCCCTGGTGCAGGCTGCAGTGTCGCGGGTTGCTCTGCAGCCTTTCTCTGACGACTGCATTACCCACACTTGTGAGCGTTTAGGACTCTGAGAAGCTGCGTGAGGAAAGAGCTGCCTCTTTGTCACTTCTTAGGACGGCTTCGACAGCTAGGCCTTTAGGACTTGGTACCATGATCCCAGGAAAGCTTTTAATCAGTCAGTAGTTATGAGCCTGTGTTTTTATGTGGTACAGTGCATATTTGCAGAGTTAAGTCTGCATTCAATTAATTTTGTGAAAAAATATTCATAAAATATGAGAAAGAATTTGTATTGCTAATAGCACAATCCTGCTGAGGAAGGATAGGGAACTGGAAAGCAGCCACTTGTAAAGTGAGGAAAAATTTTAAACACTTTATACCCTAATTAAATGTATATTCTAATTTAAATTGAGAATTTTAATTTGGTGCGTGAAGCAAGTGCATGACCCCCCTGGGAACAGACCCGGCCTTCCTCCCGCCTCTGCCCCTGCCGAAACCCAGTTTGAGAGGAAGGGAACGAGTCGCTTTGAGAAGCGCTCCCTGAACCCGCGGGCAGAGCGCGGGACTGATCGGCTGGGGCGGGTGGATGCATCCGGCTGCGGCCTGTGTCGGGGGGCAGCCCGGGGTCCCCTCCCAAGGGAAAACTGGTACTGGCGTTTTTTTTTTTTTTTTTTTTTTTTTTCTTTTTTTTTGGCATAATGTTCCTGTACGGTCACGTTGAAGCCTCCTGGCCTTGAGCAGGAGAAGCCCTAAGAAGCGAGGGCAGTTCCGAGATCCTGCGGGATGAGGGTAGAGGCAGCCCCGCGGCCGGGCTGGCGGCGGCCCGCGAGGCTCCCGGCAGAGCGGCTCCGTGAGCGCAGCATCGCCGGCCGCGCCGCGGTGCTCCTGTCTGATTTACATCACAGAGCAGGCGGCGTTAAGGCCTCGCTCAATTATTATTTTGGTTATTTAAGTTTGTACCTATGCCCCATATATTGCGGCATTGCTCGGGGAACACGGGGCTATCATCCCCCGTGCCCGTGTGACCCTGCCGGGGAGCGTCCGAGCTAGCCCGGCCCCGGGACCGCCGCCAGAGCCCGAGCTGCTGCCCGTGCCCGCCGCCGGCCCCTGCCCGTGGGAAGGGAAGGGCTGAGCGGCACCGACCCGCGAGCGGCACCGGCCCGCGAGCAGCACCGGCCCGGCTGGGCGCACGAGGCGGCGCCTCCTGGACCCGGGGACTGCGCGACCACGTCCCCTGCGTGGCGGGGAGGGGGCAGCCCCCCGCACTCGTCATCCCAAATGTCACCCGGAGCGCCACGAGGTGCCCGCGTGCAGGACGAAAGCGCGGTCGTGCCGTGAACGCTGCACAGAGCGCGCGGCTCACGCGCAAGACCGTCGTCTTAACTTCTCGCATTAAACGTTAGGAGCGTTTTGCATCTGTTTCTTGTTAGCTTTGGTTAATTCCAAAATGTTACACGTGCGCGCGCACCCCCTACCCAGCCTGAAGACCCAAATTTCAGACCGAGGATGATTTTGAAAGCAGGACAGCTCGGGAGAGGAGCCTATTGTTCGTACCCTGCAACAAAGAATCCACCGTAAGCGTGGTAAAAATCACCATGATCTCTGAGACAATGATCCTCAAATGCTTTAAAAATAGTAATATCATTTGAAGTGCAGCTGGTATTTTAAGGCAGAACAGATTTTATTGTTGCTGGATATAGGGTCAAACATTTGCAACACATACTTGATTAAAAAAAAGCAACAGAAACACAAGTACTTTTTTGAAGATAAAATCAGTATGATTTTTTTCTTGGATGCTGTAATCCCTTTCTCTCCCTCTAAATATAGGCATATGCTGCTCTTTTCATGATGGGAGGAACAGCCAGCATCCCCGCTCCTTGTGCTCCCTGTGCAACTCCTGAGCTTGGGAGGCCGAGGAGGAAAATCAGACTGTTCCCAAGACAATGAGAGGCTCGTGCTAGCTATTTTGAGATGGGAAAACTACCAAAAATAGAGAGAGAGAGAGAGAGAGAGAGAGAACAGGAAAACTCTTCTTCATTCTGGATCTTTTTTTCCCCTAATCATTATTTTCAGTCCATAGGAAGCTTCGTTACATAAATTTTTAATTCATTGTAGCTGTCTACAAAATGGGTGTAAATTTAGATGTCTCTAAGGCTGCGCGGGGAGGCCGAGCAGCCGTCACATGAGAAACCTCGGGGATGTCTGCAGCAAGCCTGAGCTCCCTGCTTTATCTCCGGTTTAAATTCTGTGCGTGCAGAGTAGTGCAACATATTATATGACCGAGCGGTATGTCCTGCAGATGAATCAAGTTAATTGATCCATTCCTCATTCATTCGTCATTTTACGTTTTTAGCTGAGGTTCTATGAGAAATGAATAATTTGCTGCTTCTCAGAGCCATGGACTGAGGGCAGGTTTGTTGTCATCTGGGCTCGGAATTCTTTCATACGGCTCGTGAAACTGCAGCCGAATTTCCTTGCTGCCGGTGGCCTGCGAGGAATCTTGCTTTATGGGCTGGCAAACCCAGCTTTAAAAATATGATTTGGGGGGAGAAAGCAAATAAGTATTAGCTCAAATAATTACCTAAAGCCACTTGTCTTTTGAGTTATTTCTAGACCAATTTATACAAATGATCCTGAAATATTTCGGTCACAAAAAAGAATAATTTTGAAGTCTTTTCCTAGAATCAGACAGGTATGAATTGCAGAGGCTGGAAAAAACATACAGTTGGGGAGATTGTGGTACAATTATGTTTTTATATCTACCTATTAAGCACAATGAAAGGTTGGTTGCTGGTCTTAAATTCGGAAAGAGCTTAATGTAAAGACTAAAGCAGAAGTAGTTTCCTGTAATCACTTCAAAATGAGGAGTGCAGCTAGGTAAAGGAATCAGCTGTGCGCTGTCCAGCTGTACGACCGTAACTGCCGCGCTATGTACTCCTGTTTTCAGAGATTAATTGTGTTACACTAATTGTCAGAAATAAGTTTTAGAAAGCCAACACAGAAAAAAATGAAGCAGTGAAGAATGTCAAGCGAACAACGCCTAGAAAATATGCGGCTCTGACTTCTTTTGTGAGTCCTGTTACATTATTTTGAGGAATCGTTATTTTTTTTAATGAATACCAGTATATTGCCTTGTTTTTATGTTTGTTAGAGTTCGATATTCCTAATGTTAAGACTTAGAATTTAAAAAAAAAAATTGAATTTCGCGTTGGCCTTTAATTCTATCAGATGAGGCAATCCTAGTAAGACACGATCCTACAAGCTCTCATCTGATTTTGCCTTTCCTTGGAGCTTTTTCTTATTGCCTTATGTAAATATACTAGGTAACCTTGATCGTGGTGTCAGCTGTTTAAAATTATTGTTTAGATTACATTCACTTTGAAATTATAGGAAACTATTTGTTTGGAGAAATGAGTGTTTATGATGATAAAAATGGTTTTTCGTCTCCTAAATATTGCTCTCTTATTGCACGTGGCAGTAACCGTCGCAGCTCGGAGCCTTCCGCGCCGGCAAAGCCGCCCCGTTTCCCTCTCCGCAAGGCTGCGACTCGGCCTGGAGGAGGGCGGGAAAGGCCCAACCTTGGCTCTTCCTTCAGGAAAGGAAAAAAACGAACGTGTTTGGTTTCTTTCTCTCCCTTAAAATTTGCTTGAACACCTCTAAGATAGGTTCAGATAGGTTGTGGGTTTTTTTTTCTTCCCCTTTTCGCACTACCTTTTAAGCCCTGCTGCGCTGGCCGTTTTCCCCGCTCTGAGGAGCTGCTTTTGCAGGCTGTTTTAATGGGGTGTATTCTGGATGTGTTTGAAGCCTGCTCCTGCCTTCCGCTGTGGTCTGGCCCAAATAGTAATGTGAGAAGTTCCCATTACTGAGCTGTAAAAGAATACTGTAAATGGGTTATGCAGAAAAAGCCATTTAGATAAAAATGCAATTTTCCCTTCTACATACACTGCTAAGAATTAATAGCACATTCTTTCTAAATGGGTACTTCTATATTATATTTTCATTCTAATGAAATTCTTTCCAAAACAGGAGTGTTTCATTTAAAATTTTAGAGGAAAATTGATCTGTCTTTATCCTCAGTGATCCTCCCCCACTTAGTTAAACCTTGCTGAAAAGATGATTGTAGGCTATCCCAGTGCTTTCTGGAAAATATATGACAGGTTAAAGGTGTGTTTCAAGCAGTATCACCATTTGACTCCCCTTTCCTTCCGCAGGATGTAAGTTATTGGGCATTTCTTATCCCTACGATTTCACATCTGATTTGTGCTTTTTGATTGAATGATCTCTGTGTCGATTGTGCTCTGCTGGCTCTGCTAGAGTGCTCAGCCTGTGGCCACAAAGCAATGAAGACATTAATATGTCACTTACCAAGTCATTTTTGCAAGAAATACTACAAAAGAGAGAACTGCCAAACCCAAAGGTTAGGTGGCTTCTCTGTGGCCTCTACCTTTCTCACCCTGGCGAGAGGTCTGGGAAATCATCTGTCATTTTAATAAACCTGCGGTGGGGATGCTGCGCTCGGGTGCCCTGCTATCTCAAAGCACAACTTAATGTTTTGCAAAAACACAACAGTTTATCTGAAGTATCTTTCAGGTTATTTCAAATAAACAGCTTTTCTCTGGAAAGCACCTAAATACCTACTTAACAAAAAAAAAAGAGGGAATGCGGCGTGATAGCAATGAACCCGAGGAGGGAAAGGTCCTTGGAGGCCTCGACGTGCCGCCGCTGCGGAGCCGTCGCTGCGGCAGCGCCTGCCCGAGCCGTGCTCAGTGGGAGCCGGTGTCCGAGGGGCAGGGTCCGCAGCAGCTCCCGCGGGAGGAAGGTGACGCACGCAGCCGCTTTGGGGTGACAGTAATTTCTTCCCCTCTGCGGTGTTAGTGTTTTCTTGCTGTTTTCTTTTTAGAGCAATTATATCACGGGCAGGCCCCGATGTGCTGCTGTCATTGACTCCGGCTTCGTGCAGTCATGGGTCATTAGCCTGTGCATGTGGAAGCCAAGGTATTTTTTCTTCCCTCTGACAGTTTTTCCCTGCGCTAGAAGGAGCAGCTCTCTGATACGAGTGAGTAATGGTGATTCTGGCAGTGAGGCAGGTATTGGTGAGACAAGCAAGCACATTTTGGGTAGAATAGTCTTTCCAGTGAGCAGGTAATGGCCATAAACCGCTAGTAGGGCAACAGAAAATCAAAGCATATATTAATGCCTTTTAACTGTTTCCTGTTTTAATAAAAGGGTTTTAATATGTGAGAACAGCACAATATTGTAGGAATAGGACTAACCGAAGGACTCCTGTTTTAAGCAGCCATTCACTGCTGATTTGCAGTGGGAAAGTGTTATTAAATAAATCGTTTGGTGTCGTCTTGGTGTGAGTAGAACAGTGTCCTTGTATACACTATACTCTTAATGTTCAAGAAATGAATGGGCATTGACAGACCCGGCCCTGTCTCCACTTGCTCTCAGAATAAAACCTGGCTCTGGTGCTGAGCTGCCCCTGCAGAGCTCTGGGGAAACCTGTCTTCAAGGGACTCTCTTTGCTTGGGATGTCCTCCAAAACATGAAATACAGGAAAAAAAAATACACAATGTTGTTATCAAGGCAGCTGTGATGCTCACAAAATCACTATGGGACTTATGCCCCTAATACTGCTTGAAAATGTGGATTTGGGACCTCCTAGTTAAACCCCAAATCGAGCTGGCATGTTGCAGGCACCCTGTCATTGAGGTTTCAGTGATTTCTTTGCCCAACTTCTGCTTCCAAGTGTGTGTTCAAAAACTCTACCCTGCTTAACTGCAGTCGGTAAAAATGTTGCTGTTGACTTAAATGTTATGTGAACACAGAGAAATGGAGGATGAAACGGTGTTTTTGTTGGTTTGTTTAGAAAATTGGGAAGGAACTGCAAAGTAAATGTTCTTGAAAATTATCTTAAGCGTTTGTCACCTGGTTAAGCTTAGAGTCCAAATAGTCAAAATATGCCTGATCACCAGCTATGTGCTCTTCACAGTCAACAGAATAGAAATACTCCGTCTTGGTGCAGAGGCAGCTAATGTTTTGACAAACTTCAGCATTTTTTCTTTTTGGAAGGACAGCAGAACTTTGTTCAAAATCACGTCTTTTTCAAAAGCTGTAGGAAGCAAATTTGTTTGTACTACAGGGCAAAAAAAGTCCTCGCTCCGTTTCCTAACAGCCTTGTCACTAAAACTTGCTTTTTGCCACCTGAAGAAGTTTGTTACACTCTGGGTTTGCCTTCCTGCCTGTTTTCTGCATATTATTTGCAAAGAAGTAAACTGTGTCAATAGCTTTTTCCCCCTGCTGATTTGCAAATTACCGGGAAATGGATCATAGAATTCTTGAATTCTTGAATTCATTATTCAAAACATATTCTCAAACTTCTTCAGCAAATAGTTATCACTTTGCATACTTAAAATTGAAGGCATTTGTGCCTTCAGCTTATACTGATATGTTACTCAAGTCACTTTGCTTCCTTTCTGACTCCTAATTCAACTGTGCTAGTTGCAAACTCTATTTTTGCAAGAGATATTTATAGTTAGTGAGTCTTCTGTGACTACTTATAGCCGTCCTCCAATAGTCTTCCAATCAAAAAACAGAAAAATACTATACTCCTTGTTATATGGGTTATATAATAGCTATATATTCAGTCAAAAAACCTCCCTTTTGTGATTCACTTTTTTTGTGAATCACAGTATTTCAGTGCATGTTGCAAATCCTGAGTTTTACAGGCAAATATGCAATTCCCTGGAAGCAAATGTTGAGAATTTAAATATTTCAGTGTGGTTATTTGCAACTTGCAATTTTGTATTAATGAAATGCTGATTCTTAAGTTTGGTATAGAATGAAATTAAAAATCCCCCCAAAATTATTGCTCCAAGTAACTCTTGGAAGCAAGTGTTTCTGAATCCTTACAGTCTGCTCTCTTGGTTTTGATGACTGAAAATGTTTGGGCTAGTGCACACTGTAATACCCAGTATTATTTTTTATGACTCACAAGTGCTCTGGAGTCCTGGTGCTGTCGGAGCCGGGTTTGCTGCAGGGCAAACCACGGGCACATACTGAGATGGTGGGTGGCTGGCGCGTTGGGTAAACGTCCGTGCGCAGCTCGGGGGCTCCCCCTGCTCTGCAGGTGGCAAAAACTACTGCAGCGCCCGAGCGCCTGGCGTTGTGCAGCCGTTTGGGTCGGAAATCCGGAGCGAGGAGCGGGGGCGGCAGCGCAGCCGCCGCGCGGGCGCCCCGTGGAGCTGCGTGTGCAGCGTCCCGGCCCGCGGGCGCCCTGCCCGGCACCCCCGTCTCCCTCCTGTTGGTGCCAATGCACCCGGCAGGATCCTTGCCTGCTGCGTTGGGCGTTTGAGCATGGGCTGCTACGGGGGAATCTTGATGGCTATTGTTCCATTCTAAAAACACCCCAAACCTCCTCATTTCCAAAGCCACTGCTGGCACGATAATTTTCTCTTTGAACATGTCAAGATTCTGTCTTTGATTTTATGCTGGATTTGTCTCTTGTCCTTGAAGCATAATGATTTTGGAGGGTAGACAGATATATTTTTCAGTTCAACACATTTCTTCCTCCAGTCCAGGAGTTCTTAAAAATAGGGCTATGTTGAAAGCAGATATTTAAGAATGTGAATAACTACTTTCATTTTTTTTTTTTCTGAAAATTTTTTAAAACCAATGTGAAATATATTTTTCTTCTTATATTTTGAACTTATACTTTCAACATCTCATTTTTTTTTCTCCCCCCACACCCTCTCTTCTTTTTGCTTTGGATTGTGTAGAAATGATTATTTCAAATGTTTGCGCAGATTTTCAACCGGTAGAGTAAATCTGTGCAGTCCTACCAGCACTTTATTCAGCATTGAGACGTTTTGAAAAATAGAATGAAGAAGCAGGAGTAGAAAAGTGGATGATGCTCATTCTGTCACAGAGAGGAAAACTGGACTTTTCCATGTTGTGTATGTCCATCCTCTGTAGAGGGGAAAGCCTTAGAAAAGCCACGTGGGGGAAAGATGTGGGAGCAGATAAGGAAAAGGTTCAAAACCCATTTGTAATCATTTTTATGTTCTGTGAGAGAAGGTCAAAGAGGAAAGTATGAACTTTCATGGCCAACTTTTTTTTTTTAAAAAAAGGGAGAAATGGAGTTTGTTTGGAGAGAGCAGCACGTCCCTCCGGTCGCAGCTTCCCAGGAGCCGAGCGGCGCTGGGGCCGGCAGCCCGGTGTGGTGCCCAGCACGGTGCCGTGCGAGCTCCCCACGCGTCCTGGCGCCGCGGGAGCAGCCTTATCCCTTGGGAAAGGTGTTCCCTGCCCTGGGCGTGCGTCGGGCTGGCGCTGACAGAGCTCGTGGCTCCACATGTCGCCTCCCTTGGCGGGCCCCTGGCGAGGGAATCCAGTGATAATGTCCAAATTAAGGTTTGCCGATTTGATTTCCTTTGATTAAATTCCTCACCACAGTGTTTGTAAATCCTAGTAATGTTTTTGAACAGGCACTTTGTTCCCTTGTGTTTTGCAAGGAAAATGCTACAAGGCCCCACTGTATCTTTAAACTTGAGGATCTTCCAAGGCTTCCCGGGAGGGAGGAGGGGGAAGGGAGGGCACCGCTTGCTCCCAGGATTAATGGAAGGGCCGTGTCTTGCCCGGACCAGGGCCTTCCTGACAAACGCCACCCCCTGCCTGGGGTGGCTGCTATTATTTAATCACGGCTATTAAAAGAAACCAGAGGAATCTTTCCTTTCTCCTCCTCCTGTCTTGCATTTCTCCGTCCTCCCAACCTGTTTGTTTGTGTACAGTTAGGTTCTCTGCGCCAGCGAGAAGCCGAGTGGAAATGTCAGGGGTCAGCCCGCAGCCGGCAGGGGAGCGCAGCCCAGCGCNCCGGACCAGGGCCTTCCTGACAAACGCCACCCCCTGCCTGGGGTGGCTGCTATTATTTAATCACGGCTATTAAAAGAAACCAGAGAAATCTTTCCTTTCTCCTCCTCCTGTCTTGCATTTCTCCGTCCTCCCAACCTGTTTGTTTGTGTACAGTTAGGTTCTCTGCGCCAGCGAGAAGCCGAGTGGAAATGTCAGGGGTCAGCCCGCAGCCGGCAGGGGAGCGCAGCCCAGCGCGAGAAACCCGAGCCGCGTTCCGGGGCGCTTAACCCTTTCCAGCACCGCCGCCTCCCGCTGCAGAGGCCGTCGCGCGGGGCTGCCCTCGGAGCGCGCGGCGGCGCCTGGCCCGGGTCCCCCTCTGCACGGCACTGGGTGCTGCCGCTGCCCTCGGGCTGAGGGCCTGGGGTGTTGCCCGTCGTGGAAGCAGGGCCGCTGGAGGCTGCGTGGATCTGAACTTCTGGGAGGGGAAGAGTGTGGAGTAACGTGCCCTGATGCACTTACAGGTGCTGATGTTTCTCTGCTAAACACAGTGTTCATCCACCAAGGGCAGAATGAAGGCACTTGTATAAGTGAGGGCAAGGCTTGCAGTTAACCACTTAAAAGATGTCTAAAAAAGTCTATTTTACTCTTGAAGCTCTTGAGTTAAGAGTGAGTGGGCCTGTTCCGTTAGCATCTTGCTTAAACGTGCCTGAAGGCGCGTGCAGCGCGGTGGTTAAACGCTCAGAAGCGCTGTCTGGCCACGGTGGCTTGTTGGAGCCCTGTGGATTTCGGCTGTGGGGTCTCGCTGTGCTGAGGCCGGGGTGGAGGCGCTTCGTTCGCTGCTGCGCGTGTGTGCCGCGGCGGGGCCCTGGGCCGCTCGAGGTGCAAGTGCGAGTGGTGCCGGCTCGAGATGGCTCAGGGCGGCGAGGCCACGGACACACCTGCTGCTGCTTAACGGCTTCTTCCCATGTGCTGGGCTTTGTGCAGGAATGGGGTTACTGTAACCTGCGTCTCCTGAGCGGATGGGCCCGCCTGTGCGGTGTGCAGTGCCGCGGCTGGGCGGTTCGGCCGAGGGAGCGTCGGTCGCGGTTGCCCTTGGGACCCGAGTCCCTGCACAGCGTGCGGGGGGCCTTGGTCTGCCTGGTTTCTTACTCGTTTTAAGAAGGTGTCGCCAAGCTTGTCGTTTCCTGCAAGAGCGCAGGCATGGGAAGTTTATTTAGCTGTTGCCTAATTAGGCCGCCCCCACAAAGTTATTTTATGCTACATAACTACTTCTCACAGTGGTGATGAATGTGCCAAAGCAACGGTCTCTGTTTTAAGTTCTGCGAGTTAATTGATGGTATCATCTATGCCCAGAGGACTGAGGCTGCTCGTCGCTGGCAGCTCCCTGCCCCGTCCGGAGCGTCGGCTCTGCGCGGGCATCCCCACCGCCGCGGGGCCTTGACTCCCCAGGGACGCTGCAGCGGGCGCTCAGGAGTGTTTCGTGCTCCTGTCACTTAGTGCTGTCTGCGCGCAGGGCTTACTTTAAGTGGTCTTAAAGCCACTCACTTCCCACCACTCACTGCCAGCTTAGTAAACGAGGATGTTAGATCCCAGTGCCGCTTTTGTGAGAGACGTTATAGTGAATTTCAGGGTTTGTATATACAAATCTATGCTTAAACCAGACAATTTCCCCTCTTTGTGCCTTACTTGGTGGACTGTGTGTGTAAATAAATGTGTGGGAACTAGCACCTGCTTTCAACTTTGTGCCGTGCATTTGTAAGCGCTGCTAAGGTAAGCCGAAGACGAACGCAAATGTAAGACCAGATGAACAGCAGCCTTAAAGAGGAGGCTCCGGCTGCGCTGGGGACAAGGGCTCTCTGCGTTCTCAGCGTGCTCCTGCCTCACCTCCCGCTCGCAGCGGGATCCCAGGAGCGCGTGGCGGCCGGCTGTTCCAGCGCTGCCTCGTCCCGCCGCGTCTCCCGCTCATGTTCTGGGGTTCCCGTCCGTGGTTACAGTAAAGCGGAGCCTGGGGGCTGCCAGCGCACGGTGGCGACTCACGTGTGCCATTGCTCCGGTTTCCAGTGAAATGGGACTTGCTGGGCTCAAGAGAGTGCGTGGCTCGAAAGTGAGTGTGCGCCCGTATTTTAGCTTTAGATTTGAAGGCGAGAATGTGTTTTAGTGGCCCGCTTTGCCCATTTAGTGGCCTTTGAAACTTCTGAGTTAATTGTCAGTCGAGGCAGTGAAGTCTGTCCATGGCTTCCGTGCCTGAACAGCTCCTGATTCGCTGCTATTCTGAGGATTGCAGGAAGATTCTCCACAGTGATAAGAGAGCTGCAAGACAAGGATGTGCTTATATGTTTCTTATGCCAACAGTGACACTCTCAGGCTTACCTAACGCTGCCAGGTGGGTACTTTCTTTTACAGTAAATTTCTCTCGCTGCTATTACACCTTCATATGGCTGTATGTTTCCTTCTGAGGCTTTTTTGTTTTCCCTTCAAATAGATTTAATTTAAAGACAGTTTGTGCAAAGCAAAACCTCAGTCCTCCAGCAGATTTATGACCTGCAGCTGGCTCATCCCACCTCTCTTCTCTGCCCATGGCTGTTTAAGAATGGGCTGGATCTGTTATTTGGTAACAATATTTCCATCTCTCTCTTTTTTGTTTTTAACCTAAATCAAATATTGGCTATGGTAAAATTGGGGATTTTTCTATAGCAGAAAATACCTGACAAACACTGACCTAGACAGTTCCTCCTGAGTCTACAGCATCACATCTCGGTGCAATTTGCAAACACCTAAATGTTTTGCAGCGTAAATTTTGATCCTTTAGCGAACGTAGGTTTCTTGACAAGTCTGCTTTTTTAAGTTACTTTCCATAGAGTCTTTAGAAATTGTCCATGAGCTACCAGCAATTTGTAAATTATGTTTTCAAAACCATTTTTTTTGGAGAGTCCCGTCCATGCTTCTTGTGTTCGTGGTGGTGCTGGATGGAGGAGCACCTGGTTGTGAACTGCCTCTGCAGGGGCTTTGGGAGACGCTTGGGCTTTTTTCTTAGGTCTCTGGCCTAGCTTTATTCTTCCTCCATTTCCACACCGGTGAAATACATCAAACTCCCCCTCGTTTTGGAAGACTGTTTGCTACAGTCCTCTCACGCAAGCCACTTCTCCGAGAAAACAAAGGGCAGTTTGGGGTGTACAAGAGAAGTGGGGTGTATGCGGTGTAGTACTAGGCACAGGGGAGCCAAATGAGCTAGAGAGCCTGGGTGCCATTTCATCTAGTTTACGCTTAGCCTATGGTGAGCTCAGGTTGTATTTTCACAAACATCCTTGAGCTGGCACGGTTTGCCCCAGAGCATTAACGTACATGATCGCCGTTTCTTGGTGCGAAGACCTCAGGTGCGCGAGGCCCCTGGCAGGGATCGCCTTTGCCTGCGGCAGTTCTGCATTGCGGTCTCTCGTAATTGTGAATCATCGTTGGGACAGCGGCACCTACGGGGGCTGCCGGCTGCTGTGGGGGTCCTGGGCGCTGGAGGCCGGGGCTGCCCGGCCACGTCGCCCCGCTGGGCGCGGGTCCGGCCGCGGGGGCGAGGGGAGGAGGCGCCCGCGTCTGTGAAGGGGTTCGGCCGGCTGGGCCAAGGCTCTCCCCTCCCCAGACACGAGTAGTATTCGAGAGAGAAATTCATTCTTAACACTGGGCTAACAAGTGCTCATTTAATTTTCATCCTGAAACTAAGCTACTACAAACAAAGTTCTTCGAAGGGAATCTTTTCCTCTCATTCTGTTTTCACTTCATTTAAGGAAAATAGAGATTTCCATGTGTAATATACGGGACTTAAATATCCTGCTTAGTGTTGTCATTTCTATTTTTTCCCAGCAATTATGTAGAAGCTGTTGCACAAATCTGAGGAGAGAAAGCTGGAATTTACATGTTTCTTCCTCTCTTTCGCTCTGTGCATAATCACCATCTATTCACTGCCTTTACAAACTCCATTAATACACCCACTTTTCCTGCCAGTGTGAGTGGGCATTTCAATGCTATTTTTGGAGGCTTATTCTGTGTGCTGAAACCCACATTAGGCTGAAGGTAGTATTAGTGCTTTTAACCTGTGTGTCCTCAGAAAGAAATGAGCTGCAGCAAGGCTTACTGAAATGATACAACTAGTTCAGGGGTGAATTAGACCGTTAAAGTAAATATTGCTCTTGCAGTTACCATCCTCTGGCCAGGATTCAAGGTAGTGGTAGCGGTGCGGCCAGCAGAGCAGAGCGCAGGCCAACCTCAGAGCCAGTGCGCAGTGTTCAACACGCTTTAAAGGGACTCCGTAACGGCAAGAATCGGGAATTGGTAAAAGCTGCTTTCAGGACATGGCCTGGGAACGTCTTGGGGTGCTGCAAGGAGCCCCCGGGAGCGCTGGCCGTGGGGCCCGTGCGGAGGAGCCTCCTGGGAGGCAGCGCTGGAGCTGCGCGCTGGCCGCCGCTCTGCCCGAGCGCCGCTGAGGTCCAGAGCTGGCACCGCGGGTGTTCAGCTGCAGAGTGTTCAAGCAGCGTTCCGTCCAGTTCTGGACTGTCCTGAAATAGTACTGAGCAATGCCAGGAGCTGGGTGTTGTTAAAGGAACTCACAGTTAACATTTCCATGAGAGTTGTGTGGAATCCGCTTTGAGTTTTATGGAAAACCTTTGATTTCCTCGTGCATCCTGGATATCGGGAGATGGATTTTGCATGGCCTAGAGTTGTTCGCAAAGCTGCTGTGTGATAATTTGCATGTACATGAAACAAGTTTGAAACTGTTGAGTACAAAAATCAGCATTTTCTTACTCATCATGGGTGCGTGGGTTGTTATCCTTGGTGAAAATAGGCTCAAAGCATTTCGTTAGTGCAAGCGAGCGAAGTACGCCAACAGTAGAGAAAACAGGAGATCAGTCAGCCAATATTCACTCCTACTGCGGAGCTCTCCTTTTCATGCTATGTGCTGAGGGCAGGGGCAGGGACATGGGGCAAAGCTGCCGTCCCCTGGAAGGAGGATGAGGAGCGGCTGCTGCTAAGGCAGGAGGAGGGAGCGTCAGAGCAACGCGCTGCCCTGCGGCACCCACAGGAGCACCAGCCTGGGTGCCGCTGCGAGCGCCGCTGCCGTGATGCGCGCGGCCCTGCCGAGGTCGATCCCCTGCTTGGAGCAGCAGTGTGCCCGGGGCCCTGCGGAGCCAGCGGGCAGGGTAAAGGCTGCTGCTCAGAGCTGGTTGGGAATGGCCGGTTCCCAGCGGGGTCTACCTGAACAGGCTGTGCCACTCATAAATTTGTCTCGGATCAGCAGGTGTTTCACTGCTTAGAGAACAGGCTCTGCTTTCTCACAAACGCAGTGTTTGTGCAGTGTTTGTGTGTACTTCCGCGAGTGTAGCCATGGAGAGAGTCCCTGACGGCCTGGTGAATTGATGGAGAAGGGGGAAGAACAGGATCACTTTGAATTCGGTCATGAGTTGAGCCCTGGAAGCTACTTCAGAGCTCCTGGTGGATTCACTGGCCTCCGACCGGTATCACATAGACGTCCGTGAGGTGGATGGGCTGCGGTGGGCCGTGCTGTGATTCCCAGGCGGCCGCTTGCTTTGCCTCGGAACCACCCAAAACGCCCTGCGTGTTGGCCTGCTGGGCTGGGGACAGCGCGGGCAGGTCTCCGGTGGGGAACGGAGCGCGGGGCGGCGGGAAGCAGCACCGCCGCTGTTGTCTGTGACGGATCTGGCTTGCACAAAGTCTTTTATTAGGTGGGAACTAAAATCCCCTAAATCAGCCCCTTCAAAGGGGTCAGACCTCGCCATGTGGTTTGCTTATTTTGTAGCAAACCAGCAAATGTGTTAAATTGAAAAGAGGAACTGAAAGTAGCTGGAAGAGGGAAGGATATGAGCTAAAAACAGCACATTGCCCCCTTCTCACCTACTCCCTCCCATATCCATCTAACAGGGAGAACCTGCTGCTCTTACCCCTAGGTACAGAATGACTTTTCTAGAGAACTTCAGGTTTCTCCAGCCTGACACCAGGCTTCTGCTTCTGCTCATTCATATGGTTGTAAAGAAGTAATTTAATAATAGCTTCCAGGGAAATATATATGGGTATAGGCAGTTTCGTGCTTTCCTCTAAACATGACCTACATGTTCGTCTTCCATTGGCAAGTGAGAAGCAAACTGGGGAATTCTGTGTTTTTCCCCCTTGCTCTTACTCTTCTCCCCTCTTGGTGGAAAGAGCAGTTTTTCAAATTGCGATGTCTTTTTCCTCATCTATACACCCTTCATTCTGCGTCTCCAGGGTCATGCTATGTGTGAGCTAGTTGCTGCCTCTTCCACTGTTTGGGTAGTAGTTTTCTACCTATCGGTATCTTCCGCAGTTGCCCCGGACGGTGCCGAGCGGTCGAGCAGGGTCCAGGCAGGGCCGTGCTGCCTGCTGGCTTCACGAGCAGCGGCCCCCCGGGTGCCTCCTGCGCTCGTCTGCGCCGCTCCAGTGACTGTATGGGCACGGAAGGGGGCTGAGGGAGGAAAAAGGAGAGATACGTATTCGCAGGAAGCGTTCTGTGCCTCCTGTTATCTAAATTCTGTGCAAACAGCACGTGCTGATAGAGCCCCATGCCAGCTCGGAGACCACTTAGAGCAAAATAAACATCTTTGCAACACGGTCTGATACATGCTCCCTTTAGAGTCGCAGGCACCTCCAATTAATCATCCCTTCTGTGGAGGAAGCGGCTCTGAGGACCGGGCACGCTGCCGGGCGTGAGGGCGGACGGCGGGGAGGGCAGCGGCTCCGCGCGGGGCTCGCGCCGCGGCGGCAGCCCCGCCGGTGGGTGAGCGATGCCGTGTCCGCACGCGGCGCGGGCGAGCGCGGTGACGAGCGGGGCTCTTGCTGGGGCTGCCAGGGTGTATTGGCCGTGTGGGACACGCACAGCGACGTGCGCGCTTTGCACTAAAGAGCCTCCCATCCTTGGGAGAAGAGGCCTTTTTAATGCAGCTCAGCTGGGTATAAAAATTCTGAGGCTGCATCTGCACAGGAAATCTATGGGCTGACCAAGCCCAAAGGCTTCCTGCAATGTTTGTGAATGAGATGTGACCAGCACTTCAGCGTTGAGACGCCTGTGCACTGTCCCTGGCCAGCAAAGGGGGGTGTCTACTCCCCGATTAAACTGTGCTCATCATTATGAGCCACAGACTTTATCTGTTCATCTTAATAACTGCATAAAATGTTGTCCTTTTGTTAAATTCTCTTCGTATTGAGGAGGGTAATATCTTTACACATTTTATGGGCTTTAAAAATAGCACAAGCTACAGAAAATAAATGAAGTGCAAGAAGATTTCAGTACTGGAGCAGGTTGGGGTTTTCCTTAGGCGTGAGCAGTGGCTTGGTGCTGTGCAGGATCTGGAGCTGAAGACAGTTGTCAGAAGAGACAGATGATCCGTCCAACGCTGGATACAGGATGCCAGAGGGGAAGAAAACTGAAAATGGTGCAAGGTTTGCAGAGTAAATAAGGCAGGTCACTTATTTCTCTGTATTTGCAAACGAATGCAGCGTGTGCTTCCGTGCTCAGGAAAATACCTTTATCCAGGATTTTATCAGTGCTGCTCTGGTGAGGAGGAGACAGTTCATTTGTTTGTAAACACAGATGTGCTATTTGTGTTTCAAAAGCAGCATTTTAGGAGTAAATTAATCTGTGGCGACTAGGTCCAGTGTGCAGAGAAACATGAAATGTTTTCAGACCTTATTTTCCTTGAAAACTGAAAAAGATGATTCTGTAGTGTGTACAAATGCAGAGCTATGTGCCTGAACCAATATGTCAAACTGTCATGTGGGAGATTTGGTGAAAAACATCTTGTCCTAAGGGAATAATTTTAAACACTATATGTAGGTTCGCTGCCTCATAAGAGATCATTACTCAAATCTATTCCCTCTTATGGTAGCTTGGCCTCTGCTTAACGGGCTCGGAGCGAGCCGGAGCCTGCTAATGGATCCTCTAAGAGAGGTTATCGGGTGGCGGAGGGAAAACGATCTCCGGACGGGGAATTCAGTGGTTTTGGCCAAGCGCTCGGCCGCGGTTGCAGGGAGAGGGGCAGCAACGCGGCGCTTTCCGCTCGAGCGGCCATCGAGGCCGGGCTGCGGCGCGGGCTGCGCGGCGGAGGGGACGCGGCCCTGGGCGCCGCCGCCGCCGTGTCAGAGCCGGTGAGGAGGTGTAAGGGACAAGCCCCAAGGCCAGGAGCCGTTCCAGGGATCTTCACCTCCTGTTTGTCACTTTAATCTTACAGCAATGCTGAAGCGCGGAGTGGAACCCATTGCAAACCAGACCTTCACCAGACTGCAGGCGTGCGCGCTCCCCGCCTGCAGGGTCTCTTGCCGCTTTTGTTGTTGCCGTTTTTGGCAAAAATGAGAGAAATGACAGGAGCAGCACCTGAAGAGCAGCGGCAACTTCTGTTGCCTCTGCGGAACATCTCTGTTGCCGTGGCTACGCGCTGCCCCTTCCCGTTATCCTCCCCTCCGGGGAGGCGCTGCCTCTTGCAGCAGAGCAGGTGAGCCTGGTCGCAGGAGCATGAGCTCACCTGAAAACCAGGAGCCTTGGTTTGGCTAATGGGGATGGGGGTCATGCAATTAGGAAAGCATTTTTTGTCTTTGAAAGCACATTTAAAATGTTCCAAAAAGGCTTTTCGGAGCAGTTTGCTGTGAGTGAATGAACGTACGTGTTCTTGTTGTGTTCAGCGGAAGGGAGACTGTCAGGGTCTCATCTCGCTGCAAGGAGGTGTTTTCGTGCAGGCTGCTGCTGGAGGTCGGGCTGCAGAGCTGGTGCTGCCCGTGCGCAGGGCACGAGCAGGGTCTCCCCCAGCGCCCCCAGCCCTGCCGTGCGACACTCCAAATACTCCCTGAATGGTTTGTATCAGTCGGTACTGATGAGTGATACAAAGCTATTCAGATAATATTTTGAAATATTTACCTAAAATAGACACTTCAAGCAGCAGTAAACAAATTTGCTGGAGTACTGGCTGAACACAAGCGCATAAAGGGTGTGAAACTGGTTGAACCTAATTCACTGTAATGTTCAAGTGAGTGTTTGCAAATATTTTTTTGCCATAGTCACCCAGCTCTTCCAGATGTTGTGGCTGGCTTTTGGAAATGCCTGTGCACAAGCTGAGTTAATAATATTAATCAACCCTCATGTTAACTTCCAGGGCACTCGGTGCTTATTGCAGGAATTTTCTCTGCTGTGAGCAATTTTGCACAGTTGGCTGGGATACAGACTTGTGGGTTTTCTCTTGTTTTTGTCTTCCTCTGAAATGCGGCGTATGGGCTGTTGCTATGCGCAGCATAACGGGTAGGATAGGATATTATAACCAAGACCGAAGGAAGAGATCGCTTCCAGTGCTGGTAACGTGGACTTGTTTGCAGAGAGTGGCCGGGGCTGTGGTGGCTCCGCTCCTTGTCGGGTGAGGAGGAGCGGCCGAGCGGGAGCGGGGAGGCTGGGCTGGGGCTGCTCCCAACAGCAGCGTCCCCCTGGGCCAACAGGGCTCCCGGCAGCCCAGCCTGCAGGAAAACGCTCGGTAAAGCAGCAAACCAGAGGAGCCAAAGTAAGGAAGCAATGGGAAGATAGGTAATGCCTGGAGCTGGGCTTCCCCAAACTCTTGACCTGCTGGAAGGAGACGGTGGAGGCTGCTGCACAAGGCCGTGCTCTGATCCCAGCCGTGCTCTGTTTTTTAATCTTGTTAGATCCCGGCCTTCCATGGCCAGGGGACTGTGCGGGCTGGGCCCTCTCCAGACTCCTCCTCATCTTTGGTCCGTTTGTGGCTGTGGGTTTGTGCCTTCTCCCCGAGCGTGCTGTGCTTGCACCACACGTTCTAGCTTTTATCTCTGCCTCAGTGTTGCCCGCAGCAGCTCTCCGTTTCCAAGTGCCGCATCCTGTGACCTGAGGAGTTTCACATTGTCTCCCCAGGCCCTGCTCTATCTCGTCCTCCAGCTGGGACAGGAAGCCTCCGCCCAGACCTCTGGACCTGTGGTAGGGAAGGTGGCCCCTGCGAGAGGGCTGGTGCTTTCACTAATAACACTGGAGCTTTCTTGCAGTCGTTCCTCATAGAGGCAGCTTTGCAATTTAGACATAACATGTTTGAAAATTCCTTGCTTATTCCTTATACTTCATGACTGACAATGATTTTCGGAAGCTTGGCAAGTGCAAGGCAGTGAAGTGATGACACCATCTTGCTTTATCTGACTAATTTTAATGTGCTGAGTCCCATCAGTCGCTGCTAGCAAAACCCCTCAGGAGCGCGTGCGTGTTGCATGAAGCAGCGCTCGGGTGCTGGTGGTTTGAACGAGGCGGTGAAGGGCTGGGCAAGGCTGGTAGAACACATCCGCCGTGGGAGCAGTGCTGCTTTGGACAAGATCTGGACGGGGTTCTCATGCTGAAGAACATGATTCTACCAGGTGGAACAGGACAACTTCCAGTTTAAATAAGAAGGGTCCCATAAAAAAGCTTTGTCAAGACAGAAATGACTGAAAAAAACCCAAATTGGACTGAGTATTTCCCTCCAAATTGCTTTGGGAATAACTTCTGCCAGTGCGAGCCTTCCTGCAGGCTCTCCTCTCCGTCCAGGTCCGAACACAGATGTTCTGTGCCCCTCGCAGCAGGGCGGACAAGGCGAGCTCCTGCGCAGTGCTCCCGAGTTAGGTGTCCTGTGGCTGCTGTTGCTTCCCGAATTTAAGACCAGGTCCTGATCACCTGGGTTTTCCTCTAGGGCCGACAAATTCTATTGTTCGCTGGGATATATTTTGCCTCGCTTCCTTTGTTTATCCCCACTGAGTCCATCCCCTAGCAATACACCCCTGTGGGTGGCACGCGGAGGTGGCGCAGTCCTTGCTGCCAGCGAAGCGGCTCAGAGGGCCGGGGCTCGCGCGGGCAGGAGCGTCAGGTCTGATCAAAGCGGAGAGCCTGGAGCCGGCAGCTCGTGGCTGGGGCTTGGGCTGGGAATGTCCTTTCCCGCTGCCTCTGCCTGCAGCTGCGGCTGCAGCTCAGTGCTGCTCTCGGCATCCTGCACCCGCGGCCGCCTGCGCCGGTTCCCGGGCCGGCTCTTTCCTCTTTTTCTGCGGCGGAGGAAGGGAGCTGCTGTTGCAAGGACTAATCTGCAGGCGCGGGTGCTTCCTGTCCCCAGACCAGCATGTCCTGTGCTTCAAGGGAGACTGAAGGGAAAAATTAGGTACTTTGTGCATCATAGTGACACGAGCAAGTACAAATGAGAAAAACATTTTTCTTCGACTCTATGTAATCTCATTTGGATTTTTATATATTCCACAGCTGTAAGTTTGTGCAGCTATATTTATAATCAATATTCATTAAAAAACATGTAGTTAGGGAGTCTTCCTCAGTTCTGTGTTCTCCTGCAGTGCCGTCGTGATGTCAGTTTGGGTTCGCAGCGCGCAGAGCGGTGCTGGCGGGTCCCTGGGTGCCCGCAGGGCCGAGCTCACCGCCGCGGTGCCGCAGAGCGCCGCGCGCCCGGCCACAGACAGCGAGGGGTCGCGCCTGCGACCAGCGGCACCTTGGGGATAGCGAGATGGGTGCCCTGTGCTTCAGCTGTGCTGCTCGCTGATCAAAACGGACCGATAAAAAGCAATTGAGCAGCAGGACGGTGCAAAACGCGGTGGCCTTTGGCCAGCTGGCGCTTGGCTCTGTGCCTCGGCAGCGGGCGAGGAAGCTGCGGGAGTTGCAGGAGGCCCGGCCCGCGCTGCGGCTGCGGCTCACGGCAGGTCGCCCCGGCCCGCAGCCGGGTCCTCCCGGCAGCCGCGCGGGCACCGCGGCCCCGGGCTGCGGTCCCGTCTCTGTGTGCGGCCACAACGGCGCTTTGGACAGGAGCGAGTCTGGCATCCTATGTCCCAGCATTGAAAGCGTGTTCTAGTTTAAATCAGGGACTTTCAGGCTGCTGGGAGCTATTTTAAAGGTTATCACAGATCCGGTATCGCTGCGGTGCTGCGGTAGGGCTGCTCGGTTCCTGCCAGATACCTGATGTTGCAGTTGGTGACGTGGAGCAAATCCGACTCGTTCCCCACAGTGTGACCGAGCCGCCCGGCTCACGGTCTGGAACGTTAGAGACCACGTGAAGCACCGTCTCAGCAGGGTGAACGTTCACACCCACTCTGGGGCGTGTTTGGCACGCTCTGGAGTCATCCTTACCCAGGCGAAACGGGAATTTTCTGTCTTTAGAGAGAGGCATTACGGAGCTCTGTGTTTCTGGTGGGGTCCGTTCTTTGCTTCTCCAGGATGAACAGAGATGAAATGGTGAATAACACCAGACTCCCCCCGAGGGTGTTTTCCTGCCTGGGTTGTGCAGCTGGGCTCTTTGCTCAGTTTTCAAGGCTGCTGAAGCCCTCCTTGCCGGGCCGCGGTCCCTCCCCGCACAGCGCGGGCTGCTGGGGGCACCGGTGCTGCCGTCGGGGCCGGGATCGCAGCTGAGCCGCGGGCACCCGCGCTGCCGTCGGGGTGCCCTCGCCAGGGCCCTGCGGCAGGGCCGGGTTGGGTTTGCCGGAGCCCGAGCGGGGCGGCGGGGCAGGACACGCCAGCTCCGGTCCCAGCGTGCCCGGGCAGGATCGTTGGGCGGCTGCAGCAGGAGAGGGCAGTGCCCGCGCGGTGCGGGGGATGACGGGAACGGTTTGGAGGGGAGAGCTGCGGGGAAGCGAGGGTGTTCTGCATTTTCTGTGCCACAGTGAAAAGTTAATCTGCAAACTCACGCTGTGAGACGCAGCCTTCACCGCGAGCCCGCGGGCGGCCTGCGTGCCGGGGGAGCCGGGGCCGCGGTGGCGGAGGGCCGGGGAGGCGGTACTCGCCCGCGCCCGGGGTCTCCGTGAGTTTCGCGCTTGTGCGACCGGTTGTGACAATAACTTCTCTGTTAACCCCTTCCAGCCCACGAGCTCCCCCCGAGCAAGAGCTCCGCGCCGGCGCAGACGGGCAGCCACTTGCAGTGCCTCTCGGTTCACTGCACGGACGACGTGGGCGAGGCGAAGGGCCGGACTGCGGTGCCGACGTGGAGATCCCTGCACTCAGACATCTCCAACAGATTTGGGACTTTCGTGGCCGCCCTGACTTGAACAAAAGAAATTATTTTTTTCCTCTTTTTAATTTCAAAGGGCCGCTACTGCTAGGTGGACTATTTTTCTAGGTTGGTACCTGCTTAGTGGCGTATGGACTGGAAAGGGTTAATTTAAAGTAAACCTCAACTTTTTTTTAATCTTCTGCCACAGTATGTTACCAGTGTTAACCCTTCTACAGTTAGCACACTTTTGCTTAAGATTTTTCCTGCTAGACCACTTTTCCCATTTTCTGTAATCTTGGCATACATTTATAGATGAGGCCTTTCCTTTGTCATCTCAGCGTATGTCCAAGCCATGTATGTCATGATAAGACAAAGATGCTACTTCTCCTCCTTTTCTTTTACGTTTTTTTTTTTTTTCCTCCTCTTTTTTGCTTCGTTCAGTGCTTTTGCAGTGGTGTCCTGAAGAACAGCAGTTCAGGAATAAACGCCGGTCAAAGTGGAATTGTCATCGTTATATTATATATTGACACCAGCTTCTGCCAGCCACACACGAACCAAACAACTAAAGCTGCGTTCAGTCTTCAGGCGACGAGTCTGTGCTTTCTCAGAAAGATTATTTTTTGTCAGTAATAGCACACTTAATGACCCCCCTCCCTCATTTGCTTTCTCCATCTCTCCCTCTTCAGGCGAAGCTGGGGTTGGTTGGTTTGCTGTTGTGGAGCCCAGGTGCGGAGGTCTGTTACGAGCGGTGGGTCTAGTCCTGACACAGCCCTGAGTCTGTGAGGGTTTTGTTCCCCAGAAGGCGAGCAGGCAGTTTTCGTAGTGATCAGCAGTTCTGTTTTCTCCACTGAGCGCCCAGATGAGGCGAGCTCGGAGCAGCCCCGTGCCCCGGGGCGAGTTGTCCCGTGGGAGCTGTGCAGAGAACAGGGCCCCCCGTCTGCCGGGGGTTGCTCTTGCTCTCCGGCTGAGGCTGTGGGGCCGGTGCATCCCCGTGTCCCGGTGCCAGCCCCTGTCCTGGCCCCTGTCCCAGCCCTGTGCCGGCCCTCCTGCGGCACCGCTCCCGTGCGCCGGGGTCGGGGCTCGCTCCAGGCCGGGACACCCCGGGTGACGCCCTCAGCTCCGGCTGGCCCCAGTTTCGCCAGGCATGTGAAGGACAGTATTATAGATGCACACAATAAAAGGAAAGCCATGCTTTCCTGCTCCCGATAGATAATACTCGTTTGAGAAGTAAGTTGGAAGCAAACCAGCTCAAAACAAAAATGACATGATCTGACACTCCTGTGGTTTTACGTAACTCTGTCTATTATTTGTGTATCCTCTGTTTACAGGGAGTGTGAACAGTCCCACCCTTGTTCAGGCCAGCCTGGTTTCCTCTGCTCCTGGAGGCTTAACAGCTTCATTGGAAAGGGAGCTTTTAGCTGTGAAATAAAGGTCAGAATCTCTAGTGTTATTTATTGTTTTGTTTTGTTTTCAAGGAGTCCCAGAATGTGCTTTGTGTTTACCTCAGGTGGTTGGGCTGGGCCTCAATTAATTTGAAGTCGCGTCCCGGTAGACAGCGGGGAGGGAATTGCACGCAAAATGTGAGTGGCCCAGGAGCTTCCATTGCAGGCACGTGTTGTTCAAAGAGATCCTTGGTGTTAGGGGGCAGAATTCTTCTCTGTTAGGTGAATGTGCTCTTATGAACCATGCAAGATAGCTTTCCTGTCATGGTTCTGGTCGGTGACTTTATTTTGGGTAGCTTTGGGGGGTTGAACTCTGATTTTTAATACTATTTTAGTTTTTGTTGGAACTGACACTAAGATGAAAGTCGTTGTGCATCCTGAAGCAATTGACTCTGGAGCTGTCTTCTACCTGCTTGGTTTGGAACAAAAAGAGGTGATATTTTGTACCTTTCATAGGTGCTTGTGCTACTGAAAAGTCTGATGCTCTTCCCTGTGCCTGCAATAAAATATCCTGAGTAAAATATTTCCTCATAGAGTAATAACTAGCGTTCCGGATGCTGACATATGCTTCTCTGCCTGTGATTTCTTAAGTCCCAGTTCTCCTAAATCTGGGTTGAACTTTACACTCTGCCTAGCAGAGCGCTCGAGCCCATGCCAGGCTCAGTGGAACGGGTGGTGGATGGAGCTGGGAGCGGGACGCTGCGTTCAGGAAGGCTTCTTGGCCGAGGCGGTCCTGCAGCGGGGCCTTCCTGCACCAGAGCATTCCTGCATCGAGGCCTTCCTGCAGCGCAGCAGCAGCACGGGGGTGGCAGAGTCTTTGTTTTCAGTTTTTCCTTCTGCACCCAAGAGAACAGGTTTTTCTCGCTCGTGCAGGTCAGGCTGCACCCCCCAGGCGGCAGGAGGAGGCCTTGAAACAAAGCCTGGACCGACCATTTCAGGCTGTTTTCAGACAGAAATCCTCCCTTTGGGAGGGGGGATCCTGACTCAGCTGGTTTTAATTGGAGCTTTCTGCTCTTGGCTCTCGGCAACCTGCACGTCTTCCTCAGGGGGTTCTTTACATTCACTTGGGACTTAAGTTTTTTCCTTTGCTTACAGGAATATAAATTGGAAACAATTCCTTAAAATGCAGTGCAGGAGCTTTAGATCCTAGGAAACGAGAGGAGGATTAGATCCCCGATACACAGAACCTAAGGGACGTATCCAGGTTCCAGGCCGCACGGCTCGGAGGTGCGGGGAGCTCCGCGCTCGCAGCAGTTGGATCTGCCCGGTGTTGCTGGAGCTGCTGAGGGAGGACAGGATTTTGGTAATGAGGAGTTCAACAGTCTGGGCTGCTTCTGGGCCTCGCTATCCGCACAGTTTTGTCACTTAGTGCAGTTGCTCACAGTCCCCTGCTGACCCTGTCCCGTTGGCACCGGGACGTGAGGGGATCCGCCGGGATCCGAGCTGCGGCCGGGCACCCCCGGCCCCTTGGGCTTTCACTGTCTCTGCTTCTCACAAAGACCCGAATGGAGTGGGACGTGTCTGACCAGGACAAGGAAACCTGCTCGTACCTGGTGTGTTGGGCACTGACAGCAACGAGCAATTCGTTGCCTGTGGTAGTTCTATTCTGCTCATTTTTTCCATTAGTTTGACATTCAAGGCACTGATTTTTTTTAACATATATGAAGTATCAGCATAGCATTACATGCTAAGAATTGGAGTACCTAATTTGGGGAATAATAATACCTTCCACTGGATGCTTGGGAGCTGCAGATGAAAGCCCGGGCTGTAGGATGCAGATGTTTCTAGACGGGGAAGCTGGGGCAGGGGCAGGGTGTCCCCCGGAGCCGTGGCAGGGCTGGGCCTCATCTCTGGCAGCCCTCGGCACGGAGCCGTTTCGTGCTTCCCTCTGAGCGTGATCTAGGACAACAGAGAGGGAAATCTTATTTTACAAATTTCCCCCAAATGACTGCACAAAGCCAGAATACCTTAAACTTGCACCTGCGCATCTTATATAAACTTGCACAAGATGCCAGAGCTCGTGTTAGATGTGCCCCTAAGATGGGGCCGTCTTTGCTTCGTGTTGTGAGGGAAAGCCACAGCCACAGCTCCGGCTCTGGTTCCTTTTGGAAAACCCTCCCTGCGCGGCGCCCTCAGGCCCTCCCGCCCACACGGGCCCACGGGCCGCGCTAGGGACCGGCCCTGCAGAAATTGCCTCTCTTGGTCTCGACCCTGAAGGGTGGGTTTCATCCTGATGTAGCTGGCTGATTTCTTCAGTATATGTTAAAAGAAACCCTGTGCTTATTCTTTAAGTTTAAAAGTAGTAGCAAATTAGGCCAAATATCTTTTGGATTCAAATTGTGAGAAGTGATACAATATCTCCAGTGGAAGAAAGAATAGGCCTTATTTATTAAATGCTCTTGAGAAGTTTCCCCTGCTCATTTTTTCATAGGGTTCGTAGTTCTCCGCTGCTCTAGTTCAGTTTTTAGAACATCTGTAAGAGGGTTTAGACTCATTTTATTTAGTTAAGGTGAATTTCATCAAATATGTAAGGGTTTCCTTGTGCGGTGTGGGTGGAAGGGCACGAGCATCCCCACGATGTCACCTGGGTCATGTAGGGAACTCTGCGCCGCCCCCGGAGGCGCCCGGCCCGGCCGGACCCTGCGGAGGCGCCGGGGCCGCGATAGGGAGGGAGGGAGGCGGGCGGTGGGGGGAAATTTGAAGTATTTTTTTAAGCTGCAATGTAAGGTTTTCTCAAATACTAGATTCACGGCTCTTCAATGGATGGTGTATAAGAGCATAACCCATTTTTATAGAATTGTTTCTCCTTTATTGCTTAAGGCTAATGGAGGAAATAGTCTAATTTTGTCTTAGAAATTCTCTATTAAAATTGTTGGTTTCAGTCCATCCGCTCATAGATTCTGACTGATGAAACTGCAGGCTGTGATTTCCGGCAGTTATAACTTTATCACTATTCACTACCCAAGAATATTACAGCTTTAAAACAGCCTTAAGCAAAAGGATGTTATTTCTTTGTACTAAATTTGGTTCATGGAAAAGAAAAAGAATCAAAACACTGGTAATCCGTACTGCATAGCAAACTCTTCTGAAAAATGTTATTGCACATGTAAAATATGAAAACTTGACTCTGCTGTGTGTTAGGCAATCCTGTAATCTTTTTTTTTTTTTTTTTGAATCTTGTTAAATTCATTTCTTAAATGCTTGGTTGGAAGACTGTGACAATAGCTCATGAAATTGAGTGTTATTTTTCTTTCTTTTTTTTTTTTTTTAATCTTGTTAAATTTATTTTTTAAATGCTTGGTTGGAAGACTGTGACCATAGCTCATGAAATTGAGGGTTATTTTTTTTTTTTTTTAATCTTGTTAAATTTATTTTTTAAATGCTTGGTTGGAAGACTGTGACCATAGCTCATGAAATTGAGGGTTATTTTTTTTTTTTTTTAAATATGTAAAGTGCAGTCTTCTGTATTCATGCATATTGTACATATCTGTATATGTTTTACTGAGCAACTAAATAACAATAAATATGATGTTAATGGTGGCTATTGTATATTTCATACCCTGGGTTTTAATTTGTGTGCTAGATGCGACATGAGGACGCGTGGAGGGAAGCGCTGCCGCTCAGCTGGAGGTAACCTGGGGCCCGTTACGGCTGGGACAGGTTTTCCAGTGCTCTGGGGAATCCCTGTGGCAGCAGAGCCGTGAGGCTGGCCGAGCTCCTCTGTCTCCGGTAAAAGCCCATCTGAGCTTTAGAGGGATCTTCCCTTCTAAGAACCTTTTAAACCCAAACCCTCCCCCGGCTTAGCAGGATCACTGGGTACAACCTTATTTTAAGCAAGAAGACAGAAACTTTCACAGTCTTCTTTTGCTTGGAAGATTTTTGAGCTAAATACTATAAATAAAAAGAAGACAGGCTAGAGATTTTATTGGCTAGAGGTTTTATTAAGATTCTTAAAAATCCCTTCATATCTTAGTTGTTCAAATAAAACTCTCATTCTTTCATGTTCCTGCAAGTCTTCCGCAGAACCCGTCAGGAGACCTGGCAGAGGGCATTTTCCAAAGCAAAAACCAAGCAGTAACATGGGCAGTGCTCTGACGCGTGCTCTGTGAGCTGAGCAGTAACCTGCCACGTCCCTCCTGCGCGGGGAGAGCCGAGGACGACGCTCGGGCTCGCAGGCTGGTTCCTCTGTGCGCAGACCCCGCGCCCCTTCCCCGTGCGCGACGCGGTAGGACCAAGCCGTGGGCTCCCACGCGGTTAGTGAGCAGCGCCCGCATCTCGCCAGGCTGTCCTTACGCTTGGTTGGGATCTACTAACTCCCATGTAGTACATCACAAATGTTCCTGTTCCCGGAAGATTCCTCTGCAACTTTTCATGGCATTCAATGAGCAAGAGGCCAAAAAAAACTGTGTTTGAGAGCCATTTCAAATGAGCTGAGGGAGAACTTGCTTCATTTTCAAACTGTGATTTTAATATTCTTGAAGGGGAAGAATGATGCATGGACACAAATACAGTTTGCTTTAAGGATGCGAGCTTCTCTCATTGTATTGGCCGGGTCCAGATGCAACAGCAGGAATTTGCTAACCTTACCTATTAAGAGATAATTGATTTAGAAACGCCATCTCTTATTAAATCTGGCAATTACATGCTGGATACTGGGTAACGCTGGTTTTAAAAATAACCTGTTTACTTTTTTGTGTATGGGCGACTCTGCCGAGGGACAAATCACGTGCTCACACCTTTTTGCTCCTTTCCGTGTAAGTAGCTGCATGTTTTCCTTAACTGACACATTTTTATTGATGTTTAATTTCAATTTATTGAAATTACTTTTCCTTTTTGGTTATTGGTGTTGTTAAGCTTCCACTTCCTTCTGATCCTGAGATAGGAAGAGCCACAAAGTTCCCGGGTTCGTTGCAGCTGAGATCCACAAGAGAGGGGTCCCTCTGCCCAGGCAGCCTCAGGGCTCCCTGCAAACCCCCGTCAGGCGCTTTGGTAGCGGAGAGCGGCCCCGTCCCCCACGCGTCCCCGAGGCTCCTGCCTTCCTTCCAGCCCTCCCTTTGCGAGGAGAGGGGGACTCCGTGCTGCTAGGGCAGTGGCCATCGCTGCCGCCCAGCAGCCCCCCAGTGCTGCTCGGTCTGGTCTGCTTCGCTTCAGTTTTCTGGGCTTTCCTGCTGGCCTCCTTGTGTGCGCTCCCTCTTGCAGCCTCACTCAGCTCCGAAGTCCTGTGGTTCTGGAGAAGACGGGAGCCGCTGTGTCCGAGTCCCCGGCCGGCTGTGCTGCTCCTGGAGCCGACTGGGAGAGCAGCCTCCACGGAGCAGCCTCCCGGGCACAGCCTCCTGCTCTGCTCTGGCCAGTTTAAAGGATCGTTCCATTTATTTATTTACTCCAGTAAAAAGCCCTGTGAGTTGTGTTCACCGGGGATTCACGTGGCTCCTCCTGTGCACGCCGTGGCCGGTCCTTGACAGCAGGAGCTGCCCATCCGTGAAGCCTCCCGTCGGCTACCACGAGCAGCAGGAGCGGCTGCTCCAGGCTGGCAGCCTCCAGCTGCCCCTGCGCCGCACGGGGCGGTCGCCTCGCCGCTCTCTGCGCCGCGCGGGCGCCGGCGCTGCCCGGCTGCACCCACGATCTCCGCGGCGCAGCAAGGGGCTTGCCGACCCCAAGCGTTCCTTCTGCTCTGTCCTCGAAGACTGGCTTCTGGTTAGTATCAATGGTAAACGGGAATTGCAGGTTGTTCACTAAAGGAAAGCAAGTGGCTGGCTGGAGAGCTTTTATAGTTCTTGCTCTCCTAATCTTTGTTCCCTGTGCTCTGAGTCGGGGCTGAGATTTGAAATGTCTGTAGACGTCTCTCTTTTCCCAAGCCATTTAACTGATTTAATTATGTCCTTTGAATTATTTTCTGCATGAGGTTTGGAATTCTTGTCACGGAGGAGACCCCATAAATATGTATCATACGTTCAGCAGCCAGGGATCCCTCCCAGCCGCTGGATCCGCTGCGGAGAGGCTCTGCCGGGCCCCTCCGCCGCCACGCAGTGCAGCAGGGCCCGGAGGAGCTGCGCGGCAGTGGGGACGCGGGACGGACCCTGCGCGCCTGCGAGCCCGGCCGAGGGCCTCGGTGCTGCCCTGGGCCTCGCTGGGGTGTCCGGGAGCCAGAGCCCCGTTCCGGAGCTGCCGGAGCCCCGTTCCGGAGCTGCAGGGGCTGGAGCACGGGCACCTCCTCGGGCCGCCGTGGGAGCCCGGCTGCTTGTGGGGCCAGGGCTTGCTCCCAGGGAGTCATGTAAACCCCGCTGTTCCAGGTTACTGTCTGCGATAACTGCTTTGAGCCTATTGCTGATTTTATGGGGATGGCAAAAGCATAGGTGTCCCTGCAAGGCAAAACAACAAAGTGCAGGAATGAACATTTGGGTCAAAGACATTCTTTTGTCTGAGAAATTTGTTAGAAAATGGAATTAGGATTGTTTTCGCTCAACATGAATGGAGTATTTCCCGCATCTCTGAGCTACCTGCCTGAAGCTGTTACCTTCCTGCCTGATGACCTGTGGCCCCAGCTCTTGTGGCTTTGTGGCCAATGACACCAACACGTTTTGCTTGTAGAATGTCTGGAACCTCTTTGTCCTGGTAAACTCTGTTGTGTTTTGCCTGCTGGGCAGAGATGGAAATAGAGGTGATGTCTATCCTGAGCCTTCCTGAGACATTGCCAGAGCTTATTAATGATAATGTAGAAAGCAGAGGTGACAAGACCTGAGGAAAATCATTTAGGTCATCACTGGTTAATTAGTGCTGGATTGCTCTCTGCTCCCTAATTCCCAAAGCTCTGACCAGCACAATTAAAATTGACAAACCGGTGGGGAGGGCTTAACCTCTTAGTTAAAACAAAACAAATCAAATCAAAACAAAACAAAACAAATCAAAGCAAAGCGGCCTCCATCCCTGCTGCAGAGCTGGGGATAAGCCCTGAGCCCACGGAAGGGGACGAGCCCGGCCTGCAGCCCGCGGCGGGGCTTGGAGCGGCCTCTCCGCAGTGCCGGGCTCGGGATGCTCCCGAGTGCGGCTCCGGCCGGCCCCAGCGCCCGCCGTGCAGCGGGCAGAGGCGGAGGCTGCCGGTCCCCCGAGTGCTCCCGCAGGCCCTTTAGCGGCAAATGTTATTAAGCCACAGATGAGGAAACTGTTGAAACAGCACCCTGAATTTAACATTAAAGCAGTAATTAAAATATCAATTCCAGCCTCCGCCTTCTTGGAGGGTTCCTCCTTCTTGGAGGCTGAAAACTTTGCAGGTATGAGAGCTCATGTGAGGATGAACCATCCTCAGGGGCGTTTAATACACGGGGTTAACTGGCAGGGAATATCAGTTCTGAGCTTCGGGAGGTGGGAACTTTTCTCCATTTCTTTTTATCCTCTGTAAAATGCCCCTCGCTCCCTCCCCCTGCCCCCCACCCCTTTTCTCTTTATAAAGCTGGAATTCTTCCAGACTGGGCTCTGGGCTTGCAAGAAAACTTTACTGTGTAAATTTGCTCTTTGTGTTGGGAGCCCTTTGTTTAAACAGCATTGTGAGCCTGCCGGGGAGGGCTGCGGAGAGGGGGAGCCGGGAGGAAGAATTTGAAAAGCCCTGACCCCTGATGAATAAAATCCAGCACATTAACACATTCTTCAATAAATTCATGATTGCAGATAAGGTGGGAGTCCCCAGGGCCGGGCTTTTCATTAACCCCCTGCTGTCTAACCCAAACACACTGCAGTGTTTTGTTAGTGCGCTAGGACAAGCAGAGCCCTTTTGTGGCCGAGGGGCTGAGCGGGCATGGGGAGAGCTCCTATAGGAAGCCCGGCTACAAAATGGGACTCTATTTCAGAACAAACTCCTTTTGGTTAGTTTGATGAGATTACAGAAGGGGAAAGGCTTTAACAAGGGGCTTATTGAAGCTAAGTAACTGTTCTGAATACAGTGAGGACCCGGGCAGAAAACATATGATTCTCAAGTAAATAGGAGCCTCTACAGTACGGCTAAAATAACAAAGCCGGCCGTGCTCCTACGGCGCTGTGCGGCCGGCACCGCGCGCCCCTGCGGAGCTGTGCGCCCCTGCGGAGCCGTGCGCCCCTGTGGAGCTGTGCACCCCCGCAGAGCTTCGTGCAGGCGCGGGGCTGCGCTCCCCTCACTCCTGCAGAGCCATGTGCCCCTGTGGAGCCATGTGCGCCTGCGGCACCGTGCGCCCCTCGCCCCTGCAGAGCTGTGTGCCCCTGCGGAGCCGTGTGCCCCTGTGGGGCTGCGCGCGGCGGGGCCGCCTCGAGAGCCGCTCACCGTGATGGGCAGCCGGACGCGGCAGCAGCCGGGCCGTGACTGCACCGGTGCCGAGTGCCCCGTGTTCACAGAGCCACGGGACCCTCCTGCTCTCATGGCCTTCCCGTGGCGACGCTACGTTGCAGGATGCGCTGTCCCTGCTGCCCCTCTTGGCTGATGGCTCAGATTTTCACCTCTGCGCTGCTGGAAATCTTCCAACCTGGAAGTGCTCAGGCAGGTCGCACACCTTTGTTTTTGTGCTGGGATTATCCTTTGGCCTAAGTAACGCCGTGTTCTTGCCAGTGCTGCTCTCGTCAGCGTGTCGGTGCCGGAGAGCCCTCGGTGTCTACGCCGTGGGACGCGCTGCCTTCCTCCCTCACCAGGTGCCCCCTCCAAACACCGTCGCTGAGAGGGACCGTCCAGTCTCGGTGGGTCTCGCTGGGGCCGTGGCGCTCCTCGTGGCGCTGGTGCTCAAGACATCGTGCGCGGCGTGTGCATCGCACCCCGGGCAGTGCGTTGGTCTTTGAAACTTCGTTCCTCTTGTTCCTTAGTCAAAAGCCTGTTCTGGAAATAGTTTGCCTTTGTGGAGCCTTGCTGTCAAAAGGACAGCCTGCAGTACTAGGAAGCTCTTTTGGATTGTTTTTTGGAGTGTTTACATTTGAAATGATCTGAATTCTGTGGCTGATGTTCCCTAGTCTTGGTCTGCCAAACAGCTCAGAGCATCACTCAGGCTAAAGAAATGTGTTTTGGGATGGAAACCAGAAAAATCATGAGTTTGTCTGTGCTTCCTGCTGCGTAGCAGTGACAGCCCGGTGCCCTCGCAGGCTGTCACCGCACGAGTGCCAGCGTCCTGGTGACAGCCCCGCGCCCCCACGCAGCCGCTTACGCCCCGGTCAAGGGACTCCAATGCCTGTTGCCACTAACAAAACTGGTTTGTTAACGTCTGCCTTTCCAAAGAGCACGTGGAACAGGAGCTGTTCCAGACCTGACTGCACTCCTGGCCCTGTCGGCATTGCATCCTCCCGTTACATAGTTTCAAACTCTTTAAATTTCCAGGGTTAATAAAGGTAGAGGGACGCGTGTTATGCTTGTAATTAAACCAAACGGTCTCAGTTCAGGAAGCGCCGCGGTTGCCGTTCTGGATGCCACGGGACTTGGAGCCGCCCGTGACGTTCTCTCTGCGCCAAGATCCCTCGTGTCCTGCACGAGGCTCTGCACGAGGCTCGGCCTCAAGTAACCCCAGCGGCTGCGCTCAGTGTGAGTAACCCAGAGACACGTTCGCCTTGCGAACCCGATACACGTTACCAGCTCCCTGCAATCCCTAGTAAAGGCCCACCACTGCGTTGAGAGGTGACTGCTGCTTTAATGCAATTTAATATTTTACCATTGCAGCATCTTACTGACACGAAACACCTGGAAGAGGCAAGAGGAAAAGCCTGGTTGTTGCTGCTGGACACTCAGAAGCTCGGGGACAGGGGCAGCCTCAGGGCTCAGTCCTGCTGTCTCGAAGGCCGGTGGCACTGTCGCTGCTACGGGCCTCCCGACGTGGCCAGATACCCAGCGTTGCTACCACACTGGCACTTCTGTAATAAATATCACCACTGTATGCCCAGAGGCACAGGCTGAAGGAATTGAACTACTTTAATATAATGGGCTCAAATTGCCAAAGAATGTTTGCGCATCGGAGTGAAATCAGAGATTTGGGGAGGGGGGCAACATGAGGGGCTGCCAGCTCAGCCCGCGGGAAGCTGGGGCGCGTTTGCTTGCCGCGGCGCCACGTGCGTTCCAGCGCTCCGGCAGAGCAGCAGTCTGGATGCAAAAGAGGGGATCAAAGAGGAGGCAAATGGGGAGGTATTAAAATAAGAGTCGTCGCTGCCTGTTTGCGGCACGTGAGAGGAAACGCTCTGGCCCCCCTCATTTCGGGGCCTCGTCAGAGCGACCATCCGGCCGGGCCTGCAGCCCTTTCCCAGCACAGGCTGTCCTGGGGCAGCCTGCGAAGCAGGAGGAAGGTCCCAGGGAAGGAAGCGGCTCTGGCAAGTCTAGGGCTGGAGCTGTTGTTGGCGGAGCGGGCGCTCACCGAGGGGTCTGCTGCGGGGCTGCAGGGCTGCTCCTCGCTCCAGGAGCGCCCCGTGCCGGGCAGTCACTTGTGAGTTAAGACTCAGCTTCAAACAGCTTAAATTATTATTGATGCTTGAGAAGGTTACATCTGCAACTCATTTTCTATGTCATTGACGTTCTTTTCTGACAAATAATTTCAGAAATATGCAGCAAAACGCTTTGGCCTACAAATGCTGCAGCTCACCAAGTGTGCAGACCACGTCTTCACACATTTTGTAAGAAGAGAAAGCTTAACTCCTCATGCGCTTTCACCAGCTCTGCCTGCCTCCCCAGGCCAGGAGGGTTGTATGAACTGTTCACTGCCGACCAGACGTGCGAGCTGTCCCCTCTGCCGGTCTCGTGCAGCCGGGCGCACAGGGCTGTGCAGGGCTGGCCCTGGAAGTCACCGTTTCCAGCTCGCTGCGGCACCGGTGCTGCTGCTGGCCCCGGGGTGCTGCGTGTGTCCTGCTCGCTCATCCGCTGCGCAGCGCTGAGCTGTGCTGGCCTCCGTCTCCGAGGTGGCACTGTCTGTTCCGCGTCCAGCAGGAACAGTATGGAGCGAGGGAGGGAGACAGGAGGGAGCAGGGTCCCGGAGCTGCTCGGCTCTGGTGCTGCTGCGTGTCCCTTCTCGGGGTCCCCATACAGGTGCCCACGTTCTCATAGCGGTCTGGGTCCTTGTGCGCTCATCCAGCTTGGCATGACGAGAGCTGGTGACCAGAGCAGCAGCAGAACTTGATCCTTCTGCTCCGTGGCCTTCTGAAGGGCTGCTCAGTCCTGCAGTGAGTCCATCCCCAAGCAGAAGACCTGCTTCACCCACCCTCTGCTTCTCCCACTGGTGTCTAGTGTGGAGTTTCCAACTCTCTTGCGTGCACGGAATTGTGTTTTCGCTAGCTGAACAGCAAGGCCCCCCGGATGCCATGGGTGTGCAGTGCCTTGCGCAAACACAGTGCTCCGGCGCTGTGGCCGGGCCCCTCGCGCTGATCACGGGTGCCTGGAGCGTGGCACCGCAGTGAGCGCTCGCACGGGGCTCCCCGCTGCCGGCACGATATGGTGGTGAGTTGAGGGACACGTAATCCAGCTTGTTTGAATGAGACAGCAATACGCGACCTTGGCTTTCTGATTAAGCCCAGGTGTATGAAGGGCAGATAACAGAGAGCTGCCTCATAGGACTCATCATCAGAGCCAAGCATCGTTCATTGCTTTGGAAGGTGGAACCGTCTTTCTATTTACCAGGAACTGCTGATGTCCAAGATAACATTTATGTCAGATGGGAGCTTTTAGAGTGCTGCTCAGCCAGGGCTGTTGACCCTCTGCTGGGCTTATTAAATGCTCTGCATTTGACACAGGCTCTTGTGTTATCTAAATTACCAGCCTGACTGCGAAGGTGGCTGCCGCAGCGAGCTGCACAGGGTTAGATGTCATCGGGAGTCTCTGCTTGATGTGCCTTTGCAGGCAGAGCTCAGCAGGAACTTTGCTATTGGGATGAAAGCCATAGCTTAACCTATGGGCGGGTTGAAATAACTTCATTGTAGCGCGGTATCCAGAGCGAAGATGGGACTCGGCAGGAACGCTTCCCTTTCCCCAGCTTGCCTTTGTTGTTGCTGCTTTGGTGCATATTAAGAGGGGTTGCTGACCCTTGGAAGCCCTCGACCTCTGTATCTGAAAGGCTGGTGGAAGAGAGCCTTCTTCTTAACCTCGCTGAGCCACTCTTTCCCAAGGCGCTCTCCTTTCCTTGCCAGCGTGACACTATGGAAATCCAAGCTATGGAAATGCACCTTGCGGGCGGCCAGCCCGGGGCCGCTGCGGGGCTCTCCCTGCGCGTAGCGGCTGCTCCGGCCTCGTGGGCTTGCGTTTCCCGGCCAGCAACACTGGCGTCCTGCTCGCATCCCGCGCGTGGGCAGCCCGGAGTGCGCGGCAGCCCTGGGAGGTGTAAGTGCTTGGGGCTGCCGGTTCTTCTCATTTCCCGGACAGTTGGTGCTGATGTGCGAGCCGCAGCCTGGCCGCCCGGCCGGCTCTCCCTTGCCTTCACTCTCTCTGAGAGCCTGGCGCATGGGATGGAATTTGGTGAGTTCAGTGGGAAAATACTGATTCATAGCACATGGGGGGAAGCCCTGCATAACCAGATCCTGCAAAACGCACTAATGCCATCGATGCTGCCGTGCCGGACCTTGACTATTTCACCTGAGCAAACAAGAACCAAACGGTCTCTTTGCCCTTCGCGGGGGAGCTGCACCGTGCCCGTCTGCAGCCTTCCGAGCCGGGGGTTCGTGAGCCGGGGCTGACAGCCAGGCTGGAACCTGAGGCATCAGTGGATGGAGCAAACAGCCTGCTGTGAAATGGTCTCGCTTGCTTTTACCTGTCTTTTCACGTGCAGATTTGCACAAAAATTTGTCTTGGGAATACCAATGCTACCTGAGAACGTGCTCAGTGAGGGAAGACAACTACTTCAAAATGAGATCTCCTTTGGTTAACACAGCTGACCTGGGCACTGGAGATCTTTTATTATGGCTCTGAAAAAGCACAAAGTAAAGAGAGATCGTAACATAGTGATAGAAATCCCTCCCTTTCCTCTGTATTTTGAATGCTTTTCTTAGTGATGGTAAATATTTGTCCTTCAGCTAACAGAGGTTTCTTTTATTATTTTTTTTCTATCAAACAGGATTATGGTAATTTATTTCTTGTATTTTACACTTATATTTTTCCTCCTTACTTTTGTTCTCTCTCTCTGCAGTGCTGAGAGTTTGACATTGTACCATCTTTTTATGTGGAATCGTGTCTGCATAGTGAAAATGCCCCTCCTGTTCTTGCAGCTCAAGCTGTGAGGTCTTTTCACAGAGAGGAAAGCATGTCATGAATAGTCTTTCACAAGGTCCCTGCCCCATCAGGTCTTGAGATTCTTTGAACTTTTCTCCCTTTAGGGATCTGTGCTTTGGTGCTGAAGAACTGTCAGAGGATGTTACTGTTTTCCTCTGTTTGGTAAGGATGTTCCCTAAGATGTTTTTCCCATTAATCTAGCTGCTTTAGGAAGCACAGTGCGAGGCTCACACTGCTTAAGTGAATCTGGTCTTGATGTTGGAGCCCTCGTGATGGACAGTAATGAGATGCTGGATGGATTTGTAATGAAAACCCAACTGGCTGAGCGCGCAGGTAGCAGCAACAGTACAGCGCTTGCAGTAACCTCTCCGCTCCGCAGACATGTTAGCAGCCACGAGGCTTTTTAATGTTTCATGATATTGAAGAAAGTTTTATTTCTAAAATCTGGCAAAACATCTCCCAAACTTCCTCCTAGACAGGATCTGGGAGCCTTTTGGGACCAGCTAATATTGGAGAGATGTGGGCATTTGTTCAAGTATTACGGTCATGACCATAGTCTACACGTGTAGACAGATAATTTGCTGCATCTGTGCCTTTGTTAAACCATGGCTGTTTCTGTCTGTCTGTCCTACCGGTATCAGAGTATGGTGCGTAATTTGCTAGCAAAAGAGTAAGCTTTTTCAAGGAGAAGGTGGTGGGGATGAATTCTCTTTCTAGGCCACTCCGTTGTCAATCATCTCATCATCGGCGCACGCTCTCTCGGGATTTCTTGTCTGAAATGGCTTTTGTTTGCCAGTGTGCTTGGCCCTAATAACTGTTCTACTTTCTCCCCTCTCAGCGCGCTCCTTCAGCCGGTCCCCGGCTAGGCCGTCCCCGATGAAGAGCTGCGTGTCGGTGCCGCAGCAGCCAGGCTCCCCGCCAGCCCTGCGCTGGGCGGGCTGTGCTGGGCGGCCGCCCGCGGCGGGGCCGCGGGGAGCCCTAGCGCCGCTCTCCTC
>VWPW01011511.1:47276-87083 GCA_013389825.1 Crypturellus undulatus
GGCGCCAACGGCCGCGGCGCCGGCGGTCCCGCGGCGCAGCCCCGCCCCGCGGCTGGCTCAGCCAATCCTCGGCTGGGAGGGTGAGGCGCCATTGGCTGGGTGGCGGCCGTCCCCTGGCGCCCCGCCCCCAGCAGCTATATAAGGCGCTGGTGGGGGTGCTGGTGTTTCTTCGAGGCGCGGGGCGGAGGCGGCGGCCGCGGCTGCGTCTCCGGCTCCGGCCCCGGCCCAGCAGGTAGCGGGGGAGCGCAGGGTCCTGCCCGGCGGGGCCTCCTCTGCACGTGGTTCTNGGCGGCGGCTCCGGAGGCGGCTCCGGCTGCAGCGGCGGCTCCGGCGGCTCTGGCTGCGTCTCCGGCCCAGCAGGTAGCGGGGGAGCGCAGGGTCCTGCCCGGCGGGGCCTCCTCTGCACGTGGTTCTGTGTGAGCTGAGCGGCTCCCCTCCCTGCCGGGAACGGCTGAGCTCCGGAGCTGCAGTGCCCCATGCCTCAGACGGCCTCCCTCGTGCTGGGTGAGTGGAGATTCTAGAACCTTCTTAGCACAGTTGCAGGAAACATCCTGCTCATCTCTAGTCTCGGCTTATTTGTGGCCTGCTCTTTGTGTATTTCAGCTAGAGCCTTGTCTTCCAGTTTCTGCAGCGCTTTCTGTCCCCGCTGGGTTTCTTTCTCTGCTGTCCGCAAACCAGCCAAGTGCTCTTTGGAGGGCTGGGCGGTGCCAGCAGCGCTTGTGAGGCTGCTGCCCCAGCGCTTTGGTGATCCTCTTGCTCTGCCACGTTCCGCTTGAGCTCATTTTTCCTGGGCATGGATGAGTGCTGCTCTCAGGCCTTGCAAGCTGTTATGTGGAGCTGATAACTGGGCTGCAGGAGAGGGGCTGCAGCGTGGAGAGAAGGGCGGATTGGCTGAGACCCGGCCCGGCGCGCTGAGGAGCAGTGCCGTGGAGCGCGCTGCCCTAGCAGAGTGTGTGCAGCACTTCTCCCATGGGAACACGTGGGAAATCCTCCGCTCCCTGAAACGGTGACCAAGCCCAGGGCACCAGTGCTACCGGCTTCTCCATGCTCTCCTGGGCCCTGCCTGCCCTGCTGGGTGCTGCTGCCCTGTGAGCGGGACGAGGACCGGGGGAGCAGGAGCCCGCAGGGCGGGCAGCCGCCTGGGATGCTCCTGACGCCACCCGGTCCCTGCACTGCCTTCCTGCCTGGCGCCCGGCACTCCAGCCTGCTGTCCTGGGTTACCCAGAAATATCTCAGCGAGAAAAAAGTGAGTTATTTTTGTAGAGATTACAACATCCTCTGGGCTGCTTGTTTCTCACACCTTGCCCATGTGAGTGCCTCATCAGTGACAAAAGAGCAGCTTGATGGGGAAGGGCTCACGGACGGGTGCAGCTGTGCACTGGGAGTAAAGATGCTGCTCATGGCATGGTGCAAGTGTCCAGGATCGGGGCAGAGGAGGGGAGGGAAGCTGGACTGGTGCTGCCACTAAGAGGACCTTTGCTTCCTTTTAGTGACATACTGTGTAACCTGGTGACTTCCAAGAATTCTTAGCTGAAAGCACTGGGCAAATGGAAGAGATGAAGAGACTGCATATCCTCACAGGGCGTGTGACCTTTCCCATTTGCAGGCAGTGTGTTGGAGAGGAGAATTAATTAGTGACTTGATAGATTTCTTGCTTGGTTGTAATGTGAATCGCATCCTTGGCGTGGGAGGTTTCTTGATGTGCTGGTGGGCTGTGCTCAGAATCGAGTTCACTTCCCCGCCTCATTCCAAGTCCAAATGAGCTCTCGGGGCTGTGATGAGATCGATGTGCGAGAGGGTTGATGGAGCTAATTGCTCAGGTTGCCTTTGCCACAGTTGTGGTGTGAGTGCCACCCTGGGCCTGGCCAGCGTGGTCTCTTGGGCTCCCTGTGGCTGCTGCTGCCGTGGGAAGGGGCTGGGGCCCTGGAGAGGGGCTTGCCCTGCTGAGCAGTGAGGAGCTGCAGCCCGCGGTTTCAGACTAACCTCCTACACTTCTTCGAGCCGGCTGAAGAATTTCCTGGTGTTCCCAAGCTACCCGCCTCTACCACAGGCTCTAATGTGATGCTTTCTGCGGTACTTTTCCCAATAAGATAATGGGAAATGCCAGTCCTGACTCAGGTTAGCTCAGTGCTTGTGGGAAGATCATTAATTCCAAGCTATAACCACAGCTAAAAAATATATTGCTCCTTTAGACCTCCGCTTCATTGCTCGAATAAAAAATGGCAATGCGCAGACTTCCTTAGAGAGACTTACGGCCGGGGAGTGCGGCTGTGTGAGCGCAGCTTGTGGTTTAACAGAGCTTGCTTGTAGCGACTGCCTTTCTTCTAATCAGTCCCTGTATTTGAAATTATTTTCTTGGCTCACTCTGACTTTGTTTCTTAACCTTCTCCTCTTGCCCTGTGCTGCGGCTTGAGCTGGGTGGAGGGCTGGGAGGTGCTGCCTGCAGACCAGGCCCTGCACGGTGCGTGCTCTGAGCCCAGAAGCCAGCCCCTGCGTGCTGAGGAGAAGATGCTTTGTTGTTTGTGCTTGGTTTTTGGTTTGCCTTTTTTAATTCTGGTCATTTTGTAATTTGCATTGTAGAGGCAAGATCAATAAACTCTCTTTGTAAATTGGTGATAGGAAACATAATTAACTGTGCTGGGGATTTAGTTAATGGCATTGGTTAAGAATCCTGAATAACCTAATTTGTGACTTGGCGTTTGGCTGCAGCTCTGGCTTACTTGATCGTATGAAGCAGCAAATGAAACTGTTGTCATTTGTCCATAAATGGATTAACCTGAAAAAAAACAAGTGTATGCACAGCTGTATGTGATGCTGCTAGAGCATGAGCCTTTGGGCAACATGTTTAAAACCTGCAGGGAAGTGCACAGAAATCTTTGCTATTTATACTGCGCAAGCTGTGAACGCTTCCTTGAGTTGTAGGGTATTTCTAGGAGGCCTTCCCTCTCCTGGATTTCCAGTGTTGTTAATCTGTGAGACTCAGGAGGGTAAATAATGTCCAAGCTGGCAAAGGAAACAGTGCTGAATGGGCTGTGGTGTGAGCGGGGAGGCCACCTGGCCTGGGCGCTGCTTGGGAGGATCCATCCCCCGTGCGGGGTGCCCAGACTCGGGAGTTTCAGGGTACCCAGCTCAAATTTGCATAAAATTCTTTTGTGAGCTTTGGCCTATTTCCTTACTGAGGGGAGGGTTCTTGTGCAATAGGGCTTTTATGGATGACATATTCTATAGTGTTGAAAACTAGCTTTCTGGTGTACTTTGATTTAGTTAAAATGTTGTTTAATTTAATGATTATGTAAGTCACTTAAGCAGAATTTTAACATACAGAAATGGAGAGCAAGGGAAGACTCTGAGGATTCTTGTGGACTGCTGGGATGTCTCCACGCCAGAACTGCTGCTCAGCTCCCCCGACGTGTCCCCGTAAGGCAGCGCTTGTCCTGAGAAGCTGCCACTCCGGAAGGCGCCTGTGTCCACTCGGCTGTCTGCTTGCTGCCCCGGTCCAGCCCCGAGGACGCAGGTATGTTTGCTCTCGCTATGCTCGTGGGTGTCTGAGCAGCGCCAATGTTAAGCAGAGACAGGCCTACGTGTGTGCTTTTCTGATCACAAAGAGCATAGCAGGTCCTCCCTCTCCTGGTGTGCATTGTGCGAAGGCAGGTGGCAGAAGGGAAAGCTGGACCTTTTTGAAGGAACCAGAGCAGCTCCTGTTCTTGGTGTGTTCTGATGGTGCTGTGTGCCCTGCTTCTGCAGGGATCTGAAGGTGCAGCAGGAACGTGCCTGATGTGTCGTGATCCTACTGCTGCTCTTGGGCTGCCTCTGCCCCCACAGTCTGTTTTGCAATTGGTTTCCAGTGTGAATGGGAGCAACTTGCACGGTTGCTTTGCCTGTGATGTTATCCCTGCAGCCTGCAGTGAATGCCCCTGAGCAGGGTGTTCACAGGCACCAGGGCTGCGCTGTGCTCGGGTGGGGACCTGTGCCCTGGGGTGAGACTGGTGCCCTTCCTGCTGGAGGGGGATGCTGCTGTCGTCACGCAGGCCGCGGTGCTGGCTCTGGAGGCTGTTTGCCTTGTCGTGGAAGGACCGAGGTTCTTTCTGTGCGGATGCTGCCTGCTCCCATCCCTGCTTGGCCTTTGTGCTGGCATGTTGGGGGACATGTGTTTCCCATCCACCCTCAGATGCGGCACAGCAGTAGGTTCTACAGTTCCCTCCCAGCCCTGTATCCCCTTCAGACAAACTGCCTGTTGCACAGAAAATACAAATGTGTTTCTTGCCCTGAGGTTGCCCATGGTGGTGTTCCCTCCCTCTGAGGGTGGACATTGTCCCTCTCCGTGGCCGTGCTTCCTGTCTGCGTGGGGAGCGCTGAGCTAGATTCTCTTCCCTCGAGCGGCTGGGAGGCATGATGGAAAGCCGCTGCTGAGCTGAGTAGCCATGCGGTTAGGGACGGAGGCACACAGCCTTGTGCTGGAGTCTTTGTGTTTCTTCCTATGCAGCCATGTAAGGTGTTTCTCAGTGGGCACCGTGCAGTTGATTGCAGTTAGTGCATGCGTGATCTGCCCTTGCTCTGCTCGCGGTGGCACAAAGGGCAGCCCTGGTACCTCCATGAGCTGAATATCCTGGAGAAAGCAGGACCCAGGACTGGGCAGCCTGTTACCTCAGGGGTTCTTCCAGGGCTCTGCTTTTGCAAAGTTTCTTTCTTGCTGGCGGCACCCCTGCTCTGTCCCATTGACCGCTGGTGGCAAAAGCGCTCTGACCGTTGAAAATTGCAGAGAAGCAGCGCAGGGGGCAAGGGCAGCTCCTGCCACCCAGCAGGGCAGCAGCATGGTAACATGCAGTGCACGGTGCCGAGGGCAGCGTCCCCTCCCCGAGGCGCGGGCGGCAGGGCGCTCACGGGAGGCCTTGGCATTGCGAGGAGTGGATGCGCAGCGCCCTGCCCAGCCTGCGGCAGCTGCCGCTGTTTCCACGCTGCACTTCCTTGTCTCCAGAAGCCGGGCTTGGCTTGTTGGCAGGGAGCGTCTGGCCCTTCTTCCCTGCTGTGTGTGTGGGTGGCTGAGCCCTGGGCAGCAGCCCTGCGAGCGCATCCTGCTCCGGACACGGGCGGGTGCCGCGCGCCCTGCGGCCGCTCCCTGCCGGTGCCCCGTTCATTCCGCCGCAGCTCAGTTGCGGTGCCTCCGAGGAGGGCAGGCGGCCGTGGTGGAGCTCTGCCCGTTCGCTCATTCTTCTGCGAGCAGGATGGGGGTGGCCCTGGTTGCCTCCATGCAGCTGCCTGCTGAGTCTCCGTGTGACATTTGGCTGCTGCTGCAAGGCCACCAGGACTGTGGAACTCTCTGTAGCTCGTTCTCCTGGGGCACAAATTCCATCCCTTAAAGCACTTAAACAGCTTAACAATGGCTTTAAAAAAAGGAAATGAACACAGTGACATCCCGGGGAGGTAGTAAAGAGCTGAAGGAGGGGAACCTGTGGAAATTGTATGTGTCTCCCTTTGCAGGAGAGGCTGCTGGCCTTGCTTTCTCTGGCTAAGCCCTGGCCTGCTGTTGTCTCTGCTCACTTCTAATTGATCATGTTTGGTGCAGCTCTTGGTGCCAGCAGTTCATAATCCTATAGCAGACAGAAGCAGAGCCCTGAGCCTTTGATTTATTTGCATGCTGCAGAGCAAAGGGAGGGAATGTACTTGTGCACTTTTCTCCTGACTGAAGTGGGATAGAGACTTTGGGGAATAAATAATGTGATGACACCAGGACTTATACGCTTGTTCGGCTGCATCGATTTCATCCAAAGGGTCTTGCAGTTCTATTGATCTGGGTCTTTCTGCTACCTGCCGTGCCTAGGGAATGGGAAGGCCGGTCCCAAACACACACACGCGTGTGATATTTTACCAAATCTGCTTTGCAAGCAGCTGCTCGGCATCTCAGGGGTGTTTGCTCAGGTGCCTGCACAGGGGGAAAGGCTCCCCAAAGGGTTCTGTAGTTAATTGTTGCTAGCTGCCTGCTACAGATCAGAGCAAGAACCTCTGTGTCTGTTTATGTACTTTAATTACCCCATTGTAAGCAAGCTGATACACAGGCTACCCTCACAAAATTAATAAGCCCCTTGCCCTCCAGCAGTGTGTTTTTTGCAATAGCTCTTCCCATGCCAGCATTTCTTGCCCCTGTAACAAGGAAAGCGGCAGCCTTCAGGGTCACTTATCCTTTCTGGCTGTGCTAGGCCTCATTCGCTCCCTGTCCCCCCGACCTTCCTGGCTAACCTCCCCATTCTTAAATGGGGGCTCTGCCCTTGTCTTTCAAGGGCTAAACTTGTTAAAATGAATCACATTTGGCATATCTCCCTGTGGTGCCTCTCTAGATAAAAGTGGTCCCAGCTCACATGCTCTATTTTTGTTTTGTTTCTGTATGTGGCAATTTTCTCTATACAAAACCTTCTTTTGTCAGTTTGTAGAAGAGATTATGGGCAAACAAGAGCCCGCCTTTTTTATATCCATCTTGCACTTTCTCAGGGTTCCACAAATGGCATTGTTCATGGCCAAGGAACAATGACATTTTTCCGTTCCCATATCTGATGTGATTAAAGGAGCTGCGGAGCAGAAGTTACACTGAAGATTATAATGAACATAGGAGACCCTGCTACTTCATGTGAAATGCAAAGGAAGATTTTGGCGCTGGATTTACTTCCCATAAAAGGACCCTCCTTTTTTTTCTAATCTGCAAAACAGTCTGGAATTATTGCCCCTGATAAAGACTGAAGGGACAGAGTGTCCTTCACGTCCTCCTGGCCCCTTGGTGCCCCGTTGGGGGCTCTGCTCGAGGGCAATCCCGCTGCTCCCCAGCGGCTGCGGGGCGGGATGGAAGAGTGCGGTTTGACCAAAGACGTGCTGCTGTGGGAGGCCTGCGCCCGGCAGGAGGGGCAGAGGGGCTGCCGTTCCCAGGTTTGGGCCTGGGCTGGTCTACTCGGGCCTGGGTGCAGGCGTGGAGCCTGTATGGCGATGAGGGCCGTGTACCAGGCGCGAGCCACTTGCCAGCGCTCCAGAGCTGCTGGGCATTTTTTAGCCTCATTCCCTGAGGAAACGAGCCTGCAGCCCTGGCAGTGGGGCAGGGGGAGGGCCAAGCGCTGCTGAGGCTCCCGCGGGGCTCCCCAAGCTGGCAGGGTAGAGTGGAGTGCGGCAGAGAGCAGTGCAAGGGCTGGCAAAGGGCTGTGGCACCCCCAGGAGCAGTGCGGCTCTGCGCAGATTTTGCTCCCTCTTGGTCTCTCTGTGGATGTTTTTCTCCAGCTACAAGTTTTTATAGAGCCTGACAGCTCCCTGCAATGCCGATACCGCTGTTCTCCCGCACCAGCCGGCTGGGGCTGCTGGCACCTCCCTATAGCAATGCTCACCTGTAGGGGCTCTTCCCTGGCACACGGGCAAGCTGGGAGCGGGTGCCCAGGGAGGCAGGTGCTGTGCTGCAAGCTAGCTGGGGCTGAGCTGCGTGTTAGGAGTGCGAGGGGAGCCCGGAGCTGGCCATCACCTGGCTGCTGTCTGAGCTTGTGGGAGGACCCCCAAGCTCCAGATACCGCCCGGCAAGAGGGGCTGCTGCCGCCGGGGTCAGCGAGGCTGTGCGGGCCAGACCGACAGCACTTATGCTAGCCCCGGGTCCCTGCGGGCTCTGGGTTGCGTGCAGGAACTGAGCAAGAACTCAGGACTGCTGCAGCTTTGGGAGGGCAGCGGTGCCGGCCGCAGTGCGCAGGTGCGCGAAGCGGGGCTGTGGAGTCCTCGACTGGCGAGAGCTGCTCCCACTGTGTCCAGGGCCGTGCAGGTGGGAGGCGTCTGTGTGAAGGGCATCCCCTCGGGATGATGGTGAGCGTAGGCCGTGAGCGTAGGCCTGCGAGCTGCGGCAGCAAAGGAGGCACTGCCATGAGACCAGCACTCCTCAAAATGAGAGAATTGACGAAATCCGTCCTGGTGGTAGGGAAATGGGTTTACGCTCTCTAAAGGAAAAATCATAGGGCAGAAAAGGGAAACTATTTCTGCAATGTATTGTTCCTTTAGTTCCCTATCAGTGCAGGAGGGGTTAATTCCAGCTTGAGTGGAAGGGATGATGTCTGCCAAGCAGCATGGTGCGTAGCATGTTAATAAAACCGAGTTCTACAAGAAGGGAGAAAAGCTTCCCTACCCACAAGGTGAGGCAGGAATACAATGAATCAAAGACATAGGTATTTCATAAAGCATGTGGCAGGAGGCAGCCCTTGGATTACTAGAAATAATGTGATATATTAGCCCTTGATTTGGCGGAGTCTGCCTTATACTAAAGAGGAGGAGAGTGTAAATTGTGATGATTTGTGTAGAGTTTCTGACATTATCTTGGCAAAAAAAGGGCCATCTGTACAGATAAATGCACTTGATCGAAATCGTGCATGTGAATTTTTATGTGCACTATTTTTCTATGATTAGAGGGTCTTGGATGGGCATTAGCAGATCGGTATGAAATGAGGCTTTGTAACAAATATCATCCTTGATCTTTGGAGGAAGATTGCTGTATGATTTTACCTTCTGTTTGTGGTATCATCAGATCAAGCGTCTCAGACATTTTTTAAGGAGGTTTTATGGCAGTTACCAAGACCCTCTGTGTTTTACTGGTTATGCTCTGGGCTAAGACTGATGCCTGTGGGTGGGATAGCAGGCCCCTCTGAGGACGGGCTTGTTTTGCCTGGAGGATCCCACTTCTTCCCTGCTGAGCCCGCAGGCAGAGGGTGCACGTGCCATGCCAGGGAATTTCATGGGTTCTGGTGCGGAGCAGCATGAGCAGCGTGGGATGGTGCCGTCCCCTTGGCCCGCAGGAATGAGGGCAGTGCTGGGCAGACGCAAGCAGAGAGGAGAGCCCCGTGTCCCAGGAGAGCCGTGCGCCCGGACAGGGAGCCCTGGTGCTGTGCAGAGCGTTGCGCTGCTGGCGAGGGCCTGGCAGGTGTGTTGTGCACGGGGCGTTTTGAACAGCTAATGTAACTTCCGCGGCTATAATTCTTTCTCCTCCATTATTTCATTGGCTCTAAGTGTTCCTGCTTCATATAACCCAGCAAAATCAACAGTTGAATTTAATATGACTGAGTAATTCATATGGCACAGGTACTGACAGTGGTAATTCAGCCTCTAAATTATGATCATAAATTTTCACAGTATGGCACTGCTGAGGGGGGTGATGATTTTATTGGGCAGAGCAGAGTCACTCAACTAATTAAAGGAGGAAAGAAACCTGCGCTGGCTGCCGAGTGCCGTGCGGCAGCCACACGGGCTCCTGGGCACCAGCCGCCCGTGCGGAGCTGCTGCCTCTGCCCTGGCCTGTGCTCCGGCAGAGCTTGGGGCCGCGGAGGCTCCCAGGGCCCTGCCTGTGTCTGGGCAGGAGGCCAAGGTGGCCGTGTCGCTCCCGGGGCGGTGCTGGCGGTGGCCCGGCTGCGAGCCTGGGGCAGGGCGAGCAGAGGGACCTCACTCCTCCTGCCGGGGTGCCCGGTGACACCCGGCGCCAGGCCCTGGGGCTGCCGAGTCCCTCCTAGCGCCTGCGTTTGCAGGAGTGGCTTGGTCGGGTGAGGGAGGTCTGAATTTCCGTGCTGAGGGAATACGGATCTTAGGGCTGCACTGGTAGATGAGATAAACAGAAAGGCTTAAGCATTTTATAATTTGGAATTTAGAGGACTAAAAATACCTATTGTTGCCTATTTCTGTATTTAGAGAGAACAGCTTTGGCTCCTGTGTTCTTCACAAAGCTTGTGCATGCCCTTATACAGATGCATACAGTAAGTACTGAGCATCCCGAACGCTAAGGGGCAGCTGGGAAACATGATGTGTCTTGGTCCTTGTTCCTTGGAGAGAAGAGAGCTGAGGGGGAGTATGAGGAAACGTGCAACTCCGGTGAGCATGGCGCCTGCCTGCTACATTCACATGCTGGTGACACCCCAGGCTTTTGAGTGACCCTGGGGTCCCTGCGGCCACGTGGCTGCTCCTTCGAGCAGCGGGCACAGTGCTTCCAGCAGACATGTCCTCCTGCTGCTCTCCTTCGGGTGGTTTTCCTTGCTTTTGTACTTCTGTGTCGTGCTGCTCTGAACGCGCTGGTTTGATCCTGCTGCTGGAGCTGGATGCTTGTGCTGGCCGGCACCTCCAGTATGTCCTGAGAAAAGGGAAGTGAGGGCTGCCCCGAGCAGAGGCCTCGTGAGGTGCTTAGGAGCAGCCAGGCACGTGGAGGCGCAGTGCTGAGGTGCAAATGCAGCTTGGGAGGCTGCAGCTGGGCTCAGCGCGGCCTGGCCAGGCCGTGGCCCCTGGTGCTGCCGTGCGTGATGGTGCTCGCGGGAGTGCTCTGTGCTCGCCCGAGAAACAGAGCGAGCGGTGCTGAACCGTGCGAGGGGTTTATGAGCCAGACATGCAAGAATAGTTGAAAGTTAGAGAAAATGTATTTATTGCAACACTTTTCATGGGCAAGTTATCATTTTGTCAAACTTTATTAGAGAAAGTAATTAATGGGCTGTAAAAGGTGCTAGTGCGTAGCCAGTAAAAGAGCTAGTCCTGTGCAAATTGGCAGTTCATAGATTTATGGTTCCGTCTTTCCCCATTTATTAATATGGAGAAGGCACGTGGAGCGTGTTCCGTAGGTGCTGGTGCGTGCCGTGCCCCGGCACAGAGCCGGACGGGGAGCCGCGGGCACCCAGGGCAGCGCGTCGCCTCTGTGCCCGTGTCGGTGGTGAATGTGGATTAAACAACCCCCTGCAGCCCTGGGCTGGTGATGAGGGCCTGTGCTGGTGCCAGCTCGGGGTCCCCTGGGCCAGCGGGAAGAGCTGGGTGTCCTGTGGGACGAGGTAAGGAGGCCGCGATGCCCACTGGAGTGCCAGGCTGCGGCCAGCACTCTGGGGCGGCAGTGCCAGCCTTGCCTGTGCCACTGCCCTCCCCTTGGTGGATGCTGCACTGGAGCGGCTGCAGGGCAGTGTGCTTGCGGAGAACTTGTGCAGCTGTGTGTGCTGCGCGCACTGCTCTGTGTGCAGGGCTGCACGTCTGTGCTCCTCAGGTTGTTGGTACAGGGTTTCTTGGGAGCTTTAGCTCAATTATGCTGAAGGAGGAGGAAACAGTTGTTCAAAGCAAAGATCTAAAGCAGCTTCAGGGACTTGCTGCCAGATTTGGAGTGTGGTGGGGTAGAGAGCAGAAGAGTCCTAGAGGTACCAGCCCCCTGGCCCTATGATGTCCCCCTTAATTAGCTTTGCATCCTGACTCCATTAGCATCCCATCTGGGATCTGCCTCCTCTGCACCTTTTGGTGCCATCCGGGGTTGGGATGATTGGTAAATCTTTCAGGATGGTCTTACATTTGTGAGCCTGGTGATATTCGAAGTGCTACAACAACAGAACTAAAACCTTCTGCTTTGGGTTGAGCAGTTCTGGACTCCCTAGGACAAGAGGGGCGTGGAGCTGCTAGAGAGGGTCCAGCGTAGAGCAACGAACATAATGGACTGGAGCATCTATCGTATGAGGAAAGACTAAGTGAGCTGGGCCTGTTTAGGCTGGAGAAGATGGAGAGGGGATCTGATCAATATGTACAAATACCTGAGGGGAGAAAGTAGGGGGGGTGAGGACAAACTGTTCTTGGTGGTGACCAGTGACAGGACAAGGGGTCATGGGTACAAACTGAAACACAGGACGTTCCATCTCCATGTGAGGAAGAACTTCTTTGGTGTGAGGGTGCCCGAGCCCTGGCCCAGGCTGCCCAGAGAGGCTGTGGAGGCTCCTGCTCTGGAGATCTCCTAAATCCGCCTGGATGCCGCCCTGTGCCCCTGCTCGGGGTGTCCCTGCTGGAGCAGGGGCTGGACTAGATGCTCTCCAGAGGGCCGTGTTTGGTGCTGGCTGGCGCACCGTGGGGCGCTGGGCTCTGTGCAGCCCGGGAAGGCTCTCACCCCGCGGCGGTGGCTCGACTCATGCGGAGCAGCAGCCGCTGTTCGTGACGCGGACGTGCCTGCGCCTTCGAAGGGATCCTGGCTCCACAGTGGCCGTGATGCCCTCGGGGATCTGCAGGATAGGAAGGTGCTTTCTGTCCTGTGCTCTTGTCCCAGCCAGGGCTCCCCTCTGGCCTTTCCGCACAGGCACCTTCTCATATCTATGAGTGCCCGAACACTCTCCTAGCCCAGAGTCCTTTTCTCCTTGGCCTCATCTGCCTCCCGTCCCAGCTCTGTGCTTGGTGTCTTGTTTTCTCCTGGGGATTACGTTAATACCATTGATTGGTTTGTTTTAAATAGCTCTGGCTGCTAGGTCATTATTACTAGATGCTGCTGCATAATTTATTGATAGAAATATTGGCTGCCTGGTAGAAGGGCATTGACTTTCACCTGTTAACCCTTCACCTGCCCACGGGGCCTCCTCTCACTGCTACGGTCTCAAAACTCCCAGCTTATTCCAGGGTACAGAGAGTGATTTTATTTTTCCCCCAAGCTCCCTTTCCTTCCCCCTTTGGAAGGGGAGACAGGCAGGCCTGTGTTAGTGCCTGCCTTGACAGCCAGGCAGATGCTGCGTGGTTAAGTGGCTGGGCTGAAAGCAGAGCACATGTCGGCTAACAGCCGTGGCCAGCGCTGCCTCGCAGGCCTCGTCTCCCTTCTGCACAGGCCTCCCGTGTCTCAAGGCCTTGACTCGTGCTTCTTGCTTCTCCTCGCCCTGTTCTCCGGACAAACCCGCAGCTTTGGTGCTCCTGAGCCGTGGCCGGGGGCCGCAGATGGAGCTTCCCGGGGCAGCTGAGCCCGTCCGTGCCCTGCTGACGGAGCCACTGCCCTCCAGCCCGGCCGGCAGCAGCAGGAAACCTGCTGGCAGAGAGCACTGCTGCCTAGGAAGCTGGTGGCCAGGCGTGGGGAGTGCCTGATGTTTAAAAGATCAGAAACATGAAACCAGAACTAGCTAGTGAAAACAAGGGATTTTGCTCGGGCTCCACAATTGCTGCCTGCTGCTCTGCTTCTGCTATTATTGCACTTCCTACAGTGCCAGGAGCTAATCCAGGCTTCCCTATGCGCTGGGCTTGGTGGCGTGGAGCTGCTGAGCCTTCGGGTAGCGCGTTGCTTGGCAGTGCATGTGTCCTGCGGGCCTGGCACAGGCTGCTTGGTCGTGCTGCGTGATGTGGCGGTGCCTCCTCAGCACCCCAACGCACCAGGGCTGTGTGTCTGTTGCAGAGGCCCCTGCAAACCTATCCCAACCGCAGTGACTCCAGCGTTATGGGCAGGTGAGCACCTACAGTTGTGTCGGGTGAACGTCAGCACGGTAGGGAGTCGTGCGTGGCTCTCTGTGCACAGCAGTAAGGCAGCACGTGTCTGAAGGACTCTACACCAAGGATTCATAGCCACGAGCTGGCCCATGGTTAGGACTGCATACTCTTACTTTGTGTACTGCTTGTGGAAGAAGCACCTGGGATCTAGGTGTCTCTCTCAGAAGCAGGTTGTTAGCAGCCGGCACAAGCAGGCACTGCCCTTTGCGCAGGGCTCCGGCTGCTGCTTCGGTTCTGAGCAGCACAGTTGAGCTCCCTGCCCTTGGGTGAAGCTCACCTGGTGAACGTCCCTCGGACACCGTCCCTCTGGACCTTGCTCCGGTTCAGGAGCCTGAGACAGGTTGCCAGCAGATTCCTCCCCCTCCGTGCATGAGGACTGGCGTCTGTGGCAGCAGCGCCGCAAGTATCTGCAGTGTTACTGCTGAAAGGGGAGCTGCCTCCGTATTCCAGGCACTTGGTTCCCTCTTGAATCCCTTTGGGAATGAGCACAGACTGCAGAGAACTATTGATGGCTTCTATTTCATGGTCCTACCCTCCCACCCGTGCCAGAGGGGCTTCCAGCAGCTGCCTTTAGGTGAGGTGGTTGAAGTCTCTCCAAGCTGCTCCATGCTGTGTCTCGTATCAAAGTGGCACCCCAGTGTCTGTCTTAGCTTGTGGAGATGGGGAGACAGTTGGCGTCTTCTCTGCAAGCTGTGGTCAGCTGTCTTATCTGTCACTATCTTAGTTTTCTCTTTGCAGTACTGACATTCCTGCAGATCCTAACTTCTGCGTCCCTGCCTTGCGCTGCCAGCGTGGCGAAAGCCTCCAGGCACCTCTCCAAGCACGTCCTTCATGCTGTGCTGATCAGCGGGGCCTGGGCTGTGCTGCTCGTGTAGTTCTGCTGCTGTCAGTGGAGACCCACCCATGCCCACCCTCTGGAGCAGAAGAAAGGCAGCCAGATGTTCCTCATGGGCTCAGGAACCGGAGAAGCGGGAACAAAGCTTGGCCCGTGTTGGTGTTTCACTTCGCTGCTGCGCTTTGCCGGGCCAAGGAATGCAGCTGAAGCGCAGCGTAACAAGGGCCTCGCAGCACTATTGTGCCAGGCCGTGGTGTCCTCCGTGAGCTCTGCAGGAGCCACATGCGCCTCTGCTAGAGCAGCCTTTGGCTTTGCCTGGAGCAGGGCCACGGATGTGCTCATGAAATGCGAGGGCATCGCAGGCTGAGGCCGAGTGCGTTGAGCTGCCTTGGAAAACCCTCAATCTCCAGTGGGCCAAGAAAAATACTCGAGTGCTCCAAGAAGGGCTGTTTGTATGGAGGCTGGTGCTCCCAGCCAGAGGGGGTGAAAATGAATAATTATCTCTAAAGGTTATCCAGATTTGTTGGACCTGCCAAAAAGTTGCAGGTTTCTCTATGCCCCGAAGTGGTTCCTGTCTGTCTTGCAATAAGATTTGGCAGGGGTGGGGGAAGGGCAGAAATCAATGAAGTCAACTGCTAATTTCGCAATTGGAAACATGTGCAATATCTCATTTAAAAGTCAGTGCAGCCTCAGCCTGTTTCTGCTAGTGCATTTCTATTCATGCTGCTAGAGCTTTGCAGAGCAGCAGTGGAGAGCCCGGAGAGGAGCAGGGAAGCGGCTCCTGCCTGGGCTGGTTTTCCTGACTGCCGCACATAGATACCCAGTTTCTTTCTTGTGGAAGTAAGGTTTAGTTTTTGTTCTCCCAGTTGTTCTCAGCCCCCAGGAAAGATCTCTGGGTGCCATTCCAAGGCCCTTGCTGCATGATGAGCAGGCACGGGGAGGCCTCCCTTGCGGCCTTGCCGTGCATGGATGGCGCTGCCCGTGGGACGGAGGGTCACTGCAGGGGATAGTTCACCCCACTCCGTGCTGATGTGAGGAGGATGTTTCTGGCGGGCAGATGCTCCACGGCTAGCACGGGATCTCCAGCAAGCTTTGGTGTGTGATGGGCTGGAGTGGCTGGGCTGAGAAGGGCCTTCTCGTGCCCCTGGGATGTGCAGGGGACTGGTTTGATCTGCAGACAGCAGAAGATTTCCCCTAGCTTGAGGCTCGGTGCGGGCTGCCGCAGCGCAGCTCTCTGCAGCTTTGCCGGGCTTCCCTCAGGGATGTCGCAGGAGGGAACGTGTTTGTTTTTCTCTTGTCCCGACTCAAACCTCCTAACCAGTTTCCAAGCTCCACGTCAGCCCAGGGATGCCTTTAACGCGCCGTTCATTCTCAGGGAAGCTTCAGCAGCTGTTTTTCTTGGATGTATTCCCTAAATCTAGAGTCAGCACATGCTCACCATGAGATTTATTTGCTAAATGGGTTGAAAACAGATATCTCCAGCGAGCTCACTTGCCTATAAGAACCCAAGCAGGTTTGTTTTGGTGCTAGAATAAGGCTTGGAGGCGAGGTCTGCTGCTAGGAGCAGTCATGCAGCCTGGGTAGCTACGCACCCAGCTGCCTGGGGCAGGGGATGCAGTGCCCTGTATGGGGAGGAGTGACAGGAACTCAGTCACTCTTTGAATGGGGTGAAGGGCTCAGTGCTTATTCTGCACTCCGAGATCCTGCGCCTGTAGCTCTCCTAGGTATCTCAGGGAAACAAACTTCTGTTCTCAGCCATGCTGAAAATTCTTGCTTTCCAGAGGTTGCCTTTAGGAAGAGGTATGGGTCTTCTAAGTGAAATTACAGCCTAAAAGGTACTGGGAAGCCAGTTTGTGCCAAAGAGATGCCCTGCTACTGGAAAGTGGACAAAAGTCTGTATCAGAAAATTGCGACTGAGTGTCCCTGATTAGATGAGCAACTATATTTAAATTACCATGAAAATAGCCAAGGAAGTAAGAGTTCTAAAAACTGGAAAAACCCCAGATGATCTGATTTAACGTGTTATGGGTTTAGCAGGAGGGTTGAAAGCTGTTAAAATGCAGCCGTGAGGCAGTGAGAGTCCTGCAAGAGTCCCTGATGTTGATTGTGTTGGCGAGCGCTGAGCACCTCGGACCCCAGCTCTGCTCCTGCGTGTTCCCAGCTGTGACAGGGAAGGTGGCGGCACTGCTGGGCCATGCCCATCCCGCCCATGCAGCGGTGGCTCCGCAGGATGAAGTGGTGCAGTGAGGCTCTTCCCAGCTCCCCCTGACCCGCGTTTGGATGCAAAGTCATTTTTGCCCAGGCCATCTGAGCGCTGTGAGCTGCGCTTGCCAGTTAAATCAATCGAGACAAATCCCTTTTATCGTAAGGAAGAGCTGAGCAAATCCCGGTGTAAAGCAGAGGAGAGTGGAGCCTCTGCCAGCGTGACTCCCGCGCAGGGTGCACTGTGTGCGGCACCATGGCATTCCGGAGCGGCTTCCCGTGGCATTGCGCTGCTCCGAGAGCTGAATAAGGGTTGTCTTTACCATGTGCTATTAGTATGGGAGAATAATGCATAAATCAAGATATTACAAGGTTATTTAGTGATTCCCCAACTGTTATACATGTGTCAGCAACAAATAAAAGAAGCGTTTATATCATTACTCTGTGTGCCAGGAAGTCCTCCTGGTTCTTTTCCCTACCTAAAGCTGGGGACACCTGGGGCTGTTTGCATTAGCGCGCGGTGCTGCAATGCTTCTGCTTGGGCACTGCATTTTCTCTCAGCACTGCCAAGAATTGGCTTGTCACAAAGATGCGTAATGTGATTGCAGTGGAAAATGCATGCAAATGTTTTCCCTTCTTACTTTTTCTAGAGGGAAAGAGATCTTGATTACGCAGTGATTAAGCATATTCTGGACACCACCAGGCAGCTTCTCTTCCAGGTGCTTGAGGAAGTGCCAGGACTGCCGAGTGCAGTGTTGGTTTAGCCGGGTGCTAGCAGGCAGGTGCTGCTGCGCTCCCCGAGGGCCCGTCGTGCTGGCTCCGTGACCGCAGGAAGTGCCATGTCCTGCACGGCCCGGGGACAGAGGGCGTTGAGAGCTGCCGCCTTGTCCCCTGCGCGGCCGCTGGCACACGCAGGGCGCAGATCCGGCACGCGCCCCTGTGCCGGGGCAGGGGAGGCGGTGGCTGCCCGTGCATGTGGAGCCTTCCTGGGTGAGCGGCACCGCCGATGTGCCCAGGCCCCAGGCACCTGCTAGGGCTGAGGGAGGTGGCTGGGGTCCCTGAGCCTGCCCTGGCCTTTCAGTGTCCCCCCTACGATGCTCGGGAGCGAGAGGCCTGGAGGGTGGTCCTGGCAGCAGCAGCTCGTGCTGGGTTGGCCAAGCTGCCCGTGCAGGGTAGGGGAGGACCCCGAGCGGCTGCGGGCGGCAGCTCTGGGCCCGCTTCCCCGGGCGGTGCCCGCACATTCCCAGCACCTAGGCGGCAGTGCCGACGAGCGGGCGCGGGAGCCTCGTTGAGTGCAGGACCTGCTGCAGCTCCTGAGGTTAAAGGGTGGAGAAGGCTCGTCTCAAATTGCTGTTTGAATTTTTTTCAAAGATACTGTTTGTATTGACAGATTTTTGGATGATGCTCTAGCAAGGAAAGGAGAAAAAAAAAAAAAGGGTGGTGGGGGGGAGAAAAATCAATGTCGCCCTGATTGTACCAGGAAGGGCAGTCGATTGGTGAAAAAGCTGCAGCAGGCGTATTGGGAAATAGATTTTTTTTTTCCTGCCTTCCAGACATTAGCTTGAAATTCTTTGAAATGAGGAGAAAACAATTGGTGTCAGAAATGAAAAATTAAGGAGGTTAATGTGTGGTGCCTTCCCCGTGTAATTTTCTCACATTCCAGGGTGTCCTTGGCGTCTGGATGGGCTCTCGCCTGGCAGGGCTGTGGGTGTCCTGGCCGGGAGGGCCCCGAGCGGGCGGTGGGTGTGAGAGCGGGGCGGCTGGGCAGGCGCGCGTGGGGGACCCTGACGCCGCTCTTGGGTCTTGCCGTGGCTGAGCGCTCTGATGGTCGGCCCCTGGCCGAGGCTGCGCTCTCGGCAGCCTTACTGAGCAGTAGTCTGGGGTCTTTGCAGGTGGAGGAGGCAATGCAGAGTGTCTGAGGAGGGAGGTGTTCCTGTGCCTGCGATGCTCCCAGTTTCTGCAGCAAGCAGGTGCACGTGCTCTCTCGGTGCGCGCTCCTGCCTAGCGCTTCCTAGGGAAGCTTCTGCTGAACCAGCAGTGCTCTGGGGGCCGGGGCAGGCCGGGAGACGTGTTTCTGCTCTAGATAATTGTCTGGGCTGCAGCCGTTCTAGACAGAGTGCCCCTCTTTCCTGCGGGACTGCTTTTCCCAGTCCCTTGGATGGTCTTTTTAGGCAGGTTTTTATCCGCTCTGTGGTAGGCTGTAGGCAGCTCTCCAGAGAGCTGGAAAAACCTCTACTTGTTTTCTCCTGTTGCACAGGGGAAAAAGTGAACTCCCAGAGTCTCGATTTTGGGAAATTAAAAAAGATGAACAGGAAAAAGAAACTTAAACAACAAGAGCTTTTCCATGTCTGTTGAGCTGTGGTGGGGTTGGTGTCTGAGCGAGACTCCCGTCTCGCCCTGAGCGTCAGCCTCTGCAGAGCCCTGCCCAGCATGTGCGCGCGGATACTTAATGAAATCATCAGCTAACAGCTTTAAAATGAGTGGGGCCATCCTGAAGGTGCAGTCTGGCTGGAGGGCCGTGGATGTGCCCCAGAGCAGCCATTCCCCTGCAGAAGAGGCTGTGCGGAGGGAGCCGCTGTGCTGCTCTGAGCAGCCAGGGCCTGGCTCGGATGCGCGGAAGGAGCAGCTCTCGTCCTCCTGCGTGTGGGTCAGCTGAGCTCGCGGTGTGTTTGGCACACTGGCTTGCTAACATGGCTCTAATTAAAACATGACATGTCCTTCCTGAACTTCACTGTCGTTATCTGTTCCGTTAACTAGGAGGCAAAGACAGTGGCCACTCCACTTTTCCCATCTGTAACAGTATGAAACTTTCAATCCATTTCTCTCTATTTCAGCTTCACAGAAGTGAAGAAAAGAGTAACTGAAGTTAACTGTGAGGTAGCAGGGAACAGCAAAGGACATATGGGTATGTAAGGGAAGCAGATGGCCTATCTGACTAAACCACATCATATAAGTTTATGAGTCAGGCAGGTGCTCTTTCCTGCTGTTTTATAGTGATGTCTTAAGGATTTCCCTTTTGATATACGAGGGCAAATCGTCAGCCGAGCCCTTCTCTATCAGAGGCTAATCCAAAAGTAAATCACTCTAAAGCAGCAGGAGAGAGGTCTTGCAAGGCACCCACTATAGAGATATCCTTTTGTTATAAATCATCAGAGTTGTGTTCTTAAGAGATTATGCTGGAAAAAGCAAACAATATAAAAAGGTCAAATACAAACAGTAAAAGTGAAATAGTTTGTTGCCTCTTCCTGCCTGCTCATAGAAAAGAGACCGCTGAGCCCAGGAGCAGACCTGGCTGGTCTCGCTGCAGCCCGGGATGCAGCCGGCTGCCTTGTCCTCGGGGAGAGGCAGCGCAGATTGCGGCGCGTCCCCTGCGTGGGGCTGCGACCTCCAGCTGGCACCAATGTCCCGGGCCCGGCTTTGCAGTGGCAGCGCGGGGCGTCCAGGTGGGCACTGCTCCCATGCGGCGTGCGCCTGCTGCGGAGGAGCAGCAGGCAGTGGAGCGGGACCCACGTCTGCCGGGGCGTTCGGGGCACTTGTGTCTGGGGCCGAGGCTGGGCCTGTCGCCCGTGTCCTGGGCACTGCTGGGGCGGGCAGCAGCAGCTCCTCGGCGGGTGCGCGGGCGTGCTGTGTGCCTGTCACGCGCAGGACGCGGCATAGCAGGACGCAAGAGCTTGTGCTCAAACAGCTCTGTGGTTCATCCCTAGCGAAGCCTACCTAATGGCTAATGCTCTCTCCCATCGCTCCTTGTACTGCTGTTGGGAATACCATCTCGCCACAATTCTCCTGCATTATCAGGCGTTAAACTGCTTTGCTTCAATTCCTTGTATAATATCAAAACTTCAGAGAAATGTAACAGAAAGCCGATGCGTGCTGCCGGCCTGCCATATGGGCGTGCTGTCTGCGGGGCTGTGGTGATGTGTCGGCTCAGTGGCACATCCCGCTGTGCTGTGCAGTGCTTCATTTTGCAGTAGAGATTTATTGCTCGAGCTATAACGGAACCAGAGCCGCTGCCTCCCAAGGTGGACAGGGGCAGCCAGGCCCCGCGTGCCCTGCGCGGAGCTGGGCTGCAGGGTCCTTGGGGCCAGCACTGTGGGGCCGTCGGCTCGGCTCTCGTGCCGGTGTGCGGCGGAGCTGGGGACAGAGCCCGCTGCCGGGCCGGGCAGCGCGCGAGCTCCGGTTCCCCCAGTTCTGACCGCTCTGCCAAGGGGCTCCTGTTGAAGTGGGCTTCCTCCTGGATAAGGCAACAAGCTGTGTCTCTGGGTGTGATGTGACCCGCTGCGCAGGACGGGGCAGCTTGGGGACAGCTGGTCTCTTGTCTCCCCCAGAGCGGTGACCCACAGGGTGTCTCAGAAGAAGCTCTGTTCTGCTGTGGGTGGAGCTGACCCCAGTCTTGCACGTTTTGCACTGTGCTGGGGACCAAGTGAGGTCACTTGGCAATGCCATTAAACAGCTGTGTCCTTTTCTTCTCAAATTCTCAAAATATTGTTAATATTACGAGTGAAAACACTGTAGTTGCTGTGCTCTGAAATGTGCTGGCTTGTTAAAACGGCACCTCTGCTCAGGTGGCCTTGAGCTCCCACGGCGGAGCAGCAGCAGGCACCGCATGTCCTGCTGCTTCCTCAGGGAAGGAGCAGCCCTCACGAATGCCCCGTGGCTGCCTGTGGGCTGGGGCCATCCCCCTTCTGTGGCACCTCTGCTTTCCCTCCCCTCGAAGGAGCTCAAGTGTTGGTGGGATGCAGCCCGTACCCTCGCCAGGCCGAGCGGAGCGTGCGCGGCTCTGGCCGGGATGCGGCAGCGCTCCCTTGGCGCCCTTCACGGCGCCTCGGATCAGTAGCGGGATCTCTGCTACCGGAGCGCGAGCATGTGCCTCCCTGCAATTATATTTAGGCCGTTGGCTGTCCCTGACACGGGCTCGGATTAGGAGTGCGAGCGCTGACACGCTGACAGGTCAGCCTTGTTGGGTATCGAGCTAAGTGTGCGGTTCATCAGAGCGCGAAGGCAGCCGCGGGCTGCCGCCGCGGGGGAGCCCCGTGCGCCGTTACCTAGTGACGGGCCGGGCTGCCCCGGGAGCGGGGCTTTCCGCGTGTCTGCGCAGCGTCAGGTGTGGCGCCGCAGGCGGCAGCGGCTTGGTGCGGCGCAGGCTCTTCTGCTGCCGCCGCCGGGCTGCGTCCGGCCTCGGGAGCGCCCGGCTGCCCAGCGCCACAGGCGCTGTGGCCCTCGCCCCGGCGCGCTCCCTGCGGGGATCCTGCAGCCGGTGGGCAGCGCCGTCCTCCCCATGGAGCACGGGGAGCTCCTGGATCCTGCCCGCCGTGTCCCTGGCACGAGCTGCAGGGGTGCCGCTGTTCCTCAGCCCGGTGCGATCCTGGTGGAAGCGCAGACCTCTGCGGCAGCCGAGCACCCCGAGGTGCCAGGGTGAACCGCGATGTGCTATGGTTCTGTTTGTTTATCCTTTCTTTAATACTTCTTTTTACAGAACAGTGACAAGTGTGGTAGTTGACTGTCCGCACTGGTGCATCTGATGTGAAAAGGTTGAACAGGTAGCAGTTGCTCACTGTTTTCTTGCAATGTAGGAATATAAATTATCAAGCAGCAGATTTAGACCTATCAAAAGTACTTTCTCAATCAATGCATAATTAAATCATTGTGTGGGGTGCTGCGGTAGTCAAAGCTATCAATGGGCCAAAATTGGACCTGACAAATTCACGCTGATCTGTCCACCAGTGCTTGGTTTTATGCTGATCTGGGCAGTTCCTCCCTGGAGCACCACTCGTTCTGCCTGCTCTGTTTCTTGCGCTCTTTCCAGGAAGAAGATGCCCGGTTTGCAGCAGGAGTCCTGGCCACACAGGCCCAGCTGCGTGTGCGGGTGTCCGGCCCTCCTGCTCTGAGGCTCATCGCCCAGGAGCTCCAGCTGAGATATGCAAAACTTAACCTCAGGTGCACAACTCTGACTCTGCCCCCTTGTGCATATTCATTAAAATACAGTCTCTAATTACATGTCATAAGTTGCCTGAGCCACATGTGTCCTTAAGTATAGAGGCAAAAACTGTGTCATAGAGTACTCTATAATAGTGGTGAGTTATCAGTAGAGGGGTCAGAAGACCAGTAAGTTGAAGACTGCTGCTTCAACATTAGCTCTGCCAGATTAGACATGGACGCATCACCGTACACCCACGTGCTGCACTGCCTCTATATATCCGTAGATGAATCTCACTTTTATACTGTCAGCATGCTGCTACATATTGATAGAGATGTTACTTGCGTCCATCTGATGCCCATGCACATCAGTTTTAAGATGAAGATGTTTTTGGGGATGCTGTAAATCTGGAGTAACTGGACTCAAAAAGAACTGGAGGAACTGGACTGAAACCAGCTTAGTGCCCTCCGTCCGCCTTAAGAAAACTGGCACTCTGGCCTCTGCTAGTCCTTTGTGGGGTTCACTGAGCCCCAGTGAAATGAGGAAACGCTCCCTCTTACCTCCCTGTCTCTTCTGTGGTGCAAGTACAGTTAATCACAAACACAGCTTGGGCAGCAAGGCACAAAAGGGTTTGTAGAGTTGAGCCATCGTCATCTGCCGTGTGTGCCTTGTAGGCTCAGCCACCCAAGAAGAGCAATTAGGATGCAATAATGCATTCTCAGCCGGCCTTTCTTGGGCTCAGGAAATAGATTTAGAGGATTTTTAAAAAATATTTTGGTGCTACTGTTCAAAATATCCTTCTGTGATAAGAAATAGTTCATAAGGAAAAAATGAGAGGAAGTAGCTTGGCGATCCTAGAAACATCGGAGCTGGTTTGGTGGCTTTATCCCTGTTTTTCTGCCTGAGCTCTCTGCTTGGGCTTTTGCATTGACAACAGCCTCTGTGTGAAGGGCCCACACTGATCTTGTTTGCAGCTTAATCCTATTTAAAGCCTGCCAAGAGTGGAGAGGACCCCGTGGTGTCTGTGCTCGTCGGGTAAGGGCTCAGGTGACTCCCTTTGCCTGCCCAGCGTTTTCATGCAGCTGCTACAGGTTGTGTTCCGTTGAGAACCGTCTTGTGTAGCGTTTCAGAAGAAATCCTGCAAACGCTGCAGAATGAGCACTTGTAGCTCTTCACTGTTGCCCTGCCCGTGAGTGAGGATTTCCTCCTCCGCGAATGGCACTGTTTGTGACTCAGTGAACAATCACTTAGCTGCTCATGGCTGTAAGGCTGTGTCGATTAGACTGTTGTTTCTCCTTAATGTTGCGTGGAATGGTGTGTCCCTCAGCTGCCTCTTTAAGGGATGCTTCTGTTAAAGGAAGCAACATTTTCTTTTAAGTAGTATATGCAACCAGCTCATGGCCTTGCTGGTGCAGTGAAGATGCCCAGTGCTACATTTAAAGTAAGTTACGACAACCTCCACTGTACTTAGAGTCCCACTGAAGAAAAGAATAGGGTTATCTATGCTTGGGAGAGCCCTAGAGCCCGCAGTCTTCCTTGCAGGAGCCGCTGCCTGAGATATTACTGACTGGACTGCAGGTTGCTGTGGCTCCCTTACTGCTTTAATCCTTCTTGGATCAGCAATGTGAGTTAATGGTGCTGACATTTTGGCATTAAAGGTGGAGTTTGATCCTTATTAACTTAAATTCATATATTAAAGCTAGTTGTATAGACCCTTACTATGGGAGAGAGATGTGTGTGTTACCCAATTCCAGAGATGGAGATCTAGGTTAAGCTGTGGTAGTCACACCTTGAAGCGTAGCTGTAGTGGTGGGAGCCTGGGTGATTGCTTCGGCTTTGTGCTTCCCGTTTGGGTGTCTCCATCCTGGCTGCTCCAGAGGCTGCTGGAGGTGCGAGCCTGGACGCCCCGCTGGTGACGAGAGCAGCCCTGGCTCTGTCCCCACGGTGCCAGTGCTGTGTGTCTAGCCCTTTACACCCAGCTTGCTTTGGAAATCAGGACTTGGTGCACATACTGGTGCCCAAGGCAGTAGCTACAGGAGATAGCAGTGCTCCTCCTGGAAGACCGTGACCTTGGCTATAGTACAGCTCTGCCATCACCCATTCAGGTGTTTATTAAGAACGTGATGATGCAGTGTTTGTCTGAAAAACAGAGTTAAACACCTATTTTCCTCCTCCTCCTGTTCTATCCCTTTGCAGCGCTTCTTGAGGCCTTTGTCCTTCCTCTACAGGTTTGCTGCAAGGTACCCACGTGCCTTGGAGGACTCGGACCTGCGCGACTTGCCCAATATGTGGTGCTGAGCTGAGCTCTGGACCTCAGTGTCTTTCCTGAGGAGCGCTCAGCTCTGCCAGAGCTCGTGCTTTGTGGCAGTGTGAGCTCAGGGGCAAAACGCTGCTTCTGCCAAGGTGACAATGCAAGCAAAATGCTCCTAGGAAAGAGTTAATGTTGCTCTGTCTGCAGATGTCCTGATGGAGTGAAGGCAAGCAATGATATTTTATATCATTTTGATATCCGGTCTAAATTAGGCCTGAGGGAAAGACTGTGGCCTATTTAACCCAGCATCTGTCAGTTATCATTATTTTCAGCCAACTTTAGTAGTTCCAAATGTAGAATCTGTTTGTGGAGGAGGAGGAGAAATGAGGCAAGTAGAAGCTGGCTTTGGCGACCTTAGTTTTTGTCGAACAACTTTGCAGTGGTCTTTGCAGGCCATAGCTTCTGTCCTGAAACACTTGAGTTGCTATGTGAGAGAAGGAGCAAATTTGTAGGAACAGTGACCTTGCTGCAACGGATTCTCTGGCGGCCAACCAGACCTTACATTGAAAGCTCAAGTTTTGGGAGGTTAGTCTTGGGGTCTGGATTGCAGTATTTGGTTAATGGTATTGCAAGAAAAGGCTGAAATTTATGAAGTCTGATAGCATCATCTTGAAGACCCTCTCAGCAGAGGGAAGGCCTGAACACCACACCAGGTGAGAGAGGCCAGTTTGGGGAATAGGTTGAAATTTAGAAGTATGTAAGCTTGGTAATAGATACTTTTCCCAGAACTACAGTCAACATGTGAAGAGTTGAAAGAGAGGAAAAAAAATGTTTAAAATTTAATCGGCGTGAGCGTGAGGCAGGCGGGACGGAGCGGTGCAGAGGGCCCATGCAGCTGGACTGGGCTTTGTCCAGTGCAGCCGCGCGGCGCCCGGGCTCCCGCAGGTAGCCGCACGGGGCACGCGGCCCCCAGCAACGCTCCCGGGACCGGGAGGGCTCCGGCCCCAAGCGGAGCCCAGCGGTGGGTGCCTGGCCTTGGCCTTGGCGCTGCTGACCAACAGGCTGCTCCTGCGGTGCTCGTGTGGCCGCTCGGTTGCTCCCTGCGGGCAGTCAGTGCAGGACACGCCAGGGGAGGCTCCTGCCTCCCATGCTGCGCTCGGGCAGCTAAGCAATTTTTTCACCTACTGTCATCTGAAACCAAGCAGAAACCCTGCACTTCAGATGCTGACTAATGCGATTGCCCTTTATTGCCTTTACTTCCTTGAGAAATGGAGGGCCTCCAAAGTCTGTCCTGCCCTAAATCCTTGCTTGGGCTGCACACGCCTTGCTCGGGGCGGGAGACGGGAACACGAGCAGTGTGGAGACACTCAAGCCTCAGCTGCCCTGCAGCCTCTACTCTTCTCTGTGTGCCCCCGGCTATGGCACATACTGGGCTTTGGGCACTTTGGGTTGCAGTGAACAAGTTGTGGTGAGACAGGACTCAAGTTGTAAACCTGCTGTATGGCAGCACCTTCCAGGGCTTGTTCATTTTATATCAATCCACGATAGAAGTTATTGCCACTGAACACAGTGCTGCCTCCTGTAGCAGAGATGGAAATACGATTCCTGCTCGTTGTTCCTGCTGTTCTCTAACAAAAGTGGCTTTACGTTCTGCAGAAGTTAAGACACCTCTTGACCAGCAAGGGGGAGCTCCCCTGGTTTCTGTGGTTGGGACTGGGGTGTGTTGAGCTCTAGTAGGCAGAAACCCACTGAAATAGGAATAAGGATCAGCAAATTCAGGAAATGATCAGCAGTAAAAGAAAGCACTTGGCAAGTTAGAAAACATTTATCTTTTATTAAATATAGGTTAGAGCCTGAGCCTGAGATAAAGATGGACTTTTTGAGACTAGAAACACATGAGAATTATTATTAGTCTGTCATATTTGTCACAGCGAGGTGGTGGCAGGCTTTTTCTGCCTCCGCGCCATACATGTGCATGCTCTACTTGTAAATCCTGCGCTGTTGCTCAGCAAGCCATGAACTTCTGCTACCTGCGTCTCCCATTTGCTTCTTTGGTAATGTAAATTCTCAGCTTCTTCCCACTCATTTCTAGAAATGCTTCTTGGAGAGTAAGAAAGCAGGAGACCTCATTTAATGTGGAAGTGACAGATATTTATCCTAAGATGCTTTAGATGAGTGCAGCGAGCTGCACAGCACTTAACCAGTTTGCTTAGCTGTTGGTGTCACTTAGCCGTGGCTGGTGACGGCTGAGCTAATGCTCCAGCGCTGCTGAAGGGCCACCTCCCTGTAGAGCCTCTGTGCTGCTGTGCAGGCGTTTCGTGTTGGGGATCCTGTGGAGCCCAGTCACCTGTGACTGCTTCAGGGTGTCCTGTGACCGAGCCCGGGGGATTCCTCTCCATCTTCATGTTGACGCAAAGGCCTTCCGTCCGTCGCACGTGGCGGCTGCAGCGTGAGCACGAGGGCACGCGGGAGGAGGTAGCGCATTCGGCACACGGCTCGACCCAGCAGGTGCTGAGCTGGGGTGGTTGGGGTGACACGTGGCAAAAGCAGAGGTGCTGCTGATAGAGGGAAGAGGAGGGCGTGCTGGGATGATCGCTCGGGCACATCCCTACTGTGAAAACAGCTGCAGTGCTGCTGGAAGATGCACAGTGTGTTTGGAGCTTCTTTTCAGCGCTTGCTTAAGGAGTTCCTCTCTCTCCTGCCTTCTGGCGTTCAGGTGTTCCCTGATTTTGTTTTGTTTCCTTCCCTCGGGGAATGACTGAAAGGCTCAGTGGGAGACTGGGAAGTGAGGACGTGTTTGAGTGCCGAGCGGGGCGGCTCCGTGTTGCAGCACGCGCGGCCCTGCGCCGAGCTGCGCCTGCCTGCCCTCCTCTTACGCAACTGCTGAAAGGCCTCCTTGTGTAACGCTCTTGTATAATCAGGGCACGAGGAGTTTTCAGCATCAAAGCAGCATTTGCTGTAGGGTGTTTTCCTGCCTACAGGAGAACAAGCCAAGGGGTTTCCCATATGCTTCATTATACACATGTTTCCAGCTGGGCATTAGGGCACAGTGTTAAGTTTGGGTGCACAGGGAGAAGAGATTATAAAAGTGTTAGCCATCTGGCTCCCTCAGGCTGCTGTATATGGCCTTGTGTTGGGGCAAAAAGTTCTTTAGATGCTGTTGTTAGTCCAGTTCAACCTTGCTGTTCAGAGCTGGCCAAAAGCTACGCTTCTCAGACCAACGCGCAGGTTTATGTTCATGGTGTCTCTGCCGCCTCACAAAGCTCTCTGCGTTCACCGTGCCAGAGCCCTGATGGATATGGGTCTGTACTTTTCCTGCTGAGGAGTTCTGCCACCCCCCAAGAGACCCTCTACAAGGGCTGCATTACCCCAGCCTGCAACCTGGAGCTTGCAAGTCCCTGTAGGAGCTACAGAGCTTTTTCTTCGCGGTAACCTGCTGCTGCCAAAAGCAGTTATTCAGTTCTTGAGGCTTCGCCTTCTCTCCTAGTTCCACATCCTTGTTGCAAAATGCTGCCCGGCAGCGGTGGAAGACACGGCGTGGCACTGCTCTAGAGGTGGAGGAGCCAGGCCTCTGGGGCAGGAGGCTGCTACTGAGCTGGAGTGTTACACGTGTTCAAGGCAGGAAGGGGTGTTTTGGGGACCAGTTTACTTTTGTACAGTCAGACTGGAGCTGGGGCTAATTGTCCAGGACTTGACAGCAAGCTTGTCTGTTAGAAGCTCCTGCAATCCCTTATTTTCAGTTTCTTCCTTAGGTTACTTGTCCCCTCACCTTCTGCCATCAGTGTAATCTGCTTTAACAGACTACTGACAATCAGGGCATTCAGGGGAGCTAAAGACACTTGCACTTTGAGAGGTCTCATGCTTTATTTGTGCGCTTTCTTTACAGAGACACATCATAATAGGTAAATGCATTCTGCCCAATGTATTATAGCAAACAGCACCCCCCTACACCTTGCACTCAGTGAGTGCATTGGGCTGACGTGTTAACCACTATGGAAGTGGGTAGTCCATACCGCACGTCTTCAGTCGCTAGTAGCTGTGGGACTCGAGGGTGACAGGTGGCTGCCAGGGGATGGCAGGAAAGGAGCAGTCGTGTGCCAGGAGGACAGCGGGCGTCCCGCGGCGAGGCTGCGTGCCGGACGCCCGCTCTGCGCCCAGGGCTGCAGCAGGGCTGCGAGCTCCGTGGGCCGTTGCGCTGAGACCACCTGCAGCTCTAGGTGGTTCTCCTTGGAAAAGCAGCAGGTGTCAATACACTTGCTGCCTTTCCCGCTTCTCCCTGTGCGGAGCGGCTTGAGTAAGGTGCCTTGAAAGCACAGCAAAGCCAAGGGCTGGCGCAGCTCCGGCTCAATGTGGCTCTCGGCAGCGGGAGCTGCCGCTCACGGGTGCGCTGGCGGGGACAACGGCCGTCCTCGGTGCAGACGGGGTGCGGGCCCTGCTGCACCCTGCGGCACTGCCGTGCCGGCCCTGCCCGCTCTCCGCATTTATTGTTGCCTGGTGAGGCTTTTTTGAACCTCTCCTTGTTTTCTTCCAATGTCGACGAGGTGAGGAGGTCAAGCACTAATGCAGTATTTCTTTCCTTTAGGAAAATGTACCTAGCAGATGAGGAGTGTCAACACTGATTTGTTTTTCAAGTGTTTCTGTAGGATTATTTTCTTGTTAAAAGTGACAAGGAGGTGCAGAACTGTCGGCCTTCAGCCAGAGATGTCATCTCATCTTTGCAGAGGTGAATGGGCGTAAGATGACAGGGCACTTTTTTGTGGGAAAGATGAAATGTTGATCTCAGTTTAATCATTTCCTAAAAAACAAAAGGGGAACATGCTCCTCTCACCTCTTTCCAGTCTCTGGTAATGACAGGTTGGAGAGAGGAGGAGACTTAGGCCACAGTCAATGCAGGAAGGTTGCCTAATGCATATATTTGCAGAATGAGTTTGAGCCAAGTTATTTATCTGTAGTCATTTCAAATGTCATTGCCTCTTTTGGCAGCAAAATCTGACAGTGGCTTCAACAAAGGTAATGTGCTCGTCTGCTGGAGTTTGCAGCACTGACTGTTTGGGGAAAACATCTTTGGGTTTTCTATGGGCTCTCTGCAGACCTGGCCAGGGAGGTGCTCGGTAGACAGGGCACAAGGAACCGAGAAGAAGCTGCTCCTGCTGTGGCAGCATCCGCGGAGCAGCTCTGTGACGGCATGCTCTGCTCCTGCTCGCAAGGGCCTTTACCATGGCCAGCTGCACTCAGGTTTCTGCCGGCGGCTACAGGGACAAGCAAAGAGAAGCTCCGCGCAAGGCTCTAGGTTTGCCATGCGAGCTGGCTGCACGCCTGTGGCGAGAGCAGAGGTGAGGGCAGGGAGAGGCTGGGGTGGAGGACGGTCACTGTGCTGAGCGGTGCGGGACCTGCCGGCCCGCGGGGCTCCCTGCTGGCCCGCGGGGCTGCCGCTCCCTGCCCTTTGGCAGGCTGCTCACGTCCCAGCACCCGAGATGGGGAGCCATAAAGCGCGGTGCTCTGCTCTTTCAGAGCTGGTGTTCTCTGGCTGTTAAGGAGATTAATAAATGGCTTGCCACTTGACGTAATCGTTAAAGGGTCTGCTGTGCCGTTAAAACCTCCTCCTCCCCTGCCTCTGCGCCCGCCTTGGTGACCATCCAAGAAGGAATGTCGCTGATGGACAGTGTTGAGGTCTAGCAGGTTGGCAGATGGAGCTGGGGGAGCCCGGCCTGGCCCGCGCTCGTAGCATCTACTCTCGGCAGAGCCCCAGCTCAGCTTGTCGGAGCTGCGCCCGGGCACTGCTCGCTGCCGGCTGAGGGAGGCGATTTGGGGACCGCTCTGCGCGGGGAGAGCTGCTGCTTTGCAGAAAAACATTGTCACTAGAGGTGGAGCTGGTTTGTTATTCCTGAGCAACAGGAGGGTAAATGGGAGAACTGGACAACCAGCAGAGAGAGAGTTTGTGTAGGAAGCTTCATGCTGGTGAAGCCTACAGCTGCCCTAGAAGCTTGGCTCATGCGTCCCGGTCCGCATCTCTCTCTGCGTTTGCACAGTTTACGCTGGCCATCCTTCTCCAGGGAGGTGTCCCTGGGCGTAACTTGTGGATGCAGCTTCGGGAGTTCATGGTCTCCTTCACCACAAACATTGTGCATGAGCCCTGAGACGCGGGGAGGAAAGCAGGGGGTTCCAGCCTGCCGCGGGTGCAGACTGCTTCGGTGCTGCTCGTGTTGGGTTTGATCTCAGCGCCTCATGCTGCTGCCCCTGGGGTCTGCGTGCTGCTGCGGTCGAGCCTTGGCTGGCCGGGTCTGTATTCCTGGGGGTTTCCTTCACCCTCTGCTGTTTCAAAATGTTTTCTGTAACAAGCAGATGTGGTGGTTAAAGCCACATAGCTAAGTGGAATAGTAGTGAAATTAGTACTATATAATTAAGACACATGCAAGTTGTATTCTGGTATCACGGCAAAGGTGCTTTTGGCTGTAAATTCTTTGGTTTTTTTGGATGATCTGACAGGTCAGTTTTGCTCTGATTTTATTAAAGTTAGGAAAAGAAATACCTACTTTTAAGATTTGTACAGTAATACTTCTTTAGACAATCTTTTAATATATATGTTTTCTACTTTAGAAAAGCAATGCTAGAAACTAACAAGCACATGTTATTTTTGGTAGGATCCAGGACACAGCAACTTTGTGCAGATTTTCAAAACACCAGAACAATAAGTGCTTAGTGAAAACTGTTTCTGTTTTCTAGTTTTTCTTTTCAGAGCTTCAGTTCACTAGTATTGCAGCAGAGATGCCACAGCTGAGTGTAGAAGCTCTTCAAAAGCACAATTTTTTCATGCTTTTGTACTAACTTTGAAAATAATGACCCGCTGGACTGAATTTTTTCCTTGCTTTTTCTCAGTGCCAATGTGATGTGTGTGTGTGCAGGCAGGTTGTTAAAAAGGATTTTTTCCATCAGTTGTTAATAGCTCATCATGACGACTGGGCATTTTTAGGACAGCCTTGCTGAAGCATTTTAACAGTGCGCCTGTTTGTTCAAGCTGGTAAGAAACAATTTCCTCACATGTAAAAGGACGAAGCAAAGGTAGTGCTTGGAGGGCGTCCAATTCCAAGCTAGCTAAAGCAGAGTGCTGCTTCTGAAATCTTGTACTTAAAAATGTGCTCATAATCAAACAATTTAGCTATCCATGGAAAAAAGATGGAAATCCAGGCACCTGGAGACCACAAACGAGCTGGTCTCTGCAGGGAGACGTCGGGCAGCGGAGCAGACAGCAAGCGGGTGAATCAGCGTGTCCCTTGTCACCGCTCCAGGTGCCGAAATCCAACAACTTCAGAGAAAGTTTAGTTAGAGAAGTAATAAAAAGGCAACTGACTCACATGGAAACAACATCAGGGGAATAAATCCATGAAAAAAACAAAGAGGATGAGGTTCAGGCTGGTGCTAGAGACACCGGGCTTTGGGGGAGTTTAGCATAGTTACGTCTGAGCTTGTGGAAATCCATATTTTAAAGCACTAGAAATGACGCTAACCCCAACCAGAAATAAATTAACAGAAGCAAATAACATTTATCCACCTTCCTATGAGTTCTGGCTTCATTAACAGTGATATCATGCCTCGCTTTTAACAGCTTTTGTGATCTTGGGGCAAAGTATTAAAAATCAAGATAATTCCTTTGTTTGGAGGGGAAGAAAAACCTTAAAAGCCCTGAAGTGACCTTTTCTTCTGAGTGAAGAAGCAGGCAAGCTGATGGCTTTTTCAGATACGAAGAGTCATGACAAAGAAAGCGGAGCGTTAGCCAGCCCCGCTCCATGGGAACGCCGCGGCCGCGCACACTTGGCGCTTTTGTCTCCGCGCTTGTACGGACGAGTCGGTGGGAAATGAGGAATTTCCTCCTTGCAGCTTGCTCCCACTAGAGTGCCGGAGGTGGGATCCTGCCCTGCTTACTCTCCGTAACCCCAGCGCTGGGTTTTCCCGTGTTTACACGCGTGTGAGTAGAAGCAGACTCTGTTGCTAGGTGTCTGGGAAGCTGTGACCTTCTTGGTCTTTTGGGGCATCATAAGTTAAACATGTTCTGATTAGACTGCACTGTAAATCCAGCATTTTAATTCTTTCCATATGTAAGATTCAGTCTAATAAGCCAAAGTTTGAGACCATGCAATCTATGTGGAATAACCATATGGGTTAGGAGTCAGACTGTGCTTTTCTGCTGCTTATATTTATACTAATATAGAGACATTTGCTAATGTGCATGTAGCTCATGCTGGTATCCATTTTAACAAAAATATTACACCAAATGGCTTGCATTAAAATATTTGAACTGCAGTAGAACTGTGATAGCTTCTCTCTCTCTCTCTGCGAAATGAAGTGTCTACAGGGCAGCGCTGCTCCTGACTCCATGGGCCCCTCAGCGGGCCTTAACCCAGGCCCTTGCCGTTGGGCTGGACACGCGGGAGCCCACTGGTGTCCTGGTGCAGTTGTCCCCCTGCCCTTTCTCGTCCTGTCAGTGCTGGTACCTGGGAGACTTCTGCCTTCCCGGTACAAAGTGAGAGCCGCCCTTCCCGCAGGGATGGCCGTGCTGCATCCGGATGCCTCCCGCCGCGTGCAGTGCTGTCTGGCCTTGTGTGTGCCTTGGCCATGCGATGTTGTCACCACCTGGCACTGATGCAGCCAGGGCCTTTGGCTTATCTCGTGGCCCCTCCTTTCCTCCCGTGCCAAGAGATGGGTCTCAAGGTGGGAGCCTGGCACGCGCTCTGATGCTGGAGCTGTCGTATTCGTTGGTGTCTTTAAGGGCTTCAGCGCTTCTCTGCTGTTTGTTGGAGATCTTGGGAAGATTCTCCTGTCCTTTTGCTGGTTTGGAAGCACTGTTAGTGTGCTCTGCAGCGAGCATCCTTCTGAAAAAAGTCCAGCAAGCCTGTTTATGATGACTTCTTTCCCCGAGTATGTGCTAACCCTGGGTGGCAGAGAGGAGTGTGTCTTTGCGAGTGGGTAGGAGTGACCGTCCTTCGAACCTGTGCTTGCGGCTGCAGCTCCTGGCTGGGCAGCAGCTCCCTGTGCTCCGGCAGCGCTCGCAGGCAGAGCTGCAGGTTGTCGAGACCCACGCACCGGGGCAGTGCGGCTGCAGCGTGGCCTTGCTCTCGGGTTCACAGAGCGCGTCCTCACCGGTGCCCAACGCCTGAAGGGGAAGGCCGGGCAGCTACCGCCTCTGCTCCTGCTCGCGGCACTGCGCGTGCTGTTAGTGCCGCCTGTGCAGAGCGCATGGACCGTCCTGACAGGAGCCCTGCCGCCTGTCGCGATGTACCCTGGCTCCCGGCAGCTCTCGCGTGGTGCCGCGAAGCTCTCGAGCCGCCGGCAAGAGGCCTCGGCCGCGCTCCCTCGGGGCCATTCTCGCAGTGGCACTGGCCGAGCGCTGCCCCTTCCCGCCCTCCTCATGTCGCTCTGTCATTTTTGTAGTGTCCAGAGCTGCCCACCGCCTTGCTGTCTCAGGGTGCTGCATGTGGGGCCCAGTCCCTACCCAACACTGGCCAGCAGTGGAGAGCGGCCTCAGCCCTGCTGCCGGGTGGGTAGTCATGAGATGCTCCTAATTCCTGCTTAGGGGAAAAATTAAAGGCACATTGGATTTTGTCACCTAAAGGCGACAGGTCTGCAGAAAATGGAAGGTAGGAAGTTGTGGCTTGTTGCTGTAGCACAACTTTGTGATAAGGCTGAGTTATTGACTGTTTCCTGCAAATTACAAACCTGATTGCCAATATGGGACCTGCCTGTCTGCTTCTGCTGCCGTGTGTGTGCGTCACTCATGGAGCAGTTGCTTTTTTAGCTCCCCCAGCTCATAGTGCCAGGGCTCTGGAAAGGCAAGTGCCGGGGGAGCGTGAGTGTCCTGGCGCTGGGGAGCATCCCGCGAGCGCTGCGGCTCTTCTACTGCCCCTGCCCCGCTCCCGCTGCGCCAGCAGCCAGCGACCAGCGTTAGTGATACCTCTCTGGAAGATCTCCTCGAGTTCAGCGTGGTAAGTGCCGCTGTCCTCACTTCAGCGTCACCTCTCAGTGACGCCAAGGAGGTGCTGAGCGAGTGTAGGAGTCCCTGGAAGAGCCTGTAGCCGAGCGTCGCTCGCCCTGTGCGGATCTGCTCGCCGGGCATCACCCTGCATCGAGCATCCTTCCCTCTGCTCAGGATATTTCTTGTAGACCGCATTTTGACTAACTGAGAGCCTAAGTACTCGCTTTTCCCAGGGTATTGAAAGCATCTGGGTTAGGATTATAAAGCAGTCAGCTTGTTATGGAAGCCAGAGTCAGGACCTGGGGTCTGAATGAGCCTTGGAAAGCATTTCCAAGTGGGAGTTGCATTCTGCCATCCGTCATTTGCTCAGACTGAGAAGAGGGAGTCAGTGTGAGACATGGCAACTTCTTCCTCCCTGTCTCCAGCATTAATCTAAATGCCAAAAAGCAGACCTTGTGGAATGCACCGGCATTATTGAAAGCACTAGCCTCTAATTCCATATGGCATGAAAATATCCCCCAGGTAGTATTTAACAGACACCCAGCACTGTCTCACAGCTTGTAGGTTAATGCAGCCAGCTTGGCTGTTTATTCATTCCGGTATTAGGCCATATTGAGGAGCCGTTACATTAGGCTGCCTAAGGTGACAAGAGAGCCCGGGGAGAGAGGGAGACAGCGGAGACGATCGGAACGCTGTGCTGGAGATTGTTTATTGAAAGGAAAGGATCATATTACACTCAATTTTTGCTGAGTTTATCTTGGTTTTTATCAGATTACACACAGGATAACTCATCAATATTGTGATCCTGCTGACATGTAAGTGAGCCACTGCATAATTCATGGCTGCTGCAGAGCTCCGGCAATGGGAGGCACATATTTAATTAGGCACTTCACTCCCTCGCTCTTTCGGAGCGGCTCTGGGGTTGCACCTGCTCGATGGATGCTGCAGCAGCTCTGCCCGCAGCTCTGCTGGCACCGTCTCCACAGTGCCAGCCCTTGTGGTGGCTTCATGGCCAGTGCTCTCCTGGGACCTGCTGTGGCACAGCCCTCCCAAAGGGATGGCCCGTGGGCTTTCCCTGGAGTTCCCCCAGGCAGGCAGTGGTTGGTAAAGGCTGCCATGGAGCAGCAGATCCCCCTGGATCGTGCTGTCCTTGAGGTGACCTTGTGGGACCCTTCCCCTTCCCTCTGCCCTGGCATCCCGGGCCCTCCTGCCACCTGCGCCGGATGCCTGGCCCGAGGTGCGGGCGATGAGAGCAGCTCTCGCAGGAGGAGGGAACTCCTGCCCGCAGGGCAGCGAGAGCAGAGCGCGGGCGCTCTGCAGGACACTGCTGTGCCCAGGAGCCTGCGCCCGGCGCCTGCCGTGTCCCGCGGGCCGTGGCCTCGCTGCAGGGCAGCTCCGGCCCGGGCAGCGCCTCGGCCTGTCCGCAGCAGGCTGTCCGGAGCAGAGCCGTGCGTCACCACATAACCCTGTAATAGGCAGAAAATGCAAAGAAAACTTAGTAATGGCCTGTTAATTTTTTAATGCCTTTATTGAGTAAGAATCAAAGTTATTCCCTTTCCTGTGCTGAACAATTCAGTAAATTAGCTCTACAAAGCTCAGAGCCATCTCAGTACCAGTGCTGTGATTCCTGTGCTTTGCACTAGGGTACAACTTCTACAGTGTTTCCTTGCTTGGGCAGTATTTCTGCTAGTGGAATTAAAAAAAGTGTTTTGGCTTTCTTCAGTGCTGCTTAATACTAACTGATGAAATGGCGTGATGGTCTGTTGAGACTAATGCTCCAGAAAGTTGGCTGCTTGTTTATAAAGCAGATTTGCTTATAAAGATGAGAATATACCTGTTGGTGCATCTGGTTCTCCAGCTCTCCTTGCAGTTCCTGAGCTCTCTTGTGGTGGTATCACCCAGAATCTGCTTTGGCTCCAGTTCTGCTGCCACGGATCCTGAAATGCTCCTGTGCAATGAGATCGTGTTGATGGTGGAAAGAGAATAGGTATATTACCTTTTTCATGATGTACAGCTAATGTGACAAGTATATTTTGACCTGTGGAGGCAAATACACTCAAAGTAGGTCAATGCATCGAGGGTGATAATATATACAGTACATGTCGTGTGTGTCAGTGGTGACATCTCTTACAGGGCTCAGTTTTCAAGCATGGCTGAATTAATAGGAGACTCGTATCAGCAGCTGGCACCTAACGTGGTGTTTATGTGGTTTGGTGCTAATCTGCGCGCGGCGGGTCAGACGCGCAGCCCACGCAGGGACACGGCGCTGTGGGCTGCGTGCCGGCCGTGGATCCGGCCCCAGCCCTGCGGCGCACGGGGGGTACCCGACCTGCTGCTCGAACCAGGGAGCAGCCGCCCGCGTCTGCTGGCGGCTGAGGCTGCGTTCTGGCCTGGCGGCCCCTGTCCCGCTGTGCTCGGTGGCGTTTGCTGGCTCGATGGCTGCGCTGCTCGGGGGCAAGGGGGCTCGCAGCCCTGCAGGTGTGACTTGCTCTGCTGCTAGCGCACGGTCCCGCCAGTGCCCCCGAGTGCATCCCGATGCCGGCAGACTGCGACGTCCCTCAGCATTTGTCGACTGCTGCTGTTTAACTCCAACGATCTGTTTGCTGCATAAATACCCGCTCCTTTATGGCTTTTTCTGAGTTGAGGTCTTAATGCCTTCCTGCAGCAGTGGGCTTCAAAGCTGAACTGCGTGGTTTTGGAGAAGGCCTCCTCAACAGTTCTGAGTTTCTCACTTTGGTTTCGCGCTTTATCATCATCTGCTTGGGCTTCAAGACAGGGAGAATGGCAGCCCCTGCCCCACCAATTCTGTAGGATTATCATCACGTCCCTGCCTGTGCTCTGCCCCACACTCAGCGGTTCCCCGAGGGCTGAGGAGCTGTTCACAAAGGTCCTTCCCAAAGGCTGCTCTCCTGGGCGATTGTGATTGGGGAGGGGGGGCTGTCCCTTTCTCCCACAGGCTGTTTGCAAATGTGTCGAGGATGGTGAGAATCTTTTTTCCCATTTTTGTGATGCTTCCCTCCATTAATTCCCTGGTTGTAGTACATTACTCATGGATAATTAAGAGTGAGCTATTAATACAACATTTAATATTCAAGTGCAGTGAAGAGGAGAGAACAGTAAGTCAAGGAATCATATACTACAAGACATTTTGGTTTAGTGATGAAATTTTTTTGCTGGCTTTGGCTATCAGAGCATAGTACTGCTTCCATTTTAGTGTAGTCCTGAGAACTTCATTTATTGATAGAATACAAATAGGGCATTAAATCAGGGGAAGTGAATTTGAATTGCTGGCCATATATACAATTATGAATGGGATTGGCTACTTCTATCTAGTGTATCTTAAGTTAGGAGAATTATGTTAGTGACTGATAAAGGGAGCTTGGAGCGTCTTAAAATCAATGAGATTGAAGTCTGTCTAGGAAAAAGTTAATGCTGCAGTGCTGCTGTGGCAGGGGCAGAGGCGCTTTGGAGAGCGGCCGTGCTCTGCTGGGGCCCGCGGCGGCCGGGCTGGCCGGTGGCGCGTTCGCCAGCAGCCCCCATCCGCGTGCGATCCGCAGTGTCGCAGCCCGGCCCTGGGCGCTGGGAATCGCCGCTGTGGCCCGGGCTGCCCCCTCTTGCCCCTTGTCGGGAGATGTGATGGGCACCCAGCACATCACGCCCCTCAGCCTTTTGCTCTCTGGTGTCCGATGCCAGCACGAAGCTCCCTGGTTTTACAACTGACCCTGGGCGGCTGAGCCAAGCCGCAGAGCTTGGATCGTTACAGTAATTCTCCGCTAAGGTTAGGGTATTTCGGAGCCTTTGCTTGTTTCCAACACGTAGTGGTTCTGGTTGCTGTGTGCCCGCAGTGCTGTGCCTTTCCAGGGAAGCTTTTAGCCAGGAGCGTTTCCAACCAGGCAAACGACCGTGCAGGCTCCCCCTGCGGTTGTGCTCCGACGTGCGTGTGCCCTGCATGGATGCGTCTTACATACGCAAACATGCGTGTTCTAAACACAGACTGGGTGTCGTCTTGGGACGGGTGCAGACTGGGCACTTGGGCAGCCTCCGAGCTTGGAGGGGGTGACGGCCCCCGCCGCCCCCTGGCCGTTCTCAGCGCACGGGCTTGGTCCCTTCTGCCCGCGTCATCCCGGTGAAGCTATCGGCTCTGCAGAAGGCTGAGCTGAAAGCGCGCCTGGAGGCAGCTCCCGCCGCGTTGCAGGAGCACAGGACCTTGCGGTGGGAGCCACCAGCTCCTGCCGCTTGCTGAGAGCTCCTCTGCAGAGGGAGCACATAAAGATGTCCCAAGTTAAGCACATGTAAAGGTTGCCATTTACAACCACGTAATTGCAAGAGCTATCACGGAGCTGGCCAAGGCGGCGCGGGGTACATTATCTACACGTGGTCCGGTCGCACGCTGCGCGCGTGCGGGTGCCTGCCCTCGGAGAGCAGCTGGGCTGCGCACACGCTGCCCACCCCGCAGTGCGGGCCTCGCCGTCCCTCGGCCGCTGGCGCTCCTGGAGGGCGTGTGCAGCGCGGTGAGGAGGTTCGCACGTCCCTGGGGGCTGTCACCCATTCTGCAGGCCTTGCGCATGTCCAACACGGGGCATCGGGTAGTGGTGGCAGGTGCCCCTGCTCACACAGCTGGATGCGTGAGCGCCGTGCGGGCGCAAATGCATGCGCGTTGTTTGGCCAGCTGGACGTTCAGCAGCCGAAAGGGGTGAGCGAGACCCTGCTAGCCCTGCGCATTTCCTAACGGGGCTTTCTGCCCTCGGCAGGGTCTGTGCTCCCAGCATCCTAAATACGGACTCCTAATCTCAGTAGAGATAGAAAAAAAAACAACCGATCCCAACCGTTCTGTAATGGAGAATGTAATTAAACATAGGCACTGTATTGATTCCCAATTAAACAGCAGCAAAACAAATTATTTGCTAGTATAATAAAAATGTTGTCAGAGTGTTGACAATATTTAGGCACAAGGCTTCCTGAGTCCACTGTGTGTGCACATTTATAAGTGTCATACAAATAGCTACATTTGTCACCGGAACCTTAAACAGAGCCGTGTGGTGCAAAATTGTGTTTGTGTCTTTAGGAGTAGGAGAGCAGTTGGCAATCAGGAAACGTTTGTTACGGCGGGGGCTGCTGGCTGCATCCCTCCTCCCAGGCCTCTCCGGAGCAGCATGGGATGTAGCCCGGCCGCGTGGGCCTCACCGAGCGCAGGGCCTCCCGAGGACAGGACCTCGCGGAGCGGTGGCCTCCCGCGTGGGGCCTTGGGGAGCACCAGGTGCCCGGGTGTGCATGTGAGCCCAGGAATCTCGGGGAGGAGAAGGGTTGCAGCGAAGGTTTCCTTCCCAAAACAACACTGACCTTCGCAGGGCTGGAGCTGCCTGATAAAACAGGCTGAACCTTTCCAGACAAGAGCTCCAGCCCAG
>VWPW01011529.1:0-45021 GCA_013389825.1 Crypturellus undulatus
GGTTCGGGGCCTCCCGCTCCGCGGAAGCCGCCGGGGCCGCCGCGGCGGGTCGGGCTCTGCGTGTCCCGCTCCGCACAGCCCATAAAGAGTTCCCGGGCGCTGTGGGTGGCGATCCCGCCCTTCGTGAGGTCACGCTCTTCCCTATGCCACGCTCTCCCGCTCCTTTATTTATTTATTTATTAGGATTTCCCCCCCCCTTCTGTCCCCTTGAGAACTCAGGGTGTGGGGTGACATGGGGGTGCAGAGCGGATGCTGCAGCCTGGAGTGCCCCTGTACAAGGTCCTGCCCGGAGCAGGGGCTGGGATGTTTCCCCCTGTGACCTGGGAGCGGGACGGGGGCTGGCACTGCCCTCCCGAAGGGGCTTTGCAGCTCCCAGGATGTTGCTGAATCTGCAGGTGTACCTTAGGGAGCAGCATGTGGTGTTGGACACTGAGTAAATATAACTCTTAATTCCTATCAAATTCTTAACGTAAGAGTTTCAGGGAGGGGGGGGGGACTTCCAGGATGTGCTGGCGGGAGAAATGCTGCTTACTCTGCAAAGGCGCTGGCCCTTGAGTATTTTACCCAAGGTCGTGCTAAAGTGTGTAGTGGAGACGGGAATGGAATTGGGATCACTTGACTCCAGGGCTATAACTTACTACCGGAAAACAGGCCTGTGGCATTAGGTCTTGAAATGCATTCCAATCCTGTGGAATTATGATGAGCCGGACTGCCAGATTCCCTTAAGTTGGCAGACTTGATTCCCAAGGGTCTGCGGTTCTGCGCTGGTGCTTCCTCTTCCAGCAGTCGTTTTGGTGCTGCGAAGTTACAGCCTTTTGCATGTGCGTGGGGAGAGCTGGCATGAGCCGTGCTCTGCGCTGCCCGGCCTGTCTTACAGATAACTTGTGTGCCGGCTCCGCAGCTCTGCCCAGGTATTTGGAAAATAAGGATTGCTGCAGAATTTGGGACTGACAGATGTTGCTGTCATGGAAAACCTAGAAGCGTCTCTTCTGATTAGGATGCATGTGCTTCACTGCTCTATATATCTTGCTCCTGTAGTGTTGTTGCTCTTGTCCCATTTCTAGTGGTTGTGTAAGGTTTTGCCTGTGTAACTGAGATGCATGTCAGAAAGTCCCTGCATTTCTGCCTCATCCCTTGGAGTGGATGGATGTGACTCCAGGTCAACCCGCGCCTTTGAAAGGACCACAAAGGCCTCGTGAAGCCCTTTGCAGATCCGTGCCAGTAAAGGTGACAAGGGAGGGGACTCTGATTTCTATCATTTGCGGACTGAACTTCTGGAGAACACTGAAAATATAGTGAGAGTTGACAAATAGCTTATCTTGGTAGCACTTTGAGGCCAACAGGTACCTTTGTGGAGCTCGGCAGGCTGTGGCTGGTGTCTTCATCCTCTCGTTGAAGGGGAAAGCTCTTTCGGCCACTGGAGAGAGCAGATGAAACAAAGCGGGGTGAGTCAGTCACTGGGTACCCAATCACCTAATCTGAGCCTGTAGTTCAGATTTGTGGATACCTCCAACTGCTTAGCTCAAGGTTATTCGTCTGCTCTGCTAGCCTAATGTGCAATGCATGGGCGACCTGCCGCTCGCGCGGAGTTGGTCATGCTGCCAGAGCAATGTAATTTAAAAAGCTTTTAATGGATAACTAATAACTGCCAGGCATTTACAAATAAGTGTATGTCAGTTTGTGTCTCCCGCATAGATTTTCCCCCCTGTTGTTTCAGTCCAGCCTTAAATAGCTTGGCATGAACTATTCATTGGACCCCATAAAAATTTCTCTGTCATTAATTTTGCCATGATGTATAAGCCTATCTGCAAGAATAAGGCTGCAAGGCGATGCTGCAGCAGGGCTTGTTTTCCTGTCTTCATCTGCTACTTTGCTGTACATCCTGCACAGCAGCCTCCTGTGTTTTTTAATAGGTGGAGGAGGCCTAATTGGATTCAGCATAGTGCAAGTTACAGCAGCATATGTGAGCTGGCCGGATTAAGGCTGTGCAGGCGGATGGCCTCGTTTGAGAAAAATCCCCTTTAATTTCTGCAGTGAAAAGTTGTCAGCATTTCCTATCAGAGCAGATTTCGAGAGGGAGGCGACATACAAAGTACAATTGCAGTTTGCACGGGAAGCAGATTACAGCTCCGGCTGCTGGGCGAGGGTCTGCGAAGGCCACGATGGGGGCACAGGGATGAGGATGGGGGACTCGGGTCCTCCTGGCTGAGCTTGTGACCTACCTGCTAACCTGCGGCCTGAGAGGAGGGAGAAGTGAGGGAGACCGTGATAGCTGGCCATAGATAGCTCTTAAAGAAGTAGAAACTATTGGCAGCTCGTCAGTGAAGGAGAACGTGAGTGCTGTCTGCTAGCATTTGCCTTACAAAACTGAGGGACTGTTGGCGTTTTGCAGGTGAGTGCATGAAGTCACCCTGCTGTCTCCTGCAGGAGCAGTGGTCCCGTAGCTGGAGTCCCCATCTGGGCCTTGGCTATAGGCTTCCCTTCCTCTGTGTCGTGGTGTAGCTCGCACCCTGACCACCATTGCCTTAAAAGCATTTTGAATTGCTTCTGAAAATTATAAAGACTTAAGTGCTGGAATACGTCTGTGCACATGGATCTCCATGAATCTTTTATTTTTAATTATGAAAGATGAGCTTAATGGGCAGCAGAAGGTAGAGCAGTGCTGGCTTTGCCGTCCTGCGGGGTCTGCATGCTGGCTGGGTAGCAGGGCTGGTGACGGGCTGTCCTAAAGCGATGGCCTGTGGGTCTCCAAGCACCCTTGCTGCTGAAGCAGGAGGGTGGCAGAGAGGCAGGGATGGGTTTTTTCAGGGTCTCAGTTGGACCCAAAACCCCCAAACGGGACCGCTGCGGATTCACCCCTAAGTTGTGTATGTTAATACAGAGCAGCACAAGAAGGAAGTAGGAAGCTCAAGGGCGGCAGTGCAGTGTTGCTGCAGGCCGAGATGCTGCCGATCTCCAAATCTGACCACTGCGGAGGGGGTCCCTCCTGGACAGGACCTAGAGGAGAAGGTACCTTTGATGAGGAGACTCCAAAACCTATCTGTTCTCTGGTGCTTTCCCAGAGGTGTGTGATGGGTTTCTGCAGAGGACAGGCCTGTTTGTGCAGCACCCAGATAACTGGAGGCAAACAGCCAAATTTGGACTCTCCTTCCCATGGGGTAGCTGATGGGAAGCTCGGACCTCTATGGGGCACTTGCTGCTGCAGGAGCAGCGGGGCTGCTGCACGCACAACCATGCAGGAAGGGTGTCTGGGCATGCTGCAGCCTCCCGCTGCCCCTCGCATGCAACAGCTTCGTTATCCTCATTACCCGGCTGGGGATAAGCTCATCAGCCCTTCCCACAGCACCAGGCCTGGTGGGGGTGGCAAAAAGCTCTGTACAGGGCAAGAACCTGGACCAGGCTGCAGCTTGCTGCATCCAACAGCAGCGCTCTGAAGGAAAGCAGCATGAGGATGTATAAAAATCAAAAAGTCTCCACTAGTACTTACATCCAGGCAGTGTTGAGGGTTGGTGTTGTGCATCTCATTTAGTACCTCTCACTTAAAGTCTGTGTTTCACTGCAATGTTCTTTTTCCCTTTAAGCCTAGTTTTATTAGATCAAAGCTTAAGCTTCTGTGTTGTCTCTCTGGTTTGAAGTTGACCAAGAAAAATACGAGTCGTGACTGTTTCAAAGGTAAATTCTTAATTGTGCTGCGACTGTCAGCTAGGCTGACAAGGTGATGCTTGATTAAAGTGACGGGTATTTAGGAGCCGATAAAAGGGAATTTCTAATGCAAGTTGTCATGAGATTAGTCAAATTTCTAAAAGGATTATTTGTGTTGTGCTGCTTTTATATTCTGGGAGTGGCTGAGGACCTAATTGTGAACAGAACCTGAGCAGGGTGCTTGTTGCTCACAAGAAATCTTCAAGCTTGTGACGTTGGTGAGAATATCTAAAACTGTCCTAAACTGTAACTTAAGTTTGAGAAATAAAAGCAGGGATACTGCATCCTTCTCAAGTGTTATCTGCAGGGATATCTGCTGGAGTCTGACCCTGGAGGGGGTGTCCTGGTGGGCACAGGGCTCTCCCCATGGGCTCGTAGCTCCCCTAGCAGCATTGCCCCAAGCCCAGGCTGTTGGGTTGGCTTGAGGGAGTTCCTTTGTGCCATGGTGGTTCAGGAGTGTTTGGTTTTTCTGTATTTACTGTTTACTTTATTTACTATTTACTTTATTTACTATTTACTTCATTTATTTTCAAGTCTTTAACTATGGGGTTAATCCGGCATGCTGACGGGCATTTCTTGCCTCAATAACGGTCTTGTGGCAAAGCCTTCTCCTTGTGTGAACCCGGTGGCTTTCCCAGGTCACTCTGCTTGGCCATACCACAGGCTCCTGCGTCAAAATGCCTCTGTCCAGGAACTCGTCCAGGTTTTGGTGCCTTTTCCTCTCTGAAAGGCGGCCGGTCCCCTCGGCTGAGGCTGTGCGCGGCTACTCCTTGTCCCCGAAGACACAACTAGGGCGTTCTGCTGTCACGCCAGCAGAAACTTTGAAGCTGTCGCTGCTTTCTCCTGGCGCTGCCGTATGTGCGCTTCCCTTTGAGGCTTTTTTTAAGGGCTGTGAATATCTAGGCTGCTGTGAGGCAGGTCTATAAATAATTCTGGAGGCTGGTTATTTTCAGCTTATTTTTGCTTCTCTTAAGGTTTCTTTCCCTTCTCTAGATGTCTTTTTTTCCCTAGTGCAAGATTTGTTTTGTGCTTAATTGTTTTTTCGCTGTCTTCCAGCTCTTGGTCTGGTAGAAACCTTGTTTAGGGTATGGGCCGTAGTACCTGTTTGTGCAGCAGGTGGATGTTACTGCAGCTCGAAATGTCCTAGTTAATGCACCAGTGCTGCTGAGACCGTACTGGGGGATGGATAAAAACTCTTCCAGAAGGGTAAGACATAGTGTGTGAAAAGCAGCGACTGAGACATCCTGCTGTACAAATGCAAGGGCCTGACTGTTTCTGCACTGTTCACACTAGCAGTGTTTGCAGGCGGTGGTGGCTTGAGGGAGTTCTTCTTTCTGTGCTGTGGTGGTGCAGGGCTGTCACAGGATGGTTTGTCTTTATTGGGTTAATCCTGGCAATAACTCCGGGCACTGTGATTGCTTTAAGTCCTGCTGTTGCATGTGGAAATAACTTTACAAGCAGAATGCAGCTTTCATTAAGTGGCAGATATTGAGACTCCTGCTTTGATGCGGGGAGCTGCCTCTGCGAGTGGTACCTGTGCGTTGTGCTTTATCCCAGCTCTGAGGACAGTGCCTTTCAACAGTTATTTTCTTTAGGCTTGCTCTGCTTACGCCCTCTTTGTTCACCCTTGGGTCCCTCACCTTACTCATGGCTTTCTGCAGTTTTTTTCTGCTCAAGAAGGAAAGAAAAGGAGGATGAAACCTCCTTGAGTGCAGCTGCGCTCGGCTGTCTCACTGATTCTATAGAAAAATAGCAGTGCCCAAGGCATAAAACCTGTCTGTTGCACGGTCTTAGTGACTCTTCTGCCGTGGAGCCGCCTTCTTTGCTTTGCCTTTGCTCTGGAGCGCTAGAACTGCCGCCTTAGCTCTTGCCTGGAGCCCGTGTGGTCTCTGGGTTAGTTGCTCTGCAGGATGGAGAGCACCTGGCGGAGGGGCAGCCCCGGAGCTGGACTCACTGATGTGGCCCAGGGGCTTTTGGGGACATGTGGACTTGTGTCAGCAGAGATGGGTCCTTTATGTCCTGAACTGGTCTGGAGGTTAAAAACAACATCATGTAACAGCCTTGGAAGCTCTGGATCTTGTTCAAATTACTGATTTCGAAGACCTGAGTGTGTTTCTTTCTCCAGGTTCCCCTGTTTGCATCTGTCTTCTTGACCGTGGCAAGCTGGAGGCTGCTTGGGAAGTTTTGCTTAGGGGTGATGAGCTACACGACTGCCTACATGTGTGCTGGGGACAGCAGTGGCTGTGACCACGGGGAACTTGGCCTGGGCCAGGAGATGCCACTTGTTCCCTTCTCTCATGCCAAGTTCAGTGTTCTCTGCAGTCAGTGTGGAAGCTGATGATATAATGAATTTTCCATTTTTAGAAGGGCTTTTTTAGCACTTAGTCACGATGTGAGGGTTTTAGGCTTACCTAGCGAACTGAACGAGGCTTTTCCTTGCAGAAGCAGTTTACTCTCTGTAGCAGCTTCTCCTGTTTCTGGCAATTATTCTGGTGTCAACCAAAAAAGAGCGGGTCTGTGTCGCTGCAAACCACATGGGAGGTGCTGGAACACGGCCTCAGGGCAGTGGCCGGACTTCCCCTGTCTCTGTGTCCATCCGCTGCTTTCTCTGTTTTCCTGGTGCAGAGCATGGCCTGGTGTGCCAGCTGCTCATAGCAGCCTGCTTGAATACTGTGCAGCTAAATGCTCTGTAGATTGGTAGGCAGCAGGATCCTGTTCTTAGGTGCTTGATTTCTCAGGGAGGAGGCTGATGCTTCTCAATTTTATTTTCCTTTTTCTTGAAGGATCTGTCAAACCTATCATAGAACCACATTGCCTGTAACTTAGCCGAAAGGCTAGAGCAGCTTGTGGCATGGAAGGTTCTTTCCTTTGCCTGCTCCCTTTATAAGTGCTTTTCATGGGGAAAATTCTTGTGGTTGAATCTCTATTAGTTAGTGCTGTTGATCTTAATGTAACTAGCTGTCCAGCCTAAGATAACCTACTAAAATGCCTTGGTGTTGGTAAAAGCTGAGGAGGATGGGAAGTGTTTCAGCATTTTCCTAAGTTTGCTCCCATCTGCCCTATTCGATTCCTGGAAAGAACGTGAAGCTCCCCAAACCGAGGGAATTCGACTTCCACTTCCAGCCAAATTGTTACTTTGGAGCAGAAAATAAACGTGGGAAGGTCAGAGATGAGATTTTTCAGAATGGAAGTCTGCAAACGAATGTAACTCAGGAAAAGCGACGAGTTCCTCTCTAATTTTGCACAACTTGCAAGCTTCTCCTTTTTTCAAGCATATCTTGTGTATGGGTGGAATACTACCTCGTTTCTGGGAAGGGCAAGATGCTGTTGCCCTATGCACAACAAAACAGCAAATTCCAGAGTATGTGGAAGCTTCCATTAAAGGCCATGAATAGATCCTTCACCAGAAAGAACCTAGGCCTTCTGTCTCCACTCATGGACTTGTCTAAGTAGAGAATTATCCCCAACAAATCCCTTTATTACAGGGGTGAGTTGCTGAGATAGGGCCATTCTCACAGAGTAAGTGTCTGTGCCTGGTGTTTATGCACCCACAGGAGTAAATTGGGGATAATTCTGTGGATGAATCCTTGATCTGGAATTCCAGGTTGCTTTGTTCCTGTGCCAGTGATGATTTTTTGGCAGCCCTGAGTGCCAGGTATGTAGCAGATTATCTGACGGTCAGGTTATCTCCCCCAGTGGGTTCTGAATGAACCATTAGGTGCAGTGAGCTTGGCGGAAGGTGCTGCACGGTGCTTCTCTGCTCCTGTTGCATGAAGCACGAGAGTAAAGGCAGCTCTCTGGAGGACCTGAAAGCTCTTCTTTCCCCACCAGCTCCACAGCTAGTTCCTGCTAGTGGAGAGTGGGTTCTTCCAGGTCTGAAGAGGAGCAGCTCTTGGGAGTGACACCAGTTTGGCTGTTGGTTTTTGGTGCTGCTGTGATGCGCTTTGTGCTGGGTGGTTCTGATTTCCGTACTCCCCCGAAGGGCTGTGCCGCCCTCCTGGAGCTCGAGGGCTGCCTTTACCTCCCTTCTCAAGCACAGCCCGTTTTCCCAGCACTCACAAAAGGCTCTTGAACGTGGGCCAGGCTGGTCTGAGGGACTGGAGTCATCGAGAAGAGTGGAGCAGGGCAGAAAGAAGAACTGCAGAGGAACCAGAGTGGACTGCGCACCTGAGTGCAGGACCAGAAATGCTCTGCAAATCGGCGTGCTCTTCAGCAGAGTCTTCTGGAGGTTAGACATAAGGACACACATCTGTCAGCTTCCAGATCATACACTTGGTTCAGGATGTTCACCCACAGAGCAGCATCCAGACGTAAAAACCAAGAGTTCCCCGACAGCTCACCCAGAGTGACCCTGCACAACGCAGCCGAGATGCTAAAGGAAATGGCATTCCTGCCTGAGAGATAACGTAACAAAAAGTTGCTACCGCTTTGTCTAGGCCCCTTTCCAGAACTGAAGTTCAGACATTCTTTCATCAATAGTTATTTAAGTGCTGTGACACCACGTGTGTGTGCAGGGCTCAAATCAACGCTATGTGCTGCAAGCCAGGGCCTGGGCAGGAGACTCAGGTTGTCTCCGGTGATCTCTGATAAAGCCTCTGAAACTGGAGCTCTCCGATCCTGTAGTAGCAGGGCTGTGTACGCTTGTTTGCAGGAGCTCTGCTTACCTTAAACATTGCCCTGTGTTGAAGGATAATGAGTTACAGATATGCGCTCAAATCAAACCATTGTACAGAAATGTAGATGACCTGTCAAACCATCGCGGGCCCTTAAGTACATCATGAAAACACGCAAAGTAATCCTGATCCTGGGTGTTTCACCATGGTGTAGTATGTGAGCGTCTTGTAAATGTCTCTGCACATCCTAACTCTTGGTCAGGGATTGGCAAGAGGTGATGGAGTCCTGCTCTTGCTTTTTCATTTTCTTCTCCATATTCTTTGGTTAGTCTTCTTGCCCAGTTTTCTGATTCTCTTCCAATTTTCCCCCAAAGCAAACCTGCAAAATCAGACCTGCATTTGCCTGGGCTCTTCCAGTCACATCAAGCAGCACTTCCCAATACAGCGTCCCATAGAAAGGGAGACAAGGGTGGCACCTGACTGCTGTCACCCTTGCAGGCCTTTTGTTTAGCTGTGGTGGCCCACTAAGGGGGTGACTCATCTCCAGGTCAGTCTATTTGCAGTTCTAGAGCAAGAAGATGGTCAATGTGCAGCACTAAAAACATATAGGAACCAATCACTCCCTCAATAAGAGGTCTTAATTTTTTGCAGACCTGGCCTGGTGCATCAGGGTGCGAGAACCTGGGCCGCTGCTGTTGAAGCTGTTGTAAATGGCCAAGTCACAGGTGCTGAGTGCTTCATTTTGGGATTCTAGCTATGCACGTGCCGCTTGGGCTGCTCCTGCTCAACTGCTTCCTTACACGGCTCCTTGCTGGTCTTATTGGGCTGTGCAGCACTGTCTGTGGAGCTCGGCAGCACAAAGTGGAGCGGGAATGGGGATGGGGCGGCCAGAGCTTCCCTGTGAGGGAAGTTACACTTAGTTACAATGAAAAAAATGAAGCTCGGCCTCCCTGTGGAGGTTGTGACTTCTGTCTTGTTCCTAGGGCAGGTTTGTCTCTTTGGGCATGCAGGAGCCGGATACCAGGGGGAATTTGCTCTTTCTGGCAGAGATTGCTGCATTAAGCTACAAAGCAGTTCTGCTGAGGGGAATTTGACGGTGTTCCCTGATAGCAGCCTGAGTACAAGGTCAGTTGTGCCGCCAACCCCATCTCTAAATGCCACAATCCTCCTGTGCCTTTTTTTGTGTATTCAGAAGATTTTTTTTTTTTTTTTTTTTTTTTTTTTTTTGTTACAAGCAGTAGGAAATGTGGTTACTGTTAATTTTGCTGGGCAGGCGAAGGACAGAACATCCTCTGAAGTAGCTTAATGGAACAAGAAGTCATCTCGAAGGCTTCCAGTGCAGGTTCATATTGTGTTAGTTTTCCCTAAATCATGTTCTTGCTTCATAGTAGCTGCAGAGGCAGACGAAGAGAAAGATACAACTGAATCTGTAGACCAGGAATGTGAAGGGTTTAGCTTGGTTGATGGTGATGCCTGAAAACAAAGTCCTGATAACCAAACGCCTTCCTGAAGTTGTGTGCTCACATCTGTGGACATGGGGCTGCCCTTGTGCAGGTGCAGAATTGACTGATTGAGACTCCCTACAGATGTGTAAAGACTTGTTTTGTCCTTCAGAACCTGCAGTGGTGGCTTTGGGATGCCCCTTCCAGCACTGCCATCGTGTATGAGCTCCCACCCCAGCCCTGAGCAGGGAGCCTTTCAAACTGTGGCCCATGCAAGGGGAGGCTGAGTGTCCGGAGACCTGCGGTTCTTGAGGTGAAAAAAGAGGGGAAAAGAGGGGCGGCAGATTATGTGAATTTTCTCTTCGCAGCTGCTTCTGAAGCTGAGTGTTAATAGAGTCCCAGTTCACCAGCTGCCGCCCATCCCCGCAGGCTGCCACTTCCCTGTGCTCTGCATGGCCACTGCTCGTGATGTGCAGTCTTGTACAGCAGCCAAAGTCGTGGCCTCTTCGGCACTGAGAGTGATGACAATGGAGAAGAGCAGAGCTTTATGCACAAGGTGCAAGGAGAGAATCTGAGTGGCTTTTGCTACCTGCTCTGCTTTTATAGCCCGGTTTGAATGTTGCCAGTGCTGCCTGCCCCCTTCTCGGGCTGCAGTTTCAGCAATCACATTGCAGTAAAGGACACATGTCTGGCTGAGCTGACACTCTATGGCCTGTCTACAGTGTATGTCTGTAGAAAGTGCTTCCCTGATCTCCCGGGGTGGATTATGTTTGTGGATCTTGTACTTACTAATGCCTGCTGTGTTAATTTATATAAGATACCCTACCTTTAATGTTGCTTGTGTTTCTTATTTTCCTGCCTTGCTTTCTTGGTGCCTGAGTTATATGCAGCTTTTTAAGGCTTTCCAAGCAGTGACTTCTGTGTGTGAAGCCTGCTATAGGCAAATCATATTGACATCAATAGACTGTCTTGGAATGAATTCCTTTAAAGTGGGAGCTTGCTTAAGCGGACCCGGTGATTCACTTGTTACCTTCTTTCCCCAAGGATGGGGCATCCCTGCTAGGTAGAACAGCTGGGAAAACTGGCCTGGGTTGTGCCAGGCTCTATAGCAGTTGAGTCGGATATGTTCTGAATTAGTGTAATTAACAGTTAGCTATCAAAACATCTCCAAACACTCTATGGTTGGAGGCTTCTGCAGTGGTTGGAGTAGGAGGGGACGGAGCTGCGGTACCTCCAACCTCTATCTTACCACTCGCGCTCCCATGCTGAGGTCACCGGCCACACGTCTGTTTATGGAGCTGTCTCCAAAATAACTGGTTACTGTTTGGTTTCCTCAGCTGGGCTGTATCTCTTGGTTACAGCTAGGAAATAGCAGGAATGAATCTTAGAGGAGGTGAGGCTTCTTCCCATCTGTGCTTTAATGTTAAATCAGTTTTGTTAATCTCAAAATTTAGGCTTGTTGATAAGAAGTTTCTTCATCATCTCATGGGCATTTTGTGTATTCCAGAAGTTGGCTCCATTTGTGGAGCTACAGTAGCCTTGGATGCCTGTGTAAAGATTGGGTTTGTTCTTGGTCTGACCAGCGCTAGGGATATGGAATTGGTCTGGTCCTTCTGGGAGGGGGTGTTTGGGGAGTGGTAACTTGGGCAAGAAAGGGCCACCTCAGCCCCTGTTGTCCTTCCTAACCAGAAGCCGAAGGATGGTCCTTTTGCATCCTGCGTTTCAGCTTTGTGTTTCCCCTCATGCCACTGGATTCCCCGGTGGGAGGAGGCCAGTCTTGTCCTGGCCTCGTGCGTGGGCAGCCCCGGGTAGGGCCCTCCAGTGCCGCCCGCTCCCCTTGGGCCGAACAGGGTCAGGACAGTTAGAGCCTGTCACACGGGAGGGTTTCAGTGCTCCACCGTGAAGGCAGGAGAAAGGAGTCCCTTGGAATTCAAGGCATTTATTTGGGGTTTCCCACCTCTTCACTTGCCACAGGACTATTAATTTGTCTTCAAAGATGTTTAGTTTCTTTTGGCCTCTGACTGTCGGTGGGTGAAGGATGCTTTTCATGGGCCGCTGTGTAGTGGCAGCGCTGACAGGATGCCGTGGTTTCCTCAGATTTATTGAAGAGAAAACTACACTTTGCAGCGTGCGCTCTGGGTCTGCATCCACCTGTGCTGCGGCGGGAGCAACCTTCAGCATGTCCCTCTTCCCGCTCCGTGCCAGCTCTCATCTCTTGCATTATCACTTGCTTACAGACAACAAGTTCTTGCCGTTCCTGCTGCCAGCCAGACCTGAGCCGTGTGGAGGAGACTTTGGTGGAGTCATCCCTTCCTCAGGGACTTCATCTAAACCTCGGCTGAGGCTTCAGAACCCCCTTCTGAAGGGGCTTCCCCTGAGCAAGGGCGTCCCGTGGTGTCTGGTTGCTCATTATCATGACATGTCTTTAATTGGTACCCAGTAAAACTGTTCCGGCTCTTCTGGCATGGCATAGATCCAAGAGACTTGATGGTGCACTTACCTCTGAGTGTGGTTATGGAGTTAAAACAGCTTGGATGTTTTCCTGGAAGTGCCTTACAGCAAGGATGAGAGACAGGGCTGGGTGGGTTTGTGTCTCCAGCTTGATATTGCAGATACCAGGAAGGAGCAGATCGACTGCTCTATTCCCCCTGCAGATGATGCCACAAATCCTGCACTGTCCAGGCCAAGCAGCCACCACAGCAAGTCTGTACTCGAGGTCTGTGCTTGCATTCCCCTGTGCCCCACAGCTTCTTGTGCCCCACAGCTCATAGCATCCTGCTCTAGGTCAGTGGCTGCATGATTAAGTTTGATTTTCTCAGTAATTTCTGTTTTGCAAGGACAAAAAAAGTGCCAGCACTTGCAGGAGGAACCTCACCAGAGATGATATGATGACAGTTGTGTTGGAGCTTGCTTCATAGCAACGAGTATAGCCGTATCCCGAGCGGTCCACTTGAGACGAACAGGGCAAAGCCCGAGCTGGCTGCTGCCCTGGGGGCATTGGGCATTTTATTTGAAACAACACACTGTTTACCATAAAATCAGTCTTGGTGCTGGAAAATTAGTACAAAGAGGAGCAGCTGCTGGAACATAGTGGTTCTCTCCAAGCCAGCAACTGTTCCCTGGCCAAGCGGAGAGGTACCTGAAGCCCTGGGCAGCCTCTGAAGTGTCTGGTTTGGCTGAGATCTTTCAAAGAAATTCAGGGTGGGCACTTCCAAAGTGCTGCCCAAGGCCCCTTGCTCTTGGTGTACGAGTGGGAGCAAGATGAGGCCGTTGCTGGACACTTCTTAAAGTTCAATTCCTTCCATCCGGGAGCCGATTGGAAAATCCCAGCTGGTCCCCCCAAGCAGGGAGGGAAGAAGGGACAGGCAGGGACACGAGAGCAGCAGTCCCAGCACCTGCCTGCTGGAAATCTCCGCTCGTTTTCTCTGAAGATCTGGTGGCACAACCGGTCAGCAGGACCGTGGTGGTGACCTCAGGAGGCCACTAACAAAAAGTCCCTTCCCCTGCAGAACGTCAGGCCTGTGACTGATCTGAGCAACTGGGTCATTCTCACTGTAGATTTTAAATTTGCTTTTGATATTGACTTGTGTCAAAGCAAGGCTGGCAGATTCTGCGGTTCGCTGTGGAACCACTTTTGTTGCTGTTTGGGCTTGCTGGAGAGCTGACAAAAGGCTTCTGTTCTTGATTGGAGCAGGGGCTTTGCAATTAAAAGAATAAACCTACTGATCTGTGGTGCCTGTTATGAAAGCAGATGCCTGGGACAGCCTTGTGGAGCTGTTGTACGTGCTGGAAGGGGAGACCGGAGCTCAATAGGAGAAGGCACCGTGGTGGGTAGGCCTGTTGGGAGGCCCTTCTGCTTCGGAACACGTAGCCATGGGAAGGCTGCGGATGACCCGTGGTTACAGCCTTTGCACTAAGGAGCAGCTCGGTGGGCAGAGGGGCTCATTTAGCCTTTCCCGAAGCCCTGTCCATCCCTGGGATATCAAAGGAGTGTTTCTCAGAGCTGTGCTCGAGTGCAGAGGAGCTCCTGAGAGCACTTCTGATCAGGTGTCTCTTTGGGGATAACTCAAACACGGTCTGACCAGAGATCATTCTTGCTACCTTCTTTAAGCTGCTGTAAGTCAACGTTTGCTGCCCCCTTCCCACCTAATCAGACTAACTTCCCTCGCTTAGGGCTATGGAATGAATCAGGAGAGCAAAAGCAGCACCTGGGAATGTTCCCCTCCACCCGCACGTGGGGTTTGGGGATACCAGGTGCAGCCCTGGGAGCAGCGTGTCCTGCAGCAGAGCTGTGGGGTTACTGCAGGTTTGACTTGAGTGCCCCATAGCCGCATCCATGCAACCGGTGAGCTCAAAAGGGCTGAGGGACAGCAGTGTTTTGGCACTGAATAAATACATGCAAGATGGGAAATGAAGCCCAGAAGGTTTCCAGCAGGAGATTTCAAGGCAGAAAAATAGAGCAGTCTGTTCTGCCGAATAGAGCAGGTTCCTGGAAGCAGCGTCTGATGCTCCAGTGAGTTTTAATCTCTCCTGGAGCCTGAGATTTATTGCTAGTACTGTTTGGAAGGCCAGGGAGTCAACGTGCCAAATACCAGCTTCAAAATGGCAAAAGGGAAAAGAGCAGGTCCTGAGAATGCCGTGACAGACGGAAAATGGCATGAGAAGCAGCTCAACAAGAAAGTTTCTTCCAGTTTTGTTGCTTGGAAACTCTTTCTGTTAAATTGATGTGGTAGGACTCATTGTTACTCTCTCCCTGGTGTCCCTTTTCTGTTTACCAGGTCTTCAAAGCACCTTCACAGCAGGTTCTGCGAGCTGGAGGGCCGGGTTATCCCAGGGGTGGATGAGCAGGTACTGGCTGCGTGCAGGGATCCAGGGCTCCCTCAGCTGCCCTCATTTCTGGCAGAAAAGTGGGTTCCGTATCCTCAGCTTCAGGAGTCACAGGGACTCCTCAAGTTGCGAGCCAGTAACTGGTATTTTTGGAACAGCTAATAAAAGCAAACGGAGCTGCCGAGATGGAGACTCATCTGTCTTGAAGCTATTTAGGTCACAGATATTGGAGCCTCAGTTGTGCTCAGAGAAGACTCTCGATTCCTGCCTGGGATTTGTTCTCTCGCTGTGAACGTGGACCTACCCCAGCTCTCTATCAGGTGGTTGTTTGGAGGAATCAAGCAGTCAAAATATTCCAGAAAGGGCTTGGTGTGCTCTGTGTGCTCCCACTTTGGGAGGAAGGACCCGCAGGGCCACGCTGGAATGAAGTCAGCAGATGAAGTCAGCTTGCTGCATGTGTGCAGTTACTGCACAGAGCAGCGTCCAGGAATTCCAGCAGTGGGAATAGCTGCCCTCGCCAAAGCCTTCCAGTGCCTTACCCAGAGGGGCAGGATTGGGATATTTGCCTAATTGCCCATTCTGACTGTGCGGAGTTGCGTTGCAGCCTCAGATGGTGTGAGGGGTTTGCAGCACTGCCTGCTCTGCTTGGAAGAGCTAATCACAGTCAAATTTAATGCTAATTAAGAGAGGGAGTGACTGAGAATAGAGCCTGCTAGAGCCTTTCTTGTTTGCTCCCAAGACTCTTTTTAATCTTATAACTAATGCCATGTTAGACTGTGAACTACAATGTGGAGTGGTTTTCTTTGCCATGCAAAATTGTGCTCTGCCTCAGCAAACAGAGGGTTCCCAGTGATTCCGACTTTGATTCTTCAATATTAACATAATGTTGCCACATCTTGGCTTGTCCGTATTTAAAGGAGGAAATGGCTGCAATTGCAGCTCCATATTAAACCCCCTTGATGATAGGGGCTTTGAAGATGTAAATCTCGGGTGTTGGCTGCCCAACGGCAAATGTCCATGGGGAGAAAGGCCGTCCTGGCCGATGCTCCATGTCCTCACGGGGCTGAGGAGCGGAGCTGGTGCTGACACATGGGTTTCTGCGGCCCTGTGGGTACAGGGTGTGGTTTGTTTTTAGCTTACAAAGAATTTCTCGTTGTCTGGGCGTGGGGAGGGATTTTCATATTGTGCTGGTGAAGGCATCGCTGCTGCTCCTGGTGGCAGAGCGGAGTGTTTCCCCACTCTCAGATCCCGTCCTCTGAGCAAGGGAGAATTCCAGCTACCAGCAATTCTCTGTCTGGGATAGAACAACAGGATGGTGCAATCACAGGGGTGAATAAAGTGAGAGGGAGGGGAACAGTTTCTTTTCTTTTGCCCTGTTTTCCTGCAATGATGATACTGGAGCTAACTCTTCTGTATAAGGTAGGCTAGAGAATTGCTAGTGGCAACTGGGTCCTTGGGATGAAGCGATTCCTTAGAAATCCCATTTTTATGAAAGGAAATGCTAACAAGCAGGCTGCTATTGCTGACACCAGCGCAGCTCTGTTCCTGGTATCGCGCAGCCCGTGTTGACAGGCTGCTGGCTGCCCTCGGGATTTTCAGCACCCTCTTGGCCAGCTCTCCTATGAATAGCGTTTAAATGGTGCACTTAAAATAATGGTAACACAGCGACACCGCTCCCAGACTTCCTGCGCCAGTGGCACCGAGCCAGGATTGCCTCAGCAACCGTGCAACTTTGCAAGACCTCCCCCTGCTCCATGGGCAAAGCAGTGCCACCCTGCTTGGTTAACCAGGAGCCAGGTGAGATTCCTGCCTCCTAGAGAAGGCCCTGAGAAGAGAAGCAAGGGAGGTGCTTGGGCTCGGAGTCCTCCTCGCTGTTTGTAAGGTATTGAGAATAGCTGTGTGTGCTGCTTGTGACGTGTGGAGCAGAGAAACTGCCAGTTTGGAGACCAAGCCATGGGGTTGGTGTGTGCGTTTTGTGCTTGAGGGGCAGCTTGTTGCCTGACCTTCAAGGCTTGCAATAAAGCTGCTTTGAGACGTGAACAGTCCCAGGGTGGGTCACCTGCATCTTGTTCTTTGGAGACCAGCAAATCCTCAAATAATAAACCTGATCCCTCAGCGTAGGCTGGAGTACATTTAGTCTGGCTTTTGCACTGCTTTTTAGCTGTGTGTGTGTTTAGATGTGTGTTTTTGGCTGGGTGTGCTGCTCCAAGGAGCTGTGCCAAGATTACCTAGACTTCCACAGTGAAATGTAAGCTGTTTAAAGCTATCTACATGTTCCTGAAAATTAGTATGGTACTGTGGAAGGAGAGGTGACAGTAAATGCACAGAGTATCTCATAGGATGCGTAACGGAACTCACTTCTGTGGGATGTTCTGGAAACTGATAGCTTGGAGAAAAATTAATAAGATCTGCCTAGTTAAACTAGCTCTCCTAAGCACTTGGAAGATTAATAATACCCTCAGTGCACTTAGGCTTTGGCTATATGACTGGGTAAACTGAGGTTTCTCATTCTTTATTTTGGAATAGCCTCTGTGATGAGGAAATACAAGCCCCATAACCAGCTTAAGCAGGGTGCTCACAGCAGCACCCGCAGCCCAGGGCTGCCTTGGCTGCCCCGTGTCAGCAGTGGCCTTGGTCCTCCGAAGTCTCGGCCCTTCGCAGGGTTTTTCCGACGCTGGGGTTTGGGGCTGTCAATCGGAGCTCGCTCAGGGGAAGACTCCACGTGTGCTCTGCAGTAACAGGCTCTGCAGCCTCTTGGTGAAGAAATACTTATTTCAAGGCAGACTGCATTTAAATGCAAGAAGGAGTGGGACCTGCAGCATATGCTATTCCTGGAAATACTCTGTAGGATGGGAGCCCGATGGATGCCCATCTTCAGTCACGTTCTCTGCTGTTCTACTGGGAGCTCAGTCTTTCCTTCAGCTCGGCAGTTGCGCTGGTGACGTTAACGCTTCTTTGGGGACCTGCTTGCTCTTGCGGTGCCCCTTGCAGTGCCCGGCTCGTGGCAGGGGAGCTCGTGGCTCCTGAGGGTGTTCCCTGCGCCGGGGGAGCCACTTCGTCCCTGCCGGCCGTGACTCGCACCGGGGCCAGAGCCAGCACGTTGTTGCTCTGAGTGCTCTGTTTTGAAGCTGCTTGTGCCGCTTTGTGGAGGGGCTTAGCTGCTGTGGAGGCTCTGCAGTGTCAAGACAATATTTGGTGCTTTTTTTAAAAAATTCTTTTTTAATGGTGTCTCCATCACACCCAACCTGTGTAAAACAAACCAGCCTTTGGTGGAGGTGTTTGGTACTCTATGCCTGGACAAGAGTATGTGGATGCAGAGGGTGGCTCCTGCTGTGCTCCTGGGGTTTGGGCCTGGGCTAAGATCCTGATCTTGGAAGATCCTGTGGAAGTGCAAGCGATGAGCAGAGCAGGTGGAGAAACGTGCGTACGGGGACCGTGTCTCTGGGCTTATTAAGGTGAAGCCTGTGCTGGGGATGCGGGCATCTGTGGTGCACCAAAACTTGGTGGTTCCTCATCCTCTCCACTCTTCTCGTGAAGAACGCGTGTGTGTGTGTGTGTGTGTGTGAGACCACTAATTCTAGTGGGAATGCCGTGAGCCAACACTGGAGACGTGAGGGGTCCTGTACATGTGGGAGCAGATGCCCAAACTGTGCCCAAGCTGGACTGCTGCTTTTCCTTCTGGAATTGCATAGATGGCACTTCCCAGTGATTCTCTGTAGAGAAGGTTGTGGGTGATTCACATCTTGGTGAATCCTGGTGTTTATTCGCAGCTTGAGGGCGGTAAATGCTCACAAATGCTGAGGCCCGGCGGCTCTGGTGTTTTGTGCCTCATACCAGTTTGTGACCTCTTGCAAATTGCTGCTCTGTTTGAGGGTATTTGATGGCAAGGAGGTTCCCCAAAAGCCCTGGCTAATAAAAGTGCTTGTTGTTCCTAACTGGGATTTGTAGCAGTCTTCAGGGGGCGAAGCTGCAGCTCAGGCTCAATCTCTATGTGGAAAAGGCCCCTCACGTAAGGAGGACACAGCCCTGCTAGTCCTCCACTGCTTAATTATCTGCCCTGCCATCCCCGAAGGGCTGGAGATGGCCCTTGGAAACACTGTGCGGTGCAGGGGGAAACAGCGATGTTCTTCACGTGTTCCTGCTCCTGCATTCCCTCCGTGGACGTGCCCCTCCCGGTTCATGCAGGGTAGCTGCTCTCTGCTGTTAGCTAATGCTCCGCTCACCCTTAGGGTGTTTTTTGGTCACAGATGAGCAGGGAATACAGATTGTTGTGCAGAGTGCTTCGCGGTGCAGTTCTGGGTGCAAGCTGTATCACTAGGCTAAAAATACCCACGGGTGTTTGGGGAAAGCCCTCTGCGCTGTGCTTGCAGCAGGAGAGGAAGCTCTTGTCCAGCTGTGCCAACCAAAAGGGATTCCTCAGCAGCTGAGGTCCTTTTTCTGCAGGTAGGGCCAGATCTTCTGTTGCAGGAATATCCAGGAGCTTCATGTACTGGTCAAGCAAATGCAGGGCAATCCCTTGTTTGTTAATAACAGGTTAACTAGGCTAGCAGTTATGCAGCATCATTTTAAAGGTCTGTGGGAGGGCTCTGAGCAAGGTAGGAGCAGCCGTGCAGATGGGCAGCACCTCTGTGCTGCTCCCGACCAGCACTTGCAAGCTGTTTCCCAGCTGATAAGCCAAGACCTAGTTGCACTTTGACTTTTGTGTTTAATACTGTAGCCCTCTGTGATATGGAAGCATTTGCTGCTCATATTGATGAGGAGGAGGCAGCCAAGGCTCTGCTGTGTTGACTTCTCTGGCTGTCTTTTTGTGCGTGGGCTGTGGGGATGTAGGCGTTTCTCTTGCCTTAAAGCAAAAACATGATTTATTTTCTTCTCTCTGCAGAGAAAAGCAAGGTAGCGGAAATATAATCCAGAAACCTGACCCGGACCCTAGCAACAGAGAAATAGAATATGGGTCTAGCTGGTAGGCGGGAAGGACTTGTGGGTGCTCCCTGTGGAGGCTTGGGAGCCTGTGTGGGAAGATTACTTATTGCTAATAGGCCTCCTCCCTCTTCACCGTGTGCTTGTTCCAAATGCTGTTCTCTTAAAGTGGAAATAGGCCCTTGTTTTAGCTGTTTGGGTCAGGAGAGCTGAACTAAGCCCTTACTTAGAGCTGTGCCTGTGGTCTTGCCAAGCTGGAGATGTGGGGCTGCTGCTGAGGTGGCTCTGGGGACGAAGGTGCAGAGGTCCCGAATGCCACCTCTGCTTCAGGCTTTACAGCACAGGAAACCCAGACCCCCAGATGAGAGGTGCTGGAGAAAGGCACCCCCAACCGGGTTAGAGACTGCTTAGGCAAACGTGATGCCCACAAATCCATTGGTCGCAATGTGATGGAGCCACGAGTGCTGAGGGGCTTCAAATGTTGCTGCCAGGCCACTGGTTCTCTGAAAAGTCAGAGAGCAGGAGAGGTGCCTGAGAACTGGAAGACAGGAAAGCCACTGTCACTGCAGCCTTCACCAAGGGCAAGAAGGAGGATCCAGAGAGCTGAGAGTCAGTCAGTGTCACCTCCATCCCTGGAAGGGTGAGGAACAGCTCATGTTGGATGTCATCTCTGGACATAGGGATGGCAAGAAGGTGATTGGGAGTAGTCAGCCTGGATTCACCAGGGGAAGTCATGCTTGACCAACCTGAGAGCCTTCTGTGATGGGATGACTAGTTGGGTAGCTGAGTGGAGGGCTGTGGATGTCGTTGACCTTGCCTCCAGCAAGGCTTTTAACCCTGTGGTCCTTACCATCCTCCTAGGCAAGCGTAAGAAGTTGGGGCTAGATGAGCAGAGACACCAGCAGGTTGAGAACTGGTTGAACTCGGCAGTACTGGGTCTAGTTGGAGACCTGTAGCTAGTGGTGTCCTCCAGAGCTCCATGCTGCTCCCTATGTCCTGGTCAGCTTCATCTCAGTTGCGGGGAAGGTGATGGAGCAGCTAACTCTGAATACTGCTTCTAGGAATGGAAAGGACAGGAGGGTGATCAGGAATAGTCAGCATGGATTCACAAAGCACAAATAATGCTTAACCAACCTAAAAGCATTTTTTTGTGATGGAATGGCTACCTGAGTAATTGAGTTGTGGATATTGCTTAACATCAGCAAGGCTTTCAATGCTGTCTGCCTTAACATCCTCCTAGGCCAGATCAGCAAGCATGGGACAGATGAGCAGAGTACCTGGAGAACCAGCTGCATGGCAGAGCTCGGAGGGCTGTGACCAGTTCTACAAGGTCTAGCTGGAGGCCTGTGGCCGACGGTGTGTCCCAGGGCCAGCACTGTCTCCAGTCCTGTTCAACCTCTTCCTCAACGCCCTGGATGAACGCACAGTGTGCCCCCTCAGCATGTTTGCTGATGGTACCGAGCTGGAGGAGGGGCTGAGACCCCAGGGGGCTGCGCTGCAATCCGGAGGGACCTGGCGAGGCTGGAGAGCTGCGCAGAGAGGAACCTCATGATGTTCAACAAGGACAAGGGCAGGGCCCTGCAGCTGGGGAGGAAGAAACCCTGGCACTCCCAGGTGCCTGGCTGGTGCCTCAGCCAGGACAGGCTAGGACCGACCTGCTGGAGAGCAGCTCTGCAGGGAAGGATCTGGGGTCCTGGTGGACAAGTTGACTATGAGGCAGGAATGTGCCTCTGGTCAAGAAGGCCAGTGGTACCTGGGCTGCATTAGGAAGAGCACTGCCAGCAGGCTGAAGGAGGTTCTCCTTCCCCCTGTACTCACTTCAGTGAGGCCACATCTGGAGTGCTCTGTCCTGCGCTCCCCACCACAGGAGAGACGTGGAACTACTGGAGCCAGTCCAGTGCAGGGCTGTTGAGATAAGAGGATGGGAACGTCTCTCCTGTGAGAGAGCTTGGACAGTTTAGTCTGGAGAAAAGAAGACTGAGAGGGAGGGGATGTTATTCATAGATACAAATATCTTAAGATATAAATATCTTTACATATCTCATGTAAAGAGGATGTGTCCAGATTCTTCTCAGTGGTGCCCAGTGAAAGGGTGAGCTGCAATGGGCCCGAACTGAAGCACAAGGAGTTCTGATGGAATACGACAAACCTCCTCCCTGTGAGGGTCACAGAACATTGGAGCTGGTGGCCCAGAGAGGCTGTGGAGTCCCCTTCCCTGGAGATCTTCTAAGCCACCTGGGTGCAGTCCTGTGCAACACACTCCAGGTGACCCTGTTTGTGCAGTGGGGTTGGACTGGATGTGGTTGAGGCTGGAAGAGCTCTCTGAGGATCATCTCCAACTTCTCTCAGCAGAGAGGTGGAGGGTGGGGGACACAACTGTTTCTTGCTCTAGCTGCTGAACTACCTGGCTGACCAGGGAATAAGGCAACGTGAGCTTCCTAAGTTTGGCTTTCCCCAGTGAGGTCTTCCAAAGTTGTGCTGGGTCGTCTGAGTTAAGCGAGGACCATGGTGTGAGTGTGAGCAGAAGTGGAAGTGCTTTCTCCCTTCTCCCAGGCTCTAGCCCTGCATGTGCTTGAGCCCCCTGAGAGGATAGTTGGTCACAAGTGTCACTGGAGTGCTCTTGGTGCATCACGTGTGTGCATCACCTTGGTGCAATTAGAAGGAAAGAGCGGGGACAGTCAGGAGGAGCCAGAGGGACTGCTGGGGGTGGCCAGTGTTCTAGGTGCTGTCCTTGAGCCTTGGTGAAGGCTTCAGAAGAGCCTCCCTTGGGCTGCTCTAGCAGTTCCATTGCAAGGAAAAACATCACACAGTTTCGCTGGCTGAACAGAGCAGCGACAGAGCTCGTGGGGTGGCTGTGGCGAGGTGGAGCGTGGGCAGAGTGTGGGAGAGCCATAAAAGCCTCCCTGCTCTTCTCCCCACAGCCCCGAGCAGCTGGTGGCCTTGCCAGGCTGCCCCACTCCTCAGGACAGTGGAGCAAAGAGGGGGGATTTCCTTTTTGCTTCCCTTGCTCTCTGCAGATGAGTATTTCCCAGTCTTACCGATTCCCTCGGGGTTTTCCAGTTGTGTTTGTAGCACTTCACTAGACTGCCCTCAAGTGAACCGATTCATTCGGCTTTGCTTTCCATTAATGCCGTTTTGTTTAACTAGTGTGAGGAGCTTTAATTTTTTTCTCCTGCCCTCTTAAAATCAGCATGAGATAGTTGGAGCACATTTTTGGGAACGGGTTGCTTTTTTCAAGAAATCCACCAATTGAGCTAAATCCGCTTGCGTTTCCCATCCGAGGAGCTCTGGCTGTTACAGGGATTTAATTGTTCCAGGGCAGTCTTCTTGGTTTGGTGTGGATGCTTTTGAGCTGGCTCCTAAATCTGAGGCTTCTGCTCTTGCACTTGCTGCCCTCCACTGACTAGTTCCTCTTTGCTGTAGAAATGCTGTTAAATGCTGCTGCTAAGTGCATGCACTATAATACCAAACCCTTGTACCAGAGAGCGCACCAGAAGCCCAAACCTGCCTTTTATATTCTTCCTGCAAGGTTCCCCCTTGCATCTACATGGACATGTTTTCCTGTTCAGTAACAAAATGTGGATAAAACATCATCTGTGCCTTTAACTGATGCAGGAATCTCAACCCTCAAACTGCAAGATACTGAAACAGCTTTTATAGAGGCCACATAGAGGTTCAGCTAGGCCCCATGCTGGTAATCTCTGCGGTCATATGGGCTAGAAACATTCATTTTGAATATAAAAATAAGTGCATTAGGAAGAGCAAATGAGGTCTGGGGAGGTTGTTATGAACCACAAAGTCTTCAGAGGCTGCTGGGAATCACTTTTACTTGGACTCTCTGCAAATAAAACATCCCGTAGTTCACTGTCGCCTCAACCTTGCAGCGTTCTCTAGATTCATGGAAAATCAGAAGTTAAACGGGAATGTGGCACTTCCAGTTTCTAAATGCAAGTCCTTTAGTCTGAGACCTTGTTGGAAATACAAGCCCCAAGGTGGGGTTAATGCGACTGGTGGCTGCTCTAGTTTGCCAACAGGTTATTGCAGTGTCTTATTTAAGAAACAGGTGACCTTAACTTGTAGGAAGGGCTGTTTCCAGAGTGTATTGATTTTATGCCCAAGGAAATAGAATTTTTCTATCGGATCTCTAATGGAGAAGGGTTGCGTATAGCAGGAAAGCAATAGCAGTTTGAGCCCTCCTAATATGTTTGAGGGCAAGTCTGGCTTATCTTTGTGAATGGGAAAGATTTGGGGCTTTTGAGAGAATTTAAAAATGAGGAGGACTTGAAAATCCTTGAAATCCTCGAGAGAGATTAAAAATACCGTCAGACTGCACTGAATCAGCAGGAACAGCAGAATAACCATGCGCTTCATGGCAGATGCTCCCTCAACAGCAGCTACGATACTTAAATGTGAACCCAAATACCTCTGTGGTGCGGCCGGGTATGGAGCGGGGAGCACAGCCTGCTGGTGCTTCACCTGGGGCCTCTTCAGGGAGCAATGTTATTTAACTTTCTCTTATAATTCCTGCAGCTCAATCTTTCAAGGAGCCATTGCCTGGTTCTTCAGAAGGAGAGGGAGAGGAATGTGCAGAATATACCCAGCAGGTTTGGGAGTCAGGAGGTCTCTCCAGCATAAGGCTCTAGATAAAAAAAAATATATATATATTTATATTTTCTGCAGCGCCTCTTTGGAGCATTGGTGGGCGCTCAGGAGCATGTTCAGCTGGATGGTGCTGCAGCCCAGGGACAAAGAGCAGTGAGACGTCCTGCTCATGGGCTGCCTGGGTGCTGCCTGCTCGGTTGCTGCAGCAGCACGTCGCAATTGCCAGGATATCAGGATGCTCTTAGCTTCTCGGAGCTTTCCTGTTGCTTCCCCACAGATGCAGGGAAACTTGGGAGCTTAGGTGGGGTCTGTGTTGAGGGAGGACCTGCAGCAGGTTGTGTTCTGGATGGGCTTGCTCTGACTGTAGCTTTCTAAGCCTGTTTTAGGTTTTGTTGACTCTGGCTCTGCTGCACAACCAAAGTCCTTGCTTTGTAGTCACAGAAGGCTTGAGGAGGGTGAGTTTTTAATTGCAGTCATCTCCTAAGCATCCCCTACTGTTCCAGTCTCCTGATCTTCTTGTGTTCCTCATCTGTATTAGTTGCTGGAGCCATAGCCTTTTCTTTAGCTCACTCAGGACCCCGCATTTATGTTCATGGGGACATTTTGCTGCTGCTTTGGGATTCCCTTTTAGCACAACCTGTGCTGCCCTTCACCTGAGCAGGATGCAATGAAGGGATCGCTGGGAACTGGGTAAGGTGGGAAGCTGCAACTTCCCCTTTATAAGGCACCACAAACATTATTTGTATTGGTAGGTTGAATGTTAAATTCGGAGTTTATCCTTGGGTCCCCAAACACCACCAATCTTCCCACAGGAAATTCTGCCTGTTCCTGTCTGTCTGCTGAGATGGCGGCTGCTTAGGCATAACTGGGCCGCCCGCCTCTTGTTTAGCCTAGATGCAGTGTTGGATATCGGGAGAGCGATTGATTGACTTGGCTAATTACGGAACAGCCCCGTGGGTGTGAACAGCAGCTGGGAGAGCTGCGCCCGGAGCAGGAGCCCTTCCCGCTTCCGCGCCCGCAGTGTCACAGAGACTCTCTGTTGGGTGGCAGAGGACGTCGGCAGTTCCGGACACCGCTGTCTCTGGGACTGTGCACGGGAGAGACCAGAGAGGCCACGCGGGAAGGCTAGGAAAGAGGTACCTCACCAGGGGATCGTGTGGATGGACCACCTGCCCGTGTGGGTGGCTCATGCTTGTTCTCAGCGAGAGCCACCGTTGGCTCCCAGTGCAGCAGTGCTTGGCAAGGTGAACCTCACACCTTCTCATAGCGTCACCAAGGGGCATTCTGCTCCCGTGCTGCTCAGGTCACTCCTGCATGATGTGAGCCCTACGGAGCAGCTCGGACCTGGCCCAGGACCTGCCGTGGCAGTTTGTGGTGCTGCTCTTGTCGGGGACGGCACTGGCCAAGTGCCTGTGCAGGCCCTTCCCGGCCCTGCCTGCGGAGCGCTCCCCTCTTGCCGTTGTAGCCAGCAGGACTCTGAGCTGCCAGAGCTCCGGCAGTGCTCCCAGATCTGCGGGAGCTGCGAGTGCCGAGGAGCAAAGCCCCCGAGTCGCTCTGGTGCTTTCTGCAGCATGTCTGGGGTTGTGATCTCTCCTGCACTTGCCAGAGCAGCCTTCAGAGGTGCTCCCTGGGCAAGTTGGTGTCTGTGGCAGCTGAGTAATTTCAGCACATGCCAGGAGGGTGTTTGTGGAGGGCTCTGTTCAGGGATGACTTTCAGCTGCGCCTGCATGCGGAATGCTTTACTGGGATAGCACACTGTTCTGTAGCTGTGTTGACATTGGGATCTGATCAAGCTGGAGGATAACCCAGTCCCCAAAACAAAACAGCTTTGTCTGGTTATTCCTTGGCCAGGGGGTTCCCCTCGGCAAGCCCATCCTGCAGATGGTGGTGATGGGTCCGACGCGAACGCTCGGCTCGGTCGTGGCACTGCACAGTTTGTGCTGCGCCTTGTGGGGCTGGAGGCACCCGGAGTCGCTCCTGTGTCTGGGTTCGTGCTGTGAGCCGCAGTCTAGTCTGATCAACGGGCTGGATGTGGGTTCAGTAGCTGGTGTTTAATGCGACTCAGCTCACATCCTCCTCTCAAGGCCCTGTCGCAGCACCCTGGTTGTGCTGCAGCGGCTGCACCTTCTGTAGGAACTTCTGCTGCCTCCATCCCATCTATCCCTTCCCTTTCGACACGAACTTTGCTATACCCGGAGGAGCCCTGGTCCTTCTTGCTTGTCTTAGGGCACTTAGTCTTTATATCTTAAAAAAAAAAAAAAAAAAAAAAAAAACAGTCAGGTTTAATTCCTGCAAGAGTGTGCTGCTGTTTACACTGCTCGTGCCTTAATACCTGCAGCATTAAAGTTGAGGCTTGTGGCTTTACACAAGCAGGAGGAAAAAAATCTCTTAGTGAGCGTGGTCAAACAGTGGGATATGGGCCCCAAAAGGTGGGGGGGGCTCCATCCTCAGATGTTCAGAACTGACCTGGATGAAGCTCTGAGCAGCCTGGTCTGTGTTGCCGGAGCTGGGAGCTGGATACCCACCTGAGTTCTGCTGTTCTGGGACCTCATGGTTTTCTTCTAGTGGATCCTGGAAGGCTCAAGTGTCTCGTGGGGTCTGCTTAAAGCTCAGCTTTGCCTTGGTGTGATCTACTCGGGCAGCAGCTCTGGCAGAGGCAGGTTTCTGAGATGTTTCTGGTAACTATCTTAGTCGATAGGACTAAGCTGCTTCCTGGCTGGGAGTTACGGGTGGGTTTGCAGATTTGCATGTAGAGGGAAGGGCTAGATGTGCTTCCCAGGTCAGGGCTGCAGAAGGCTCTGCCAGTCAGGCCAACCCGATGCCTTGGGTAGGCGCCTGGGCACGCGGCGAGGCCGTCGCGGTGCTTCTAGGCATCTCTGGGCGTGTGAGCGGGAATGTGGCAGCTTAGATTCCTCAAGTACTTCAGACATCCATGCCCAACATCAGCATCTAACAGATTTTATGACTTCTTTCCATTTTTGTAGGAGAAAAAAAAAAAAAAAAGGCACACCACCGTGGTCCAGACACTGGAACTTGACAACTGATGGGAACAAATTGCTGAGACACTCGGCTGTTTCAGGACACTAAAGCACAGGGTTTAACCCGAGTTCCTCCTTCATGAAGGCCTGCACCTGCCAGACCTTGTAGCATTCTTGGGAGGCTTTTCTGTATCTCCTCTCCATTTCCACCCTTTCACACATCAGTATTTCTCTGCACTGTTGCAAGCTAGCTCTGGCTCTGCCTTCCGCTTGCCCTTATGCTTTGGTTTGGGTCATCTGGCGTGAGCTGCTGGCTGTAGACTGTGTTTCTGTATCTCTGCCTCGAGCTTCTGCTTGGAGGGTGTCTCCTGAATGTTGTAACTGACCTGCTTTTTCTTTCTCTGTTACTGTACCTCTGTCACTCCGATCTGTCTCTCGCATTCTCTGTTCTTCCCACCTCCGTCCATGCAGGTTCATCATGCCTAGTGGCATATAAAAAGACTCCACCTCCTGTGCCACCTCGAACCACGTCCAAGCCGTTCATCTCTGTCACCGTGCAGAGCAGCACCGAGTCGGCGCAGGACACCTACCTGGACAGCCAGGACCACAAGAGCGAGGTGACCAGCCAGTCGGGCCTGAGCAACTCCTCGGACAGCTTGGACAGCACGCGGACGCCCAGCGTGACGAGAGGCAGCGTCGTTACTCCAGCCAGGGAGACTCCGGAGGCATCCCAGAAAAATGCAACTTTGAAAAGCGACAAAGGGACACTGACTAGCGAGGAGCCTAAAGCGGAGAACGTCCCCAAAAGAAAGCTGTCGTCTATAGGAATACAAGTATGGAACAGTTTGTTTTATTTTATGCTTTAAGGCATGTCTTTAACCCATCCATCTAGTGTGTGCATTCTGTGTAGCCAGGTGGGCATCTGACACCACCCAAATTACCTAAAGAAATTAAATAGCTTGTAGGGCTGACTTATTTCACTTCTGGCTGCAGGGTATGGCAGAGTGTTCTTATTACAGACCAGGAAGGGATAACTTTTTACTTATGTCCTAAAGTAATGTATAAGTAATGTATAAGTAATGCATAAGTGATGCAACTGGAAGTATTAACTGGGTAAGCCTCTCCCCTTAAAGAGGTTTGTGGTTTTTTGTTTTTTTTTGTTTTTATTTTTGTTTTTTTTTTTTTTTTTTTTTTTTTGTTTTTGTTTTTTTTGTTTTGTTTTTTCTTTCTGCGAACAATGCACATGCTGATACTGTGGGCTCCACTATGTGTTATTTAAAGTCAGCTCCTTGTCCATCACGGTTCTAGGGGCTGTTTTCTTCCGAGGCAGACCCTCCTACCTGGGGTCTGTGTGTGCTGTGTGACGTTCTCGGGGTCTGCGTGTGCTGTGTGACGTTCTCGCAGGCAGAGTAAACTCATGCTGTATTTGACAAGCATTTTCTGAAGTCATCTGCAGCTGTCGCCCTTTGGTGTGGACGGATTTCTCAGATGTAGATAGCCAACTACAGAGCTACCCGTGTGTCCCAAAGGTCTCATTCAGTGCTGCAAGTTACAACCTGCAAATAGGAACTTCAGCCCTTGGGCGAGCCCAAATGCAGCATGTGCTCCCTGTGGCCACCACACGCGTGTGCCCATGTGGGACTGTCACAGACGCCGTTTCAGCTGTTGTGTCCCTGTTATTCTCAGTTCTTCCCTGCCTCAGGCTTGTGCATTTGCTGCAGTTGGTTTAAGCTCCCCCACGCTCAAGCTGCAGTCAAGCCACGTTCTCCAATCCTGCTCATGGTGGAGGGCAGCAAGTGCTGCTCGTGCTGGAGCCCTGTCTGCACTCGCTGTCCCAGGCTCTCTGTTAGCCTCTCCTTGGCTGGGCAGTTCGGTGCATGTTACAGTGAAGGCTTCTCTGTGCAGTTAGTGGGATACAGCATACACTGACAGGCACGCAAGGGAATCCTTATGATAGAGGCTGGCTATATGGCCTCTTCCTCCCCAGTTTTTCTCCCTGTTCGAGATCATTCCTAAGGCATCTGCCTCACTGCCTGGATTCCCTTCCTCAAACCTCTTACCCAGAGCTATGGAGAGTGTCAGTCCCCAAGAGTAGGGAAGGAGCCTGAGCTCTGCCGTGTGTCTGGATCAGATTGCTGCCCTCGTGCAGCTCTGCCCTTGCCTGTGGTGTTTGCCACCTGCACGGCCGCTCCCTCGGGAATACCCAGCCCTTCCCAGGCTGTTGCTGTGTGTTGGTGCAGCTCCTCCTGCCTCCTGAGTGTGGATTTCAACAGCAAGTTCTTGTGTCTGGTTTTGTCTATATCTTCTTTCCTTTAATAAGGTTGACTGCCTTCAGCCAGTGGCAAAAGAGGAGCCTCCTCCGCCAGCCACCAAATTCCAGTCCATCGGGGTGCAGGTAGAGGACGAGTGGCGGTAAGTGAAAGATGCAGACATCTTATCCCTGCTGCTTTCCTTGGAAAAAGGTTTCCTTAGGAAAATGCTTTCCTTGGAGCTGCACTCCCCATGTGTAGACCTTCTCCGGGCTCCGTGTCCATACGGATGGTGTTGCATGGCGGGAGCTCTATCTAGTACTCTTCCTCTGCAGCACATAGGCACTGCAAAAAGCACTTGCCCTGTAAACAGCCAAATCAATGGGAGTCTGAAGCTTAAAAGCAAAATGAAAAGGAAAAAAAAGCTTGGGTTGTAATTATAGATGTATGTCAGTCCTCTTGTCTGAATGGCCTATTGCAGTGAGCAGGCAACCTTATAATTTTGTCTGTCTGAATGTGTGGGGTGTGTGTGCGTGAGGAGTGGGGGCCGTAGGGATGAGGCTCAGCTGCAGACTTCGTAAGCAAATGCATTTTATTGTGGCATGTGGGGACGGGCAGGGTGGGTTCTGCCATCCAACACTTGCTTTTGATCTCTCTAGGAACAGCCACTCTCGCAGCATGTCCTCCAAACAGGACACAGACTCTGACACACAAGAACCTAATAACTCTAGCTGTAAATCATCTGAGAGAAGCCTTGCTGAGTGTCCCCAACACAACAACTCCGTTAGTGTTGATGCCAGTACCAGGCAACCAGCCAAGCCCTCACAGATTAAGAGAAACCTCTCCTATGGAGACAACAGTGACCCGGCCCTGGAGCCTTCCTCTCTCCCTCCTCCTGACCCTTGGCTTGAGACGTCCTCCACGTCGCCATCGGAGCCCACGCAGCCTGGCGCCTGCCGGCGGGATGGCTACTGGTTCCTGAAGCTACTGCAGGCCGAAACAGAGCGCTTGGAAGGCTGGTGTCGTCAGATGGACCAGGAGACCAAAGAGAACAACCTCTCTGAAGAAGGTAGGTGCTGCCGATGTCTGCACACCAGGCTGGAGCAGCTTGGCAGCTCCTCCTCTGAGCAGGAGCTGAAGCTGGATGTTGGAATCAGCTTTCTGCACTTAACTGCTGGTTGCCTGCAGGGTAGGGTAGAACATGCAAGTGCGAGTGCAGCGAGGAGCAGTTTGTCCTTGAAAGGGATGGGGTAGTGGAGGTTACTCCTCTTTCCTCTTAGGAAATAATACTAAGATGTAGCCGGGAAGTCTTTAGGATGATGGTGGAAGCTTCTGACCAGTGAAGACATTTAATCACCTGAACAGATTGTTTTTAGGGAGGTGGTGGGGGGTCCTTGTTCCTGCCTGTCTTGCTACATTCAAGTAGGTTTATGAGAGTCCATTTGCCAGTGAGGTGGAGAGAACTACAACTTCCAAACCTGTTAGTAGTGATCCTTGGAATCTGTGGACTCTTCCTTACAACAAAAAGGCTTCTTCATATAGGGGACCTTCATTTAATTCCTGCTAAAAACATCAAAAATACATGTATAGTGAGCACAAGACTATCTAATTGCAGAGGGTTCAGTCCCTAGGAGGCCTTGTTTTTTTATTTTTGAATGAGTAAGCAAAACTGTTTCTTGTGGTAGAGAGCGCATATGGTGCTCAGTGAAAAATTAGGTACTTGGTTGCAGAGGGCATGATCTTTATTTGGGTCCTGTCTTTTATTTCTTTCCTTATCTTTTAATGAGGCGAGGTGATGGTGAGACTTGTTTGGAGCTCACTGACCTTGCTGGGAGTGAGGCAGCTCCTGTGCCAAGATGTAGCCTGGCACGTGGGCACTAGAGTGGTGTTATTGGTAGCGTTAAGAGCAGTCTTGGTAAGTTACATAATGAGCTTAGAGAGTGGGGAGTAATTTGGCTTTTATTTGCCAAATTATATGCAGACTTTCAGATGCTTTAACGTGATTGAGTAGATGCAGCAGATGGACGGGAAGGGAGAGGGGCGTGTCTGCATCCCTGGTCGTGGAGCTCCGTGTGGCTCCATGTGCCCCTTTGGAAGGAAGGGTCTCACAGGGCAGTTTTCCCACAATGAGCCATATCCCAGGCTCCCTGGGGATCCAATGAGAACAGCACTGAGTCCAGGATTTTAACAGTGTCACCATTAAAAGCCTGTTGGTGGTTGAAATCCTTCTGGTAAATTAAGACTGGGGATTGATCTCAGGCCTTTGCCACCTTTCCTTCATGTGTGAGTGGAAGAGCATGTGAGCTTGTGCCTGTAGATGGGCTCGCTGAAGCTGAGCTCATCTGCCTTGAGTAGCCTTCAGCATTTCTTCAGCCTCTTAGTATAATGATTTTGGTGCAGCTCTGCTCCTAGAAGGAGCAATAGCAGAGTGAAAAGGACAGTTTTACTCACAGACCAAATGTAATTCCAATTAAACAGTTGTTAGGAGGCATCTTGGCATGTTTAACAACTCATTTAACCATGACTTTTTTTTTTCTCCTCCTGCAGTCTTAGGAAAAGTCCTCAGTGCGGTGGGCAGTGCACAGTTACTAATGTCACAGAAGTTCCAGCAGTTCCACGGACTCTGCGAGCAAAACTTGGTGAGTCTGGATCTTTCCCCGGGTTTGTGGGCAGGGGTTGGATTCGTCCCGGGATATGAGTGGATATTAACGCACTGCTGTCAGTGTGGCAGTGCGGTGCAGCAGGGCCGGAGCGGCTGTGCCGGGCGCCCGGACAGTCGTGTCATGAGGGATGGAGGATGTTTAGAAACAGCAGCTGGCCAGGGGAGGCTGGCAGCTTTGGTGTCTGTTCTGAACATGCATTTCTTTTAGGCTGTCATTTGCTCAGTGAGTGTTTACAATCCATTTTGGTGCTTATGTGAGCACTGGGGAATTTCCCTTGATCAGGGCATGATGGAAATCTGAGATTTTGAGTCCTAATCTTCTCCTAGCCATGCTACTGCATGTCCTGGAACCGTCATCTTTATTTTTACTTCCTTGGGGCTTTTTGAACTGAATAATGGAGGTTTTCCCCAACAGGGAGGTGCCTGAAAAGGCTGCAGTTCTTCCTTGCATCCTTGCTTTGCATGTGGGTTATGTAGATGGCCTAACCATCTACACAGGGATGTCCTGGGTGGTTGCAAGGCACCGCTTGGATTTGCTTTCTTCAAATGCAATGCAAGGGTTTGCCCAGGGCAAAGTGGGGCCGACTTGGGGCCAGGTGAGAATCTGCTGGGGAGAACAGGAGGTGGCTTCATTTTTAAAGATTTCCACTGAGCTCAATTTCCCTTTATGGATAAGAAACTCAGTGAAACTTGGGAGAGGAGGCAGTGGTGAAATGCTGAACATCTGCTTGCTGATCATAGCTGAGAGATTAGGAGCAGCAAAAGCAGCAGCCGGGCTGCAAAGCTGGGTCTGAGGCCTTCCTTTGGCAGCGCCTGTGCCCATTTCCGCCCCTCTGATCCCTTGTTTCCCTCAGGCAATCCGGAGCTGCGATGGCAGTTCACACACCTCAGAGCTGGGTAAAATCTGCTATTTGGCAGAAGTTGACTGAAGAGCTTGGTTCTTCAACCTCGCTTGCAGATTGCTGATACAGTTCCAGTTTGTTTGCTGGGGAATGTAGCGAAGTGCTTGCCACAAGCTCTGTCTATACAGTGTTGTGCGTGCGTCCTGCGGGTGTCAGGGCTGTGATGCGCCCTGTGTGCTCGCCACCTTCTGTTCCTGTTGTTACTCTGAAATCAGGAGGTTTAAACAAGAAACTAAGTATTCTAGCTCTGAAGTGTGTCCTGGGGCCTTCATTGGATGCTGTGGTGGGATTAGGACTGGCCAGGGAAGCCTTTGGAGGAAGGGAGCCGTTGCTTTCTGCTCTGGGTGCCTTTTCGGCGTTCATCATTGGGCTCCTGTGAGAAAAAATACCATCCTGATCTTTAAATGCAAAGTCTTGACTGTGAAATAGTGGCCTTGTCTCTGCATTTAAGGCTGGGGTCTCCTATGGGATTTGCAGTTTTAGTCGTCAGGAGGGTAGAATTGCAACAGGTCAATGTGTAGCTGCCCGGACTGCTCCAGTTGGCAGGGGCAGGGTATGTTCTAACAATCTTTTTAATGCCTTTCTCTGCAGAACCCTAATGCCAATCCCAGACCCACAGCTCAGGACCTAGCTGGGTTTTGGGACCTCCTGCAGTTGTCCATTGAAGACATCAGCATGAAATTTGATGAGCTGTACCACCTGAAAGCCAACAGCTGGCAGTTGGCAGAGACACCGGAGAGAAAGGTGAGTGTGGGGCAGCTCGGAGTATCTGCAAAGAGAAAAACTTGTAGAATTGCTATCATCTCCCGCTTGTGCCATGTAATCTCTCCAAAATGTATCTGCCCTTTGTGGTGCTTTTAGCACTTGGTCAGGTCAGTGGTTGCAGGGTCCAAGAGCCGTCCTCCCCATGTGTGCAGGCACTTGCAATGCGTTAAGAACATCCCTCTTGAGTAGTGCAGGAAGCTATTCAGGACAAGCAGGGAAGGTGGTGTGATGCGGAGAAGAGTAGAAACACTTGAAGTAACACAGAGCGCTCTAGTGTTTAGTCCTGCCTATATAGGTTGCAACTGCTCTGTCTTGAGTATTGCAAAAAACAACTGCTTGGCATTGAGGATGTGGCTGCAATCATGGGTTAGGTTTTATGACCAGCCATTTTGGGGGAAAGCACCATGATTCTGGGCATATACTAAAACTTTGCAATTTCAGCATGAAGTGTAGTTTTTACACTGTGTCCTGAGCTCTGGTCACTAGCTGGGCTGCAGAGATAGGACATACCCCCAGCCCCTGTGCCAGTCAATGCACAGTTAGTTAATGCACAGTTTTAGAACCTGGGGAGCTGGTGGTGTGACAGGGGCCTTGCTTGGGACCTGCTCCTGCTGCTTCCACCCTCCTCATGGTCCTGTTGCTTTAGTAGCACTGCAGAGCCCCCCATGTAGAGAGCAACCTTCTGTATGTGCATTTTTATTTTATGTTTGGGTTTTTCCTTACTGTCTCCCTAAAGGAAGAGAAGAAACCACCCCCTCCAGTGCCAAAGAAGCCAGCCAAGTCCAAAACCCAACTGAACCGGGACAAAGCCTCCGATTCGGACAAGCAGCGCCAGGAAGCTCGCAAGCGCCTCATGGCCGCCAAGCGCGCGGCCTCCGTGCGGCAGAACTCGGCCACAGAGAGCGCCGACAGCATCGAGATCTATGTCCCCGAGGCGCAGACCCGCCTGTGAGCAGAGCGCCCACCAAGGAAGGAACCGCGTGGTTTTTATAAGTCATTAAAAAAGGAAAAAAGGTTCTCTCGAAACTAGTGTGATTTATTCAGTCTAGAGACAATGAGCCATCCTTGAAAAGGGCTCCTGAGTTGGCTTTTTTCTCTCAGCTTTAAGTAATGAAGATTTTAAAACAAAACAAAAAAAAAAAGAACAAAAAAAAATCCCCTCTCGTTTTTTCTCTCACTGGCTGTGGTGTTGCTGAACGGACTGAACGGACTCCTGGAAACTCCAGCTCCTCAACTTGGAACTTCAGTCTTTTTACTTGTTCTATCTAATGAGAATTACTAGCTTGTTTACAAGAAGAGGACAACAAAACATGAAGCCTTGAGCACTTGCCATGCTGTGGTGTTCTTCCTCCTCCTCCCCTCTGTTCTTCCTTCTCATCCTTTAAGTTTTCTTCCTCTTGCTCCCTTTCTCTCACCTTTTGCATGGCTTTGTTTACTGTATTAGAAATAACCTCTCTTCCACCGAGCTCCTGAAGTGAACACCTATTCAGTGTGTACTACTGTTGCACTCTGCTAGCAAGCAGCCTTTCTTGGGTTTTATTTTATTTTTTTTTTTTCCTTTTGAAGGGGGCGGGGGGAGGGACAGGGTCGTGGGTTTGTGTTCCTCTATTTTATTGAAGCGAGAGGTGACCGGATCTGTCGAATGTAATGCAGAAGTGTCAAAATGCAGCCCAGGAACTAACATGTGCAATAAGCTGGCAAAGAGGGGTGGGGTAGTATTTGGTTGGCTGATCCCAAGAGGAAAAATGTACCCTACTCCCGGCACAGGACCACAGAAAGTACAGGCATGAGCTGCACACACTTTGCTTTCTTTTTTTTATGTTTTTTTTCCTCCCCTTCCCTTAATTATTTTTCCTGGAATTGCGTGTTGAGAAAGAAGCTGCTATGGGGAGGGGGGAGAGCTGCGTGGAAGCGGGCTGGGGCTCCGGGTTTGTACAGAAAGGAGGCAAGGGCAGCCTGCCTGTATGTATGTGTACATATGCACATATACACTTAGTACCTGTACATTGAATTCATACACACGTATACATGCCCTTACACACAGTGCGGATGGTGTGGTAAAAGCACCTTGGTGAGAAGGGGCGGATGTATAGCATATATTTTTACATGTACTATAGCTAGATGTGTGTAAAAGTGTGTGTAAAAATATATACCCTGTGTGTACTCAGATGCCTATTTTTTCCTTATCTCCCTGCTCTTTGGGTAGAGGAAGGATTGCTGAATATTTTTTAGCCCATTTCCCCCCTTTCTAGGCCTCCTTTTCAGTCTGGTTTCTCGAAGCCAGAGCTGCTGCCACTGAATTTGTAGCCGCCCCCTCAAAACAAGGATTTGGCCCCATGCTGAGTGATCTCGCGGGGATTTCTTTTTTGTTTTGCCCTGTTTATTTGCTTGAAGGAGCTGGGAGATCTTGTGCTGCCCTCCTGGGGGTGGGGGAGGAATCCCAAAGAAGCTTCAACCAGGGTGTTGGTGATCCAGAAGGCAAAAAAAATTAATAATAATAATAATAAATAAAAGTAAAACCGAATGATGTCTGAGTGACCCTTGTATATTGTCTGTGCATAGATGCTGTTAGAGACTCTCCCCCATCCTCCAAAAATCCCATCCTATGGAATTAGATTTCCCCCTCAAAGCTTGACCATAAGTAACAAGACTCTGCTTCAACACTGGTCTTTGGTGCTGGGGATAGAGATTTTTTGGGTTGCACTGTATGGGGGTTTTTTGGGAGGGAATTGCAGGGTTGTAGAGGGAATTGTGATTGTAGACATAGCTAGTGCTTAAATCCAGACCCCTGGGGAAATGCAGGTTATTTTTTTACTTCATGACTCGCAATGCAGCCAGGTGCCCTACCCAGCACCTGCCTCTTCCCAAGCCTCTTCCATCCATAGGCGGGAGCCCAGGGAGAGATTCCCCTGTCCTGCTGCTGCAGCAGGGAGAGCCTCGGGGGCTTCCAGGCTGGGGGGCACGGGCCGTCACTGTGGCCTCATGCGTTCCTTGTGGGAGCAGCTGTGCGTTCCCTCCCATGCTGTCTTGGAGGAGCAGTGCTCACAGCAGTGAGGACAGCTGCTGCCATACCATGAAAACAGAAACGGAAATAAAATGAACGTGGTCTCCAGCGGTCGCTGTCTCCACTCTTTCCTCCCTCCGGGTGCTCGTTTGGTGTCTCAGGACAAGCTGCTGCTTGTGGCTCCTGGTGAGGCTCCAGCTGGCAGTGAGGGGCCTATTGCTGTCACTGCCCTCACATGTGGCTGGAGGAGGTGACGGGGACCTCACGCTTCCTGGTCATCCCACCCTGGGGTCCGCGTGGCCTTGGGGACACCAGAGCCATCGTCCCGTCAATGCTGCGGTGGGTTGCGGGGGCGAGGCGCTGCGTTCCTCGTGGTGTCGTGTTCGCTGAGCCAGTCACGTTCTGGTGGTTGAAAGAGATGCTTAAAAACTGTTGCTGCCATTGAAAGAATTGAAATACCTTAAATCTGTCAGGGCTGTGACAACTCCCTTCAGTCTAAAAACCTCCTCCTGGAAGCTACTCAACAGAGATTTATCCCCAATTAGGACAATTTGGAGTCTTTTTTATCTCAAATGCTGAACTTTTTCTGATGGGGCAATTATGCTGTTTAACCTCATTTTGCCAGCTAGAGAATTGCAGCATCTGAGGAGCCTTTTTCTCGCATGCCTTCATCCAGGAACGTCAGGTTACTTCCTCAGGAAGCCCTGCGGGAATGGAGCCTCGTGCTTCAGCTGAGGTCTTTCTGCTAGTGGAAATAGTGCTCAAAGGGAACTGGGGCACTTCCCGGTGCCGTTCTGCCTCTTTGGAGCTGCCGCAGAGCGCTATGATCGTGGCACGTGCTGGTGTGGAAGGGGGATGCCCATCCCAGCTCTGCTGCTGAGGAAGTGGCACTCGTGCTTGGTTGGATGTGGCCAAGTCTGAGGCCGTCTTGGCCTCACGTTGGGTTGAGTTCCAGCCTGGTGGCTGCAGCAGTTGTAACTCTCCCCAGGTAGCGCTTTCACATAAGAGCTGCCTTGTGCCAGGTGTGGTTTAATGTAACTTGTTTGGCAGCAACAGCCGATCTACAGCTCTGAGATGTAGATTTTCCTGGAAGCGGCATGTTCTGATGGATGGGGAGGCCCTAGACAGCATTTTGGCACCTCATGCTCCCTACAGCACCGTAACCAGGGGGTGCTGTGTAGCCAAGCTGGCTTCTGCAGAACCTAAGGTTGAAGAACCTAAAAATTAGGTTCCTAATTAGGCTTGGATTCCTAAAAATTAGGTTTTAGGTTAAAGAACCTAAAAATTATTTTTTTAAAAAATGTTTAGAGCCTAAGAATTGGTGGTGAGGTTAATATTTCTCCCTGGATTGTTCGGCTCAGCGGGCGGGAGGCACGCGGGAGGGTGCGGGAGCTGCTCCCGCCGGCCGGAGGCTCCGAGCAGGGCTGGGCTCCCCAGCAGCTGCCAGGACCATTGAAACTGCTGGGCCTGCACGGAAGGAGCATGAGCACCACCCTAGAGGGACTCGGTCCATCCCAGGATTAAGGCCTCATCCTCAAAACAAACAAACAAAAAAATTGAAAACTTTTATTTGACAATTGAACAAACAAGAAGTTATTTACAGTAGTTTTTTTTCTTTTTTTGCTCCATAAGTTTCAAGCTGATCCGTTCCCCCATCCCACCTCCTTCCCCACCATCCTCCGGGGCTGCAATACTCCTGTGCTCTGGCCCTGCTCTGCTCTCCCAAGCACAGAAAAGAGGAGGGGAAGGAAACACTGTCCCCTCCCCAGGACAATGGGGCAGGGAAGGGCTACTCAAGAGTGACCAGGAAGGCCCTAAACTTCAGGGTTTGCCCCCAAAACAGTGGCCGAGGCCCCGGCCCCACAGCTGCAGGAGGTGAGGAAGCGCCGCAGGTAGAGCCGGTCCCCCTTGCACCCTCCTGGTACCACAGGCTCCAGTCCCTGCGCTTAGAGAGAGCAGCAGGTCCCAGGGACATTAACATCTCTATTCATGCAACTTAATAATCAGGCTAATAACCTAGGATTAGTGTTCCTTGGGATAGATAATATAGGTGCGTACACATCGCTATTTTACTTACACTTTACAGTGAAACAGCAATATCCCAGCCCCAGGACCAGGAGGGACGAGGTTAAAGCACTCAGACCCACCAGCCCTCCCAGGCAGTCCGGCCACAGGGCCCTGGCTAAAGACAACTCTGCTTTTGCAGGCCCCGCGCTAGCACAGGAGCCTGCAGGCTGCCCAAGCTCAGCGCACGTCTCTTACCAAACAGGGAAAATAAAAATTGGGTACAAAATTTCACAGTCTCAGATTCGCGTCCCCCCTCCCATCGTCAGCGCTTCCCCGGCTCTGCTCGGTCCTAGGACATAGCCTGCACAGCTCCAGCAGGAATGGCAGAGAAACACAGGGAAGCCATGGAAATGCTTGTTAAAAAAAAAAAAAAAAAAGTTTTATATATATATATAATAAATCACAATCAAAGGGAAAAGGTTTCAAAACAAACTAGTGAAATAGCACCATGGAGATTTCTAATGGCAGCATCCATGAGACCTGACGGCAAGAGGAGGGTCTCGCTTGATCTTCAGTGCGAGAAAACACCACCGACTCAAGGGTTGCAATTCATCTGCTTGTTCGCCTTCCCCATGCAGGGCCGGGCAGTACAAGGCGCTGGGGGGCCCTTCACAAAAAAGGGGAATAAGGTGAAAAACAAAACAAAAACAACAAAAAAGGAGGAGATGAAAAGCTTTTTCTCCCAGAGCAGAGCTCTCTCATCTGCAATCCTTAAAAAAAAAAAAAAAGGAATGGAAAAAAGAAAAAAAAAAAAAAAAAAAAGCTTCTCTCTGTCCCTCCCTGGACAGTTTTGGCTGGTCCCTTGTTCAGAGGGAAGAACACGAAGGAAGGCGGCAGGTTTCCAAGGGGTTCCGCAGTGCAGGAGGGGACAGCGGTGGCACCGCGAGGCCAAGACGCCAAGGGAGGCCGGCTCCCTCGCAAGCCCAAGGAGGAGAGGCCGGGACAGGCCTCGTGCTGCTGCTCAGCCCACGGAGACGCCAGAGCCCCTAGGGATGCACGAGGCGGGTTTGGGATAAGCGGGGGGCAGAGGTGCGGGCAGAGGTTGCTCCTGCCGGGGATCTCCCGGCCCGGCCGGAGCAGAGGGACCCACCGCCAGGAAGAGCCGGGGGCCCCACGGGCCGGGGCCTGGGGACGTTATTTGGCAACGGAGATGCCCAGGGGCTCAGTCTGAGGCGAGAGGGGCAGCTGCCCGCTCTGCCGCTGCGATTCCAGCTCGGCCGCCTTCTGCAGCGCCACTTCCACCAGGAGCTGGAAGCTGCTGAAGTCGTCGCCGAAGAGCTCGGGGGGCGTCGGGGGCGGCGTGTTGAAGAGTCCGCTCGTGGGGGAGGCCGCCTCAGCACGCGCCAGCAGGGTCGCGGTGCTGCCGCCGGTACCCGGCGCCGCTGCGGGCTGTGGGTCGGGCTCGCGGGGCCGCGCGTCACGCTCGGGGCTGCGGGCGCTCACCACAGTGAGGCCGCAGCCCAGCGCCTGCGCCGGGTGGCACAGCACCTGCGGGCACACGGACACGGGCAGCAGCTTGGAGGGTGGCGCCGGGGGCACCACCAGGACGCCGGCCGCTCGTGGTAGGGCCACGTCGCCAGCCTTGCCGCCGCGGCGCGAGATGGTGAACTGGTTGGGGTCCTTGCCGTCCTTGCGCAGCATGTCGGGCAGCAGCCGCCGCCGCGCGTTGATGAACCAGTTGCAGATCTGCGAGGGGAGAGAGGAGGGCGGCGCACTCAGGTCGGGGCTCCGCAGCACCAGAGGCTCCTTCCCCGCAGGCTCCGGTGAGGCCGGGCGCTGCGACCAGCGGAAACCGCAGCGCCGGCTGCTTCCTGCCTGGCACCGGCTCCCTCGGGCTCCGGCCCTGCCCTTGGGGCACATCCCACTGCTCGCGCGGGCGCCACGCTCAGGCCGGAGCCCGGCACTGGGCGGCCTCCCCAGCAGGGCCTCACGGCTCTCGAATGGGAGGACCTGCTGCCCGGGTCGGCCGCTCCGCAAGACACCGGCCAGGGACGAAGCAGCTCTCGGACAGCGGCTGCCCCTGGCCCAGGAGGGGATGGACCAGCAACACCCCAGCATGGCCCCAAGCCCTGGCAGCTCTGACCCCGCAGCCAAGGCCGGGCAAAGTTCATTGCATCCTCCCAGGGCACGAGGGATTTGCGCAGGGACAGCAGCAGACTCCAGGAACCCTCAGGTCCAAATGCAGAGGGAGTTTTCCCACTTTTTGTGGAGCGGATCCCTGCTCCAACCATGCTGATGAGTGCCGAAACGCAGCCGCATCCGTGGGGAACAACCAAGGCTGCAAAGTGCAGGCCACCCGCCCCGACGGGAGACCCCAAATCCTGCACTGGCACCACGCAGAGCTGCAGCCCCTCGCACTGAGCGGTGCCAGGATCACATGAGCACATTGACACCTTCCCAGGCCTCCCACCGGCCAGCAAAGCTACAGGGGACTTCGTAAAGAGGCTTCCAAACACAGGGCCAGCCAAAACTGCAGGGCTCCGCGGCTGTGTCTCGGGGAGCCCCTCTGAAACGCAGCAGCCTGTACCCAGTCCCTGCCACGGACTGGTGCACAGGACCTTGTATAAAAATGTTACATTAAAATAACTGTCTCCTTACTAGAAAACAATTAGGAGAGAATAAATCAGGGAAAAAAATAGTAGCGACTGATCTTTCCCAAATCAGCAGCTGTGTAAGTTATTTCCCCTGAGGAGAACTTACCACAACTTCAGTCACAGCACAACTGTCTCTTTTTTTTTTTTTTTTTTTTGGATCTTTTAGACAATATTTGGCATTTAGCACTCTCAAATATGCCTGTCTCACCTCCTCTTCCATGCTCTCTCATCTCTCTCAAGCCTTGGCTGAGCACCCTTAATGTGATCCTGCAATCCCGTGGCCATCAACAGCTACAACCTGCTAACCAGCCGACCAGACTCACCCAACAGAAAGCCTAACCACCTCTGTCCAACCACCTTCCCAAAATCATGCTGGAATCCCCCATCCACGCTAGTTCTTTCCAGCATTTAACTTCTCTGGAGAATGTCACCAAAGAGATGGACACAGGCAAACATGGGGCCACATGGCTCATTTGGATCCAGCTGTTGCTCTGTGTCACCACCAACCCATGCAGACTGTCACTCCAGACCCTCCCCAGCGACGTCCTGGTGGCAGCGCATCCCGCAGGGCCCACAGGATCCCAGAGAAGGCCCCGGTGCGCAGCCCCCTCTCCCCAGGCCCCAGGCATCGCGGAGGAGCCCCGGGCTGCAGAGCCCAATGGGCTGCAGGGCTTTTTGCCTGCCGCGCTCCCAGCTCCCCCTGTTCCCGGAATGGAGATACGTGGCTTCCCCGTTTCCCCGGAGACCCCTGGCTCCCGTTCCCAAAGACAGCTGGACCAAGGAGGGGGGATTCATAAAGAAGTGGAAGCCGGGGCCCCGCAGCAGCTGCAACGTCACATTGCTCTGCAGCGGCTCCTGCCAAGCCTAGGCAACTGCACGGCTGGAAGAGCAGCACTGCGGGATCCAAACCTGCCATCCCCAGCTGCAGGCAGGGAAAAACCCCATAGGGCTCCAGCCTGGGCACTCAGTCCCCATCCCAGGGTGCAGAAGTTCGTCTGCTCCTCTGGAAACGGCTGAAGGAACCGCGCGGAGGAGCCTCGTGGCGGGCAAGCCTGCACGTCCACCCCAAGAAGTGTTTCCTGTCAAACCTGAGGGCAGCTGAGCAGCCCCTGCCCCACACCAAGTATCACGGGGATTTTCCACCTCCCACCTCTCCGATTAGACAGCAGGACCTTCTCACTCACAATGCAACGGGCCAGAGCATCCCCAGTACACGAGGCTGCCATGGTGCAACACAGAGAGGGCTGCATTTTGCAGCAGCAATGCCAGCAGCACCCAGTGGCGGCAAGGACATGCCACACGTGGCCAGTAGCGGGTGCAGGGCAAGGCCAAACTCACAAGAGGCCCCACAGACACACTGCTCCTGCCCCACTTGGTCCCGAGGGGCTCAGAGCGCTCCTGGCAGCGCCACAGTCCCCTTGCAGGGCCAGCACGGTGCCCCACGCCGCGAGGCCAACCTAGCACACCGGGCACCCCCTGCGCCATCCACAAAGGCCCTTCCCACTGCATGGGACTCAGGCCCAGGATGACAGTGGCTTTGCAGGGCCCCAAGGCCATCAGAGCTCCAACCCAGCTGATCCAGCTCAAGCCACCCCAGGACCACCAACCTTCCCTCAAAACAGTGCCCCAGGGGCTGGCCAGAGATGAATCTGCCACGCAGCCAGCATTTAAATAAATAAAAACTGCAAAGAAAGCTTGCCCTCCTGGTCAGGGAGAAGGAAACCAGACAGACTGACACAGCCCACACAGCAGTGTCTGGGATTGTCGGTCAGAGCAGGGAAAGGAGACGTGTCCTGCAGAGGAAACCCCAGGAGAGGAGCCACCAGCCCCTGGCTTTTGCCTGTTCCCACCCTGCACAAGAGCCATTCCCTACCCTGCACTGCTCCAGGAACCAGAGGGAAGAGCCAAGAGCAGGCAGCAGAGGAGGCGCGTGGCCCTGGGCCCCTGCCTGGGGGCTCCTGGCCTTTGTGTGGCTCTTGGGGACAGAGCTGCAGGCAGCCGAGCCCCAGGCCTGCCCTCCACCACAGAGCCAGGTCCTTCCCAGCACCGCAGGGCAGGTGACACCACAACATGGCCAAGGCTGCAAGGAAAAACAGGTGGGAGCCCTTCAGCTGGCTTGCGTTTCCCTTAATGCAACCAGTTTAGGAGGAGACAACAAGGCAAGCTGCAGCTTGTGGTCCACCTGGGGCCAATCTACCCCCCAGGCCTCCACATCTGTCTTGAGGAGCCATTTTCTCCCCTCCAAAGGTTCCCTGGCTCCCAAGGACCAGGAGAAGCAACACCTAGAGCCTACCAAGCCACTTGGGCTCTCCGAGGGAGTTCTCCAAGACCAGCCTGTCCCAAGTGCTGTCAGAACGCCCTGCTGAGCATCCCCAGCCTGTCACCCCGACCCCGCGCGCGTATCACAGCCATCAGCTCTGACCTGCAGCACCGAGAGGCTGGTCTGTCCTGACAGGCTGAGCTTCTCCTGCTCGGAGGGATACGCATTGAAGCGGTGCTCGTACAGCCAGTCCCGAAGGATCTTCACGGACTCCTTGGGCAAATTCCCCCTCCTTTTTCTCTTGCTCGACTGGGACAGGTCCAGGGACGCGGCGCCATCGTCCTCGCCGAGGTCACTGTCCGACATGGTGGAGCTGCCTGCAGATCGCTCCTGGTTAAAGCCTAGGAGGGTGCAAACCAAACAGCCTGTGTCAGACACTGCCCCGGCCAGGCGGGGACCTGGGCTCAGAGCAGAGCAATGCAGCCCCCCGGCCACCCCCACGGCGTGGGGTCACTCCGCTCCTAACCGGGCTGCGGGAGGGAACAACCCAGCACATTCACACCATAAGAGATGAGGAGCTAGAGCCACTCAGAGACAACAGCCACCACGCAGCTCCCAGGAGGCCTGCGCAGCCTTCACAGCCTTAAGCGAAGTGCACACAAGGAGAGAGCAACAGGCGCTACTCGCAGCAGGCCAGAAAATCAAGCACTTGGGTGGAAAAACAAAACGCAGGAGAAAAATAAGTGATCAGAGCTGGAAAGTGCTAGCCACGGAGCAGAATCCACGCAGAGCCGTGCTCTCCGTTCCGGCTCGGCGGCGTGCAGGATCCCGACCGCCTGCGCATGGAGGCGCACGATGGGGAGCGGTAGAGGCAGCTCCTTGTAACTGCTGTCACTTGAAAGGCAGCTCCGGAGCGCAGGGGGACCCAGGGAGCCCGCAGGGGGGCACAGCACGGGCAGGGACACGCGGGCCACCCTGCAACAGGTAGCGCCCCGCTCAGCTGGGCGGGTGGGCGCCTTCCTGGCTCCTCTGCACGCACAAAGCGGAGGCAACAACGGCACTGAGCCGGGAAAATGGCAAATCCTTCTCCCGACTTGAAAAGGAGTGAAGGAGGGGAGGAAGAAAGGGAAGGAGGAAAAAAAAAAAAAAAAAAAAAAAAAACTCCTCCTCCTCCTCAAGAAAAAAAAAAAATCAAAACAAAGCAAAAACTAAATCAAAGCAATAAAAAAAAATCATAAAGAAACTTTAAAGGAAAAGGAGAGGGGGAAAAACAAGGAAAAACAAGAGGGAAGGCACAATAAAACGCTCTGAGGAAGCCGGCCCGGGACTTGCAAAACTTTGCTGGCCGCCCGCGCCGGGGGGCGGCTCCCGGGCCGCACAAAGGAGCGGGCAGCGCGCTCGGCTCCGCGCTGTGCTGCGCGGCCCGGGCCGCCC
>VWPW01011529.1:45493-63909 GCA_013389825.1 Crypturellus undulatus
GACCCCCGGGCTGCGGCGAGCGCCTTTGTGCGCCGGGGGGGGCCGGGCCGCTACCTGGCGGCCTCACCGCCTCCCGACCTGACGTCAGCGCCCCCCGGCCCGGCCCAGCTCGGCTCGGCTCGGCTCGGCCCGGCCCGGTGCCGCCGAAATCTTGGCCCGGGTGCTGCTGGCGGGAGCCCCGCGCCCACCCGGCCCCCACGGGAACACTTGTTGCGGGAGCGGGGCCGCAGCACGCGGGGATGGGGATGATCCCGGCAGGCGCAGGGCGAGGGGTGCCCAGCCACACTGGCGTTGGGGTGCAGCCAGCCAACACGACCCGTGCGGAGCTTTACGGTGGCTTCTCTCAGTAAAGGTGGAAGCTCTTGGCAAATCGCTGCATCCACGGGAGGCCTCTTGGCACAAGGTGCAGGGGCCATCAGGAACCGCCAGAGGTAACTTGCTGTTGCCTCTGGCCCCGCGTCTGCAGAAACCACCGTGGCGCCCCGCACATGCGCTGGTACCATGGTGTGTGCCGGCCCAGTGCACGGCCAGGAGGGCTGCGCGTTCCCAAGGATCCTGCAAGGTGGCTCAAGACCTTGGTGGCCCTGGTCCTCCCTGCTGGAGCAGCAGCAATCCAGGAGGATCCCTACCTATTCCACCCGGCTCCCTCTCACAGTGACGGGGATCAAGGCCAGCCTGTGAGGATGCCCTGCATGGGGACGTGCGCTCCATTCCTTGCCCCAGCGTGGGCGCCGCATTGCAGCGAGCGCATGCTCGGAATGGCGCAGCCGTGGGAAGGCTGCAGGCGGGAGGCCGTGGAGAGACGGGCTGCTCCGATGGGCCGCTCTGACAGGCTGCTCCAATGTCACGGCGCTCGCGGGGCAGCGCCAGGGCAGCCACTTTGCACCGGGGCAAGTTTAGGAGTGGTGCCGGGCGCATGAATGCGCCAACCCCGGCAAGGGACCCAAGGGACCCGTGTGCTTGGGAGAATGCAGAGAGTCCCCCAACCCCACAGAGTCGCTTGTCCAGCCCTAATGTGTGAACTGAGCTGGTTCTGCTCGCTGGGAGGCCACAGTATGGGAGAGGGGCTCAAGCTCTCCAACTAGAAGGGAAATAAGCCAGAGAGAGAGGCAGCCCATCTCCAGGGAAAGCAGCTGCAGCGGCTACCTCCATCACCAGAGGAGCGAAGAGAGGAACCCCGAAGGGCTCAAGGGGCTATTTGACAGGACTGCAAGGCCCAGCTTGGGCTCCACACCTCTGTGCAACTCTAATTTGCAATGTTTCCGAGGGGCAGGTGCTGGAAGCAGAGCTGTAGGTGTGAATGAAGCAGCTCTCACGGTGCAGTAAGGGACTAAACAACAAAATCAAAGATAAAGAAAGAAAACTCCTGCCTGGGAAGTGACCATTACCGGCCCCCTCATGTCCTTATCCAGGTGCTCTGCTCCCCACACCGGGGCCCTGTGCGGGCAGAGCAGCCCTGCTGCTGACAGGGACCAGGACCTGAGAGCTCCTGGAGTCTGCTGATGTCTGCTGTCCCTGTGCAAATCCCTCGTGCCCTGGGAGGATACAGTGAGCTTTGCCCTGCCTTGGTTGCGGGATCAGAGCTGCTGGCCAGAGCGTCCCGCAGCTCCGTGCCTGCCTTCGTGCCCGGGCAAGGCTGTCTTTCTGCGGGAACAGGATCAGAGGAGCACGGGGTATCCACAGGCGGGAGCAGGATCAGAGGTGCACAGGGTATCCGTGTGCCTCCCTGGCTGCTCTCCGCTCCCAGGGCTTTTCCAGCCCTCTGCAAAGCCTGGCCAGGCCCATTGACATGATAATGCTGTTAAACTTCAGCCTTTGGCAAAACAATCAGCCCAAGGAGAGCGCTGGAAACACCGGGCAGCTGGGATGACCCACAGGAGCAGGGAGCAAGAGCAAAGACAGGCTGACACCGAACTCCTCTGCAGCCGTGGCCCCCCTTTTGCCTCCTGTTGCTGTTTGATCTGTACATTTGGAAGGAGGTGGCTTCTGCTCAGCTGTCCTGGCTGCTGACTCCAGCTCGGTCCTGCTCCAGCTGCTGCGGCTGGGGGGTTGCTGGCCCCTGCTCCGGCTTTTCCAGCTGGGAGGGATCATGGTCCCGTTTTGGGTGCTCGTTGCCACAGGGCCCCCCCAACACACACATGGTCTGGGATTCCCTCATTAGGGCTGTTCGTTAGCGGCGTTAACAGGGCATTCTGACTGGTTAACAACCTGCCTGTGCTCTGCGCTGCGCCTGCCAAAGCTGCTGGAGTCATGTTGGTATTAATTACGAGGAAATGATAATGTTCCCGGGGCTGGCCCAGCCTTCGCAGCAGCTGGGTTCATTATTTCCCTGCTGATGGATTTAGTGGGAGCCTCAGGCTAGTGCTCTCCTTTACCCGGCTCCACTAGAGCTTTAAAGGCAGATTTAAAAGCGATCAGGCCCTGCTCTGATTGGAGATGGGGGTTGCTTTGGAGTGTCTGTGAATTCCCATTCCTGCCAGCTGAGCAATGACTGGGATCAGCAGTGGGGAAAGCAGTGGGGCTGGAGGCGGCTCTGCCCCTGGACAAGGGCAGCGTCCAGCCTGGCGCTGGCCTCGGCCTGTGCCTGGCAGCGCTGCTGCCACCTCCGGAGGAGCCCAGCTTCATCCTGCATCCTGTGCCTCCCTCTGCCTCCTCTGGTACCCCCTTCTGCCCTTCTCCAGCTTCTTGCTTTCCTTCTGCACTCCTGCTGCTGCAAAACACGCTTCTAGCTGGGGTCCCGTACCCATAGCCAGCTCTCTTGTGGTTTGGGGGCCCCAGAGATGCTCTCTGCAGTCAGTGTTTGATGCCTGCACTCTCTGGGGCTATTGGGCACTAAACACAGCTTTTTCCAAGCTTTGGATCCACAAGTCCGAGAGGAGAAGCTCAGAGCGGGGAGCTGAGCTTGAGGTGCTCGTGGGAAGGAGGATGCTCTGGTGCACGGTGCTCTGCGCCTGGGGGGCATCAGCACCCGCTCACAGCTCCCCGTAACAAGACTCTTTGGTCAGTGTTTGGAAGAGGCCTCCTCGGAGATGAATAAAGACTTCTTCAAGCAAAAGGAAGGGACGGTTCCTATAAGGAGAGTGGCAATGGTAAAAGCTGCAACGTGCCCAGTGTGGGCTGCATGGAAGAGCAGGAGGTGGTGGCAGTGCGTGCAGGCTGGGGAAAGGGCCGAAGCGCATCAACAAGGAATGAACAGATGGAGAAGTCCTGGAACTGAGACCCTAGGAAGCCCTTTTGATGCCCTCTTGGCTTGGAGACACTTGCAGCTCCGAATGGAGGAACAGAAACAAACAGCTGGAGAGCTGGGATCTACAAGGAAGGTCCAAAAAAACCCAGCCCTGAACACAAACGGAGAAATGCGGCTTTTAAAGACAGACAAACTGCAAGACCCTCATCACTGGCCTCCTGAGCCAAAATCAGGGCAAATCTGCTGGTGCCAGGAAGAAAAAAGGGGATTGGCGGGCCATGAATCTAGTCACAGTGGTTTTGATGGACTTAATAATAGAAAAGACCAGAATCACACACTTTTTTTTCTTTTTAGGGAAGAATGATTCTGTAACTGGGCAAGAGGCATCACCTGATGTGCAGACTGCAATGGACTCAGAGAGGCGGGGGAGCCTCAAGCCCCCCCATTAGGTGGTTTGTGCCTGCTCGGCCCCAAGGAGAGCAGGGAATCCCCGCTGTGCAGAGCAGGACAGGAGCAGAGCTTTGAGGACACCTTGGGGCTGACAGGAGAGGAAAAAAATCAGCTTAAGAGCAGGATTATTTTTGTTACTTGGGGCAACATCTCTAAGCAAACACTTGTTCTGAAATTAAATGTCTATTTTTGCCCTGGGGCTGTTTAATGCCTTTGAAAAAATTGAGTCAGGGTTTTGAGAAGAGAAATAAAACCTGGGGAGCTTTCACAGGGAAATAATAAGTTTTTTGGTTTTGGTGATGTTTCTTTCTGCCTGTTTGGATAAAGCCACTTTATCCAAGCGGCTGAAATGTGACGGGGAATGCTCACCCCAAAACAAACAAGGGGAATTTGCCCCATGTGCTTGCGCTGCTGGCACAACAGAAACACATCTGCAAACCCAAGAGGAGAAGTCGTTGAGGGGAAACGGTTCTGGTACCCGCAAGGGCAGCTGGACGGATCAGACCAAAGTCTCTCCAGATGAACGTCCCGATGCTTCCCCAGCACGAAGCCTCAGTGCTTCCTGCCTCTCAACCCCATGGCTCCTTGGGCTGAGCTGCTCTATTTAATGCAGACCCCCAGTTAACCCAGTTTCTTGCATTTAATCCAGATCCACAGGCACATTTGCCTCAGCTCCTGCCCTCTCTTCATCTCACCCTGGTTTAATGCATCAAGGTGGGGAAAATTGCATGGGGCACCCTGTCAGGAGCCAGGAGGCAAAGGTCTGGCACTAGTAACACAAAATAGTGTTTGCAAAGAGTTGTAAAAGCAGGTTGTTTCGCTTCCAGGAATGTGTGACCTTCTCACCCTTTTGCTCTCTTTTCATTTTGGACTGAGATCTCTTTAGTGAGGAGAATTTCTCAAAGACCCTTCACCTAAAGCAAAACTTTGTATTTTTTTCCCTTCTCCATAAAATCATATAATAAAATTATCTAGGGAGAAGGGTATGACAAAGAAACTTCAGGAACTTTTAGCCTTCTAAAAAACATTTTTAGTTTTGTGTTTTGAAAGAGAAAAGTCCAAATGTTATGTTTAAGTAAGTGTTTTGAGTTCCTCCTTTGGGATGACCCTCTCTGCTCTTGGGACTCCCCTGTCAGACCACGATCCTCTGCAACTCCAAACAAGGCAATATGTTTTATTACCATCTTAAACCAGCTGTTTCCCAGCTGGATGTATTCCAGGGACTGCTCAGCCTTTTCCTGAATCACCTCAGCATGTAAACTCAGTGGTGTTTACAAACAGCTCAGCAACATTACAATACTTCTAATATTCGTAGAATAAATAGATAATTTTCCCTCATTTCTTACCCTTCTCTCCTAGTTTTGTCTATCTGTGTGGCCTTAGAAGCAATTGTTTGCAGACTCTGCTGATGTTTTATGGACCTGCGAGCCAGGGAGAAGAGCCTGAGAACCGACAGGTTGCCCAGCCCAGCCCTGAAAGGGAAAATTACCCATCCAGGGGCTGTCACCAGCAAGGCCCCAACCGCTTGAGGTTCTTTGCTTCAAGAACTTGGGAGCAGGGTCCACCTGCAAGAGCAAGAGGGGGAAAGAATGGGGAAGGAGGGCCCAGGTTGGCTGGAGCTCAGAGCAACCTGGTGTTACTCCGTGTCTGGCCCCTTTCATCCAGGAGGTTGATCCTGTGCCCTGCTGAGGTCCCTTCCACCCAGTGTTGTCCCATGACCCTGCACCCAACAAGGAGGCACAGCTGCATGAGCTGGAGTCACCAGGACACTCGGAGTCCCGAGACAGAGGCAGAATTTAGGCTCTGAAAGGGCACCAGATTAAGTCTTGCCCTCCACTATCAAGGGGGAGGACTTGCGTCCTTGGAAGGACCAAGACCTTCACAATGACCTCAGGAGCATGTGGCCCTGTGCCTGCTCTCCCACAGCCATCTGGCCCAGCCAAGCTCATCCTGCATTGCTGGGCATGCAGGTAGAGCCCCTTTATGTGAATGCCCCTAGGTCTGTTTCCCGCCTTGGAAACCTGTTGAATTTATCATGAGCTGCACTGGCTGGAAAGTGCAGGTGCGACATGACTTAATGCAAGCCCATGGGGGTGGCGGCGGCTGCACTGATGAGGTTGGAATTACTGTACACAGTGTCTGTTTGGAGTGTGGGAAATATCCACCTGGAGTGAGCACGGCCTTCCTTTTCCAGGAGAAAAGAAGGGACAAAGTCCTCCCGGTTTAGCAGAGCCGTGGGTGGACAAGCACCTCTCCCAGTGCCCTGTCTCCCACTGCGGTTAGAAGTAGGTGTCTAAGGAAGGGTATGAGAGCAAAGCAAGAGTGAATGATCCTGCTCCCAGCCACTGAGAGAGCCTGTAATTTCCTGAACCAGACATGGCTCCTGCATCCTCAGTTTCCCTTGGGAGCTTTCCCTGTGCAAACTTACTCAGTCTTCATGGAAGCCCCACAGACTTTTAGCATTTGTGCTATTTCCGACAGCAAACACAGCTTCATCACACCTGGGTGCAGAACTGCTTGTTTGTCTGGGACTCGGCAGCTCCGTGATGACCGCGGTGCTCGGCCTGGGAGAGCAGGAGACAGCGCTCTCCCCATGCAGCCCTGCCCTGCTCCTCGCTCCGCTCCCTTCCAGCCTCAAGACTATTTCAGCCTGCTCAGTATTCCCTTGCATGGAAAGGAAAAGGAATTCCTCCTTTGTGCCCTTTGCTGAAGGGCACAAAATCAGCTGTACCGTTTTCAAGCTGGAAAGGGCACCAGAATTGGAGCTCATATACAAGGTGTGGGTGATCCAGGCCTGTGGACTCAGGCAGTGTCAGAATAGTATCCCCTCCTTCCCTAGTAATACCTGCCATGTGGTTATGTGATCCTTCCTTCCTTCCTTCCTTCCTTCCTTCCTTCCTTCCTTCCTTCCTTCCTTCCTTATTTACTTGGGAGAACCCGGGCAGTGTTCACCTATGCTGCTCTGTTGAGAAGTGAGTAAGGCTGAGTATTCCTCCCTGGCACAGCTGTATCCAGAGGACAGCTTGCCCACAGCATGGCAGAGACCTTGGAAAAGTTGAAGGTTCTTTCCCACATCATTTGGTTCATCTCCGGGATCTGCCCTGTACCTAAATGCAGTCATCTGCCCCAACAATATCTGTGAGAAATTCGCCTTGGTGTGCATGCTAGTGAAGAGGTGGTTTTACAAAGCATCCTGCCCTTCAATGGCCTTCACACCTGGGCATTTTCTCTGCAAGCTGAAGAACTGCATGTTTTGTTCCTAGTGGGCAGGTGGAAGTAGGGAATGAACAAGGCTTTGCCGTGCAAGCGCAGAGCTCGGCGCGTTTGGAGCTGGCTCTTGCTGCAGAGCTCTAGGCAAAGCCCCGGGATTGCACTGGGGATCCAGGGAACACGTCATAGCAGCTTTCCCTGGACACATTTATCCCTTCACTTCTGTGTCTCTGAAAACTGCATTCATGTCCTTCTGTCATTTCTGATGGTTTTGTGGTTGTGTTTTACCATGTCTCATATAAAGACATTACTCTCTGCTGGATAATACTTGTGTTTTGAGAGCATGGAAATTGGCTAACTTCAAGCATGAACCCCCTGCTTCCTTCGCCCTCGTATCGTGGTGTAAATGACAGCAAGGGGACAACATGACAGAGGTGACAGCAGGGACAGGTCTGGCGGTGCAGGAAACGCTGCCCGAACAGCCTGGCAGCCCAGGAGACCTGTGGGGACAGATGCAGCACGGAATAAATGGTGATGAACGTGGGGATATGTGACAGGCTGCTGGGCCTGGGACATGTTGGTGGCACAAGCATCAGCTGGATCTTCCTTTCATACAGCCCCACGCGGAGGGTCTGATTCTGGAAGCCTCAGCCCGGATCCCCAGACTCCTCCAGGGCTTAGAGGACCTGAGCTCCTGCCTTGGGCATGACGGGGCTTCCTCCCGTCACCAGAAAGAGGTTTGGGGCCAGCTCAATCACAAATCCCTAGTTTCCAGGCTCTTCTAACAGCACCTCCATCACAACACTCAGACTGCAGAGCCTGTGTTATCTACCAATGACTTTAGCAGCTCAGAAACCAGAGCGAGGGATGCCAGCTGGCTCCTTTTCCAATGACTTCCCTGTATTTCAAAGCATCTCTCTGCGTGTTCACAAGCGGGGGTAGCGGAGCAAGGCTTCTTCCACCAGCAAAGACTGAAAATGACGTTTAAGCTGCAAGACTTTATATAGGCAGGGGACTTTGGCGGGGACAGGTTGGGAGGCATTTGGTTCAGAAGAGACTGCCCTTGACAGGCAGAGAAGGGATCTTACCCCGCGAAGGCAGCGGGCCAGGAGAGCCGGCGCGGGAGGAGGATTTCACGGCACTCGGAGCCACATGCAGCATCCTTCACATTGCACCCGCCAGACTTCACACACAGCTTCACCTTCCTCAATCCCTTAAACCACAGGCTCTTGAGCCGTAACACAACCATGGAAAAGCAAGCAAAGTGTTCTTTTCCTTTTTTTCTTTTCTCCTTTCATAAAGGAAGAGTGTGGAAGGAAAGGCTAGAACCTCTTTCTACTGTGTCCCTCAAGACTGAGATTGCACTGGGTTATCCCAACAGACTCGGAGCACCTGGGATGCTCCTTCCCACCCCAGCTCCATGCCTGGGGAGCAGACTCGCGTTGCAGGGGTGACTACTCGTCTACTCCATTGCTTCAGGTAGGCAAATGGCTGCTGCTGGGAGTCCCGGGGCTGAGAAGCGCAAGGAACACAGGAGAAGCCGGCATGGCAAGCACAGCCCTGCAACGGACCCACGGTGTCACCGCGACCCATCCACGGGAGCCAAGGTAGCTGAGCAGCGGCAGGGATGCAGCCTGACACTGCCAAAGGAACAGCGGATCAGCACGGAGGGGAAGGAAAAACCCTACCGCCCTTCTGCCCGCACACCCGCACCAACAGCCCCGGCGCAGCAGGCAGCACAGCCGGTCAGGCTGCGATGCCAACAAGTCAGCACACCGGGCTCATCCTTGCTGAAAGATGCCATCCAGGTGCAAAGTGGGACAGTGTGAGAGCCAGAGGCTGGGAAATGGGGGCATTCCAGGATGTGTGGGGAGCACCCGCGGCAACGTCCCCCCAGCAAGGACACCCTGGCACACGAGAGCAGCTTGTGCTCAGGGTCTTCCCTCAGAGCCTGTGCACAGGATGGGCAACCGGCTGCGCTTCAGGACAGTGGGGCAAGTGGGGCACAGCACCACACTGACTCAGAAATCGAATTACCCAAGTAGGAACTTCAGGCTAGATTTGTCAAAGGAGATGGTGGATTATTTGCTGATTGTTCTTCCTGGACAGGGGTGAAAGGTAAAGGCAAACCTTTTCCCCTGTCAGATGGATGCATCAGGAAGAGAGTGTGTTTTGCAAGAGCTTGATATACACAAAGCATCCCTAGAAGGGCCTTGGTGTGGGCACAAAGACGTTGCACAGCGTCTTTGGGGCAGGCAGGTGAGAGTCTCGGGAGAGGAGTTTCGTACTCATGTGTAGGACAGGGGAACAGTGATGGGAGCACTAGAAAGGGTGCAGGATCATGTGCCAACGTAAGTGTAATCCAGAGGAGGGTCAAGTCCTGGAGGAGATATCCCATGGGGTGAGCCTGTGGTGGGGCTGGGCAGCGGGGGGAGCAGAGGGAATGAGAGAGCATGTGTGTGCAGGAGGAGGCAGAGGCAGTGCAGCAGTTCTGGGCACTAATCGTCCTTGTCCTTGGCCCCATGCTTGAGGATGCGGGTGAACTCCACGTAGTTGAAGTTGCCCTTCTTGTCGATGGGAGCCTCCCGGTACATCTCATCCACCTCCTCATCTGTGAACCTGTCTCCCATGGTGGTCAGCAGCTCACGCAGATGGTCCTCGTGAATGAAACCTGTGGGGACAGCAGAGGAGCAGGAGTTCACGCAGGGCACAGGAACGCAGGAGGGCTGCAGCTGGGCAGGACATGGGAGGACTGGGTAGAGCTAAGGCCTTCTTAACCCTCCTGCATCCTCTCCCGGTTATTCCACTTCCCAACACCCATACACACTCCCCTTGCGCAGGGCCGTCATCCCACGGATGTGTGGCGAGCCGGGGGAGCAGCCCGCGCCGGCCCTGCCGCCCATCCGGGTGCAGAGGGTCCCCAGGTCGGCAGTGGAGCCCACCGTGGGGCTGGCAAGGCAGAGCTCCTACCTGTCGCATCCTCATCGAAGCAGGCAAAGGCGTTGCGGATCACGTCTTCTGGGTCGGTACCGTTGAGCTTCTCCCCAAACATGGTGAGGAACATGGTGAAGTTGATGGGCCCCGGCGCCTCGCTCATCATGCCCTCCAGGTACTCGTCGGTGGGGTTCTTCCCTGTGGACACAAACAGCAATTGTGGGTGCTTCGCCCCCACGTGCTACCCTGGGAGCACCCATCCTGCCTGCCAAGACCCACCGGGACAGCACAGCCTCGTCCCCTGCTCTCAGGAGGAAATTCCGCAGCGGGAGACCCCCGTGGACCCTTTCAAATTGAGGTATAACCTGCCTGAACTGTGTCTATACTTGACCACGCGCCCCTCAGGATGCACTCAGGATATGCCTGATGCTCCCCAAATGCTTCCTCCTCTATCCATCCCGCTTTAGTTAGGACTGAGAAAAAGCAAGTGCTCCTCTCCACGCAAGCAGCTGCAGGTCTGTTTTCAGTGTTGCCTCTGCAGCGCTGCAGAAGCCTCTCCTTCCCTTCCCTTCCCTTCCCGGAAGGCAGCAGGGTCAAGGTTCCCAGGTACCTAAGCCCAGTTCCCCAGAAGATAAATCCCACCCAATTCTGCCTCCGTGCTCTGTAGTTTATGGGGAGGAGGCTCCCTCCTGGCTGGACAGGGCCTTCAGAACAGGTTTGGTTGCCAGGTCAATAATTGACAGAACTCCCAAAGAGCCACAGAGGGAGCACAGGGAACGGGAGAGGGAAAAGCAAACCATGGCCTGCAGCTAAAGAAAAAACAAAAAAGGGCCTGGGTGGGGAGCGAGGCCAGGTATGCAAGTCTCAACGGGCCACGGTATCCGGCTTTTCACCTATCCACAGGCAGCCTTTGTGCTGGGCAACCTATGGAACAAGACTGGGCAGAGCTAGCCAAGAATGCCCCTAGGAAAGCTGTGCTTTCCCGAAGCTTCCGCCTGCATCCGTGCGCTCTGCCTGTGTCCAGAGTTATCCCAGTTCCCATGGGGATCATCTGAGAGCGCAGGTCTGCCACAGCGCCCTGGCAGTGCTGACACAAACCTCATGCTGGCCTGTCATGCCAGGCACTGCTGTCCCAGGCAGCTCTCTGCCCTTGCAGAAGAGGCATCTCAACGCCAAGAGCATGCAGGGGGCAGGGGAAGGGGTTCCTCACCTAGGGAAGCCAGCATGTCATGCAGGTCCTCCTTGTCGATGAAGCCATCACGGTTCTGGTCGATCATGTTGAAGGCTTCCTTGAACTCCTGGATCTGGGACTGGTCGAACATAGCGAAGACATTGGAGGTGGCGCGCTGAGGGCGCTTCTTGGTGGTCTTGGCTTTGGCGCGCTTGCTTGACATCTTGGCAGCTGGTGAGGGCCCTAGGGCAGCGCAGGGAAAGCAGCAGGAGCGTCGGGAGGGACGAAGGCAGAGCCTGTGGGACAAAGCGGACAAGGACACGACAAGGAGTCAAGATTCCCGGATTCCCCTTCTAGACATGCAAACAACCACTCACCAATCCCGTGCCTCAGTTTCCTTGGTTGATCAACAGTTTGGCACGGGTAAGATAATTTGGTCACAAAGGAAGGCACAGGGTAGGTGAGACAAAGGCTAGGAAATCACACAGCAGCACTGGGGAAATCTCACAACTTTCATGGACTTTGTTACCTGTGATGAAAACTCGAAGGACTCGGAAGTCCCAGCTCCAGCCCTCGGAGCCTCCTGCTCTTTGTGGCCGTGAAGGACACCTTGAGACAGCTGATATGTGGCTCTGCAGAGCAGCAGGCAGCTCCCACTTGCAGAGCGTGCAAGAGCCCTCCCTGTACACAGGGCCAAGGCTGTCCCGAGCCGCTCCGAGGCTGGACCTGCTTCTTCTGAGCATGGTTAGTCCAAGCTAACTTTCTTGCTGGGCATCCCTTGCGGGTGCCCTGCAGATGGCAGAGAAGTAGTAGGACTCTACCTAGCACCAGGACTTGCAGGGGTGGTTGCTGCCTTGTAGCACCAGCTGCTACTGGAGCAAAGCAAGGAGAGCAACGCGGGCACCACCAACTCCCCAAACCTGCTGCCTGAGCCCGTCCCTCCACACCCCGCACACAGGGAGAGCTCCAAGCGCAGCACCCCACGCTCCCGGGTGGGATGAGAGGCCCCCTTGGCTCTCCGAGCCGAAGAATTGGTGCAAGGAGCCAGATTCTGCTCTGCCGACCCAGCATGGGCTGGTGCGACCTGCCTGCGCGCAGGCCTGGAGGCAGAGCTGCCCAGGCCTTTCCAAGCGGGAATGTCAAGCGGAGCACAGAGGTCGTGGCGCCGGCGAGGCGAGCCCTGCTCGTGCCCACGTGGCGCGGCCCCACTGCATCGCCCAGCCGCACACCCACTGCCACTATCTGCTTCCCCTGCGGGCGCACGCGGAGCCTCAGCAGCGCCCAGCATCCAGCAGGAAGAGGGTTATCTGCTCTGGGCACATTCCTCACATTCCGCTGCCTTCCCTTCCCCCTCTTTGTTTAGGCAGCTGGAGGCTCCAGGCTCTCCATCGCTCCCTGCGCAGCCCCAGGCCGCCCACGCGGGATCCAGCGTGCATCCCACCAGGCCCAGGGCTCTCCCAAAGGATATTCCACCCAGCCATGGCATCGGATCCATGCACTGGGAATGCTGCAAGGGGAGGGAAGGGGGCCGGCAGCTCTGGAAAGCCTCCAAGGGAGGCATCTCTCTGCGCTTCGGCCAAGCCGGTGGGGTTGTATTGGAGCAGCAGCTCCCGAGGGCCTGAAGCACGCAGGGGAAGAAGGCTGCTGAGCACCGGCTGCTGGAGCCAGGCAGGGAGCGCTGGGTGCAGAGACCCGATGCTCTCCTTGCAGGTAACATAAGTGGCACCTGGAGCATGAAGGGCCAGAGTTGCCACCCACTTCCCGCCCGGCCAGCCCTCCCCGGGAAGGTCATCCAGCAGGGCTCGTCACAGCTAACGAGGGCCACCAGGAGCCCACCAGGAGGGACAGGCTGGGCCAAGGGGGTTTCCTGGCTCTCCCAGGACCGTGTCAGCTGGCAGCTCCCCTGCAGAGCGGTGGGGATGTCCAAGGCTTGGGAAGGTCGAGATGGAGGTGCTGTTTGCTGCCGCCACTCGCGCCCAGCGGGATCCTCGCGTGGTTGGGCCGTGTGGGGACACTGCTGGACACTGACCTCCCGCTGCGCGTTCCCTGCGTCCATCTCCTCCTCCTCCCTCTATCTGCCTTCCTTCTTCCCTCCCACCTCTCATTCCTCCTGCAACGGGGCTGCCGAGGTGGGAGCTGAGGCTGCTCCTGTGGTTCCCAGGCTCCCCTAGCTGGGCTGTGCTGGAAGGACAACGCCAGGGCGGCCACAGCCTGCGCGAGCCTGGACCCGCGGCTGCTGTGAGCAGGACTTGGCAGTGCCTCCCGCTTGGAGATGCGGATTTGGCCAGGAATGTCCTTTGGCCAGGGATGTCCTCTGGCCAGGGACGTCCTCTCCCCAGCCCAGGGCCTGCCCCATGGCACAGGGAGCTCCCAGCAGCACCCGCTGACCTCTTCGTCCGCAGGGGACCAGCTCCGTGGCCCATGGGGACAATCCCCAGCATCGCGCAAGGCCCCTGCCACCACGGGTACCAAGATGGAGACACTGCTGCCCTCAGCCCTCCCCAGCATCAGCTCTCTTGCACCCCCCTGCGCTGCCCGCACTGGGATGCAGCCATTAACATCCATAGCGGGGTACAGGGGACACGCAGAGGCCATCACCCCTCCACCGCTTGGTCCTTCCCCAGCGCCTGCAAGGGAAGAGGTGCTCAGCGGCCGGCTGAGGAAAACAGCATAGCCGGAAAGCCAGGCTGTGCCCACGGGAGCAGGCGTTCTCGCCCTCCTCATCCCACCCCTGCCCTGCCGATCCCCCCGCCTCTGCACTGCAAAGCTCTTTGCAACGGGACAATATCCTGCTGTGCGTCCTGCCGGATGCCAGCACGCGCTCCCTGCCCGGAACAACAACAGAGGAGCAGACAACAGCGTGGGCATCGGTCACGGGGGGATTCAGCTGAGCAGCACGATCCACCCCAACCCTGCTACGCCCGCGCCAAGGCACCAATAAAAGCCCTGTTGCCCACCCTCACGCTGGGCTGCAGATTAGCAATTAGCAGAATTGTTAGCAGAAGGCCAGAGAAATAAGCAGTTTTGCTCTCGCCACATGAGCTCATATTATCCAAATATTTACCCTGCCCTGGCTGTGACCGGACAGCACGAGAGCGGCTTGGTACATTCTCCCGAATAGATGGTTCTTGTTATGTGGATTAAGAGCGATTCTGACAGCGCACGGTTTTGTTGTTTGATTCTGCTGCTTGATTCAAAATAATCCCTGGAAAGATGCTTTGGTTTCGAGTCCCTCAATTGGTCATGTCCTGTTTTACTTCTGCTTTCAGCAGCATCCCATCGGCGCTGGCTGGGACATGCAGAGACAGTATTTTGGGGTTGGTGCAGGGAAAGGGGACATCAGTGACCCCTGTTACAAGGGGGAAGTGGTTCGCACCAAGGACGTCCTCAGACAGAGGGATGAAGTGGTTAAATCCCAGGTAGCCCAGCACATTAGCCAAGTGCCAGCAGAATGAAGCCAACCTCTGTCTCGTATCAGGTCCTTCCCACACATAGCCCCTGTCACCGGCTGCATTTCTGTCCTTGACCCTCTGTCACCTCTCATGCAAGACAGTGTCCCCTCCTCCTGCACTGTGGGTTGCGTCTTCCCCCAGGAGATTCTGAGCTATGCAGCCATGGGGCTGGCTTAAGAAGATCACAAATAACTTAGAGAATACGAAGAGTAAGAGCAAAGGCTCACGGTTATCATATAAACCAACAGACATATTTCCTTGATGGTAAAAAGCAATCAAGCAGCTTCGGCATCGCGCTGTTTTGTGCCAGCCGTGCTAGGGGAAGATGGGACGAGCCAAACGGGCATCTCAGCGCCATCCGGGGAGAGAGCGGCAGTCCTACTTCCATCTGCCTCCCAGCTGCTCGCTTCCACCCTCACCTTCCGCCCCATCTTCTCAGGAGCCAGTTCAGCTCACTAGCCCAGCTAGGAAATAAGAGCAGGCAGCATCTTCTGGATCGAAGGGCCAGAATGGCTTGTGGAGGGGCTGACTGGCATGAAGGAGAGAAGTGCCCAGCCAGGGAAGGGGGTAGCTCTCCCTGCAGCGCCAGCAAGCTCTGAGCTGCTTGTGAAAACTGCAGACTGCGTCACTGTGCCATGGGCTCTGCAAACACAGCCCTGTCTACCCAAAGACAAGTGGGGCAGAGGATGCAGAGATGGGAAGCAGCAGAAATGCAGGGAGCTGAGGCTGGTGCTTGCAGAAAATGAGTTAAGCCCTCCACATCAGAGCTGGTATGTTACCAAGACGAGCATATCCTGCCCAGATACTGTGCAAGGCCAAAGGCAGCCCCGTTCCACACAGGTACGGGCCAAGAGCTGCACATGTCCCTCCGCAGGCACCCACACGCCGATGCAAAGGGCAAGACCTATACATCCTTCATTCCTATCACTCTGAATAAATCCCCTTCCCTCCTCACATTGCGCCCTCTGTGTTCCCAGGGCATTCCTACAAGGGGCCCTGCTCCCAGGTCACTGCAGGAAGCAGGAAGATCTCCAAGGCTGCACCCAGCCCCAGTTCCTTGGAAAAGGGACCTGTCAGAAGGGCTCCCCTCGTGTCTCCTGGATGTTCGCAGCCCCAGGCGGCCTGGGGCAGGTGACCCAGGTCCTGCTCCATGTTGCTGCGGGCAGCGCACTGCCACTGCGGCGCGCAGGCTGGTCTGGCAGGGCAGCAAGGAGCACAGAAGACAGCAAGCAGCATTGGTGGTGTGCAGAGGCAGCTGTGCTGCTGGCATGTTCTGTGTAAGGAACACCCTTGGGCATAGCCCTCAGAAACCATTAGTCACCCGCAGTTTGCCACCATGGGGTATGTCCCATTTCTCTGAGGTGGCTCCTTCGAGGCTGGGCTTGCACCTACAGCAGCGCTTGGAGAAGCGCCCACAGGTCTTCGGCACCACGTTGGGCTCACGCACAGTCTCCAGCGCATCCCAAGAGCCTGGCAGCCCTTCTGCACTGCAGAGAGCCGCTCAGCCGAGCCCTGGGAGCTGGACACATGGGACGTGCATCTACCTGCCGCACACTTGTGGGCAGGCTTTGCAGGGTGCGGAAAATCCAGACAGCCCGGGCTGTCCCGGAGGACATTCCTGCCATCCAGGCCAGATAAACCAAGAAACTGGGATTAAATCTCTGCCCAAAGTTTCTACCCCAAGCTGGCTGCTCCTACCACTAAACCAGAGCGCAGGAGCTCTAGGTCCCCATCACCCAGGACCCGTCACAGCTCAGAGCATCATGGCACAGCACGCAGGGTCACACACAGTCTCAAGGTCAGCACAGGCAGCAGTGCCTGTCCCATTCCCGGTGTGGCATGGGGGCCAGCTCAGGAGATGCTCCGAAGTGCCCCACACTGCTACAGGAGGGCCCAGGGCAGCGGCGCAGACCCCTCACCCATAGAGTCGTGCTGACCACGAGGCTCCTCACCCAGAACCGGGGCTGCCTGTGAGGGCAGGAGCAGATACTCTGTCCCCAGAGCCAGCAGGAGAGACGCGTCTTGCTGGACATTGCACCATCCCTCTTCAGCCTCAACAGATGCAAGTGGAGACAGATGCTAAAAAAGGGAGCTTGGAGGCTGAGCAAAAGCCGAGCTGTCTGCACAGTAGAACCTGGGCTGTCTCACGTGCTCGCCGGTCACTAGCACTAGTCAGGGAGCGGGTTGTGCGTGTGGACAAGGAGAGCCCACGAGGACGTCCTTGTGGCGCCTCACCAGGAGGCAGAGGCTTCCCAGGCTGCCGAGCTGCGGGAAGAGCCTTGTGGCTGGTAGCTGCAGCCTGGAGAGGCTCTGCCCCATTCTCATCACCTCTCCCGCAGCCCCATAAGCCCAGAAATGGCTCCATTCCCAGCTAGGGAGCAGGAGGAGCTGCAGAAGGTCTCTGGGGGCCAGTCAGGCCCAAGCATGCCAAGCAGACTGATCCCTGAAGAGAGGCTCAAGGAGCCGGTAGGGCATGTGAATTCTGGGCCAGGTCTTGCCCTCAGGGCTTGGAAGAGAAGAGATTTTGTGTCCCATGGGCACACAAAATCCTCTCATGCAGAACCCCTGGGGCCACCTCAAGAGGACTCAGCACGGACCAGGGGCAACACTGCCCACAAAGGTGCCTGCAGACGAGCGAGCTGCCACCAAGCATCCTCCGGAGGCCCCGAGAGGCACCACGCGAGCGGGCACCGAGGCAGCGCGCGGAGGGGAATCTGCCGCCCTTGGCCCGCAGCACCGCAGAGCCTGCCCTGGCTCCGCCGTGCTCCCGGGAGGATTGCGGGGCTCGGCCTGAGCAGGAATCTGGCCCCACCACGTCACAGAGGGAGGCGATCGCAAACCCCTCCTATCGGCAGTGTGGAGCCTGACAGTGGCGAGAGCAAAAAATGTGCGTGACCAATGAAACCAACCATCTTTGGTAAGCAGCAGCGCTTGTTGATACGTATGGATGTTCCACTCCAAAGAAAGCTGCTCCTCCTGCCTTTTTTCTTTTTCTCTTTTTTTTTTTTTTTTTGGTTGCTACACAGCCAGGTTTAAGAACTTTCCACACTGCTTTATCACTTTCGCAACATTTCCTACTGGATGGGCTTAGGAAGCCAAAAGGACCTCAAGTTTTTCTTAGCCAGGGCTGAGCGAGACACAAAGTTCCCCTGTGCTTAGGTCAGGGGGAAAGGAGCTAAATAAAGCTTTTCTTTACAACAGTTTATTGCCTCAAGGTCCCACTGGTCCCTTAGGACATCTCTGGAGCATCACGCATCAGCATCTTGGCTCTGGTCATCAGTAGGAAGACTTGGGAAAAGCGGATGTTCCAGACAAAAATAGCCTTCACAAACGAGGCACATGAAGGCACGGACGTAAGCGCGACCCACACTGGCAACACGGCCCCCCGGTGAAACAAGGCAGCTCAGGGCATGGGGCTTGGCTCCGCCACGGAGAGCTCCGCTTTGGACCCATCTCCCCTCTGCAAACAGGAGCTCCCCAACGGGGACCCGGGAAGGGCTCTGAGCACGCACCCGGGGACAGCAGCGCTGCGCAGGGATGCACCGGGGCTTCCCGCACCGCTGTGCAGCCCTGTCCCCAGCCTGTCCCATGCAGCGGGCCCAGCCTGGCTCCAGTGTCCGGCCACAGCCTCTTGTTCCTGCTGCTTCCCATCCGCTCCGTCGGGGGCTGCTCCCCGCTCCCTCCTGCTCGGCCCTGCTGCCCCGTCTGGGGCTGCTCCCGGCTCCTCCCGCCCCATCGGGTGCTGCCTCCGGCTCCGTCCCACGCAATCCCGCTAGGATGCTCCCGGTTCTCTGTCACACGGTCCTGCTGCCCCGTCGGGGGCTTCTCCTGGCTCCCTCGCGCCCCATCGGGGGCTACTCTCGGCTCCATCCCACCCGATCCCGCGGTCCCGCCGGGGGCTCCCCCGGCTCCGTCCCGCGCGGTCCCGCCGAGGGCTCCCCAGCTCCGTCCCGCGCGGTCCCGCCGCCCCGTCGGGGCTGCCCCCGTTCCCCGTCCGCTCCCCGCAGCTCGG
>VWPW01011531.1:0-11274 GCA_013389825.1 Crypturellus undulatus
CAGGAAAAACAAACAAAACAAAAAACACAGGAAACCAAGTGTCATCAAGAGCAGTTATGATGATTCTGCAGAATACAGATTTCTACAGCCATTCTTATGTCTAGGGAATGTTAAGAAGTTCTCACAGCCTGGAAAAGCCGCCCCCTCCATTCCCACGTCAGTGCAGCAAGTGGGGTGCAGTTCGTGATACACAAACCTCTCCTGTTGCAGCTTCAGCTCCCGCAGCGATAAGAAACCTCGTGCTTGCCCTGTGTTTTGTTATGTTGGGGACAGAGTGTCTCCGTGACCATCAGTATTGATGCGTCCAAATCCTGGGATCCATTAACAGCCAGAGATGCCCTTGGTTCCCTTCTGCTTAGAGATACTCCTTTAAAGGAAATTTAAGGTCCTATCCAAATGCATAGAAGTTTTGTGTGTCCCAAGCTCAGTGTGAATTACATTCCCCTTGGGCTCCCTGTGTGCAGTGAGTGTAGGGGAGAAGAGCTGGCATGGAAAAGCCCAAGGAGCAGCTCCGCTAGGGCAGGTCCCTGTGGGCCATGCAAGCTCTGCCCTGTTTCCCCGGCAGCTGTGTGGTCCCCTGCCCGTCACCCAGCGGAGGGCAGCAGCTCCTGAGCTCGAGGAGATGCTAAACGTGGTGCCAGGGCACCCTCTGGGAACGCTGCATCCGCAGCCAGGGATTTGCAGGACTTTCCTCCCTATTGGTGCCTCCAGAGAGGCTGTTCCCCGCAGCTACGCACAGCTGGATCCTGCTACCTGCGGCACCAGGAAAACTGGTCTTGCTTCTTCCCAGCGGGAAGAATTCTTCAGACAAAACACGAAGTCTGTAATAACTGCTCACATCTTTACGAGCCCAGCGTATCATGTAAGCCTAGGTGTTATCCCCAGTTAAAGCCTGGGATGAGTTTGAACCATTAATCCTATGATTAGTATTCATTTTGCATATCAACTGCAATACGGATTTTCTCCTTACTATTCTTAGTACAAATTGCCTTACAAGCACTTACTTTCTTTTGTGGGCAATGGATTTTTTTCTCTGGTTTCTGTCTTCTTCAGTTTGGTCTTGTCAAATGTTTCAATTTCTGCAAAATCTGGTTTGTCGGACATGGTGGGTCCTGACAAAGGAAGAGAAAACACACCCGTGGTGTTATTTGCCAGCGCTGTGATATCAGCCATCTGCAAAGCATTTTCTGCTCTAAAATTGAAAAATCCTATAAAAATGTTCATCCAGAAACAACACAATCTAACACCTCAATCTGGGATCTCTTGCTAATGCTCTTTCAAAGCAAAAGAGGAAAGATATAAAGAGATATTTGTCTAGATTCCTCAGAAAAATCACATCCTGAACATGGAAACAACAAATATTTAAGTAAAGACAATGCATTAACTGACAATAACCCACATCCCCTCCTGACGTAAACTTCTATTTTAATATTGGAAACCAGAAAGTCTACAATTAGCCAGTGATCCAAGGAGAGTAAATAGTTTGAATGATAATGTTTTAATTAATCAGATTTTCTCTTTAATTCTGAGTACACTAACCTAAGTACATACATACAGACCTACCTATCTGGATTAGCTGCTGTGTTCACTTGTGCTTAACAATAGGCAGGCTGCTTCACCGGCTCCTTTGTTTGCTCTCACGCTCAATATTCAAGTCGCATGCTCAGTGTTTTTGATTATACCCTATTATAAAAGAAATCCATAAAAAAAAAAATCTGCATTAAACACTCCCTGTCAAAACTTTCCTAATCTACTAGCTGCTTTTAACAGAAATCCAAGATAGAATTCATCCTGGGCGTTAATCCACTGATTTCAACGGAGCTCCCATCAAGAAGGAATTTGGCCCAGAGGCTACAGTTAGAATTATTTTTTTTCCTTCCTCAAGACAACCTGATCTCGCTGCTACCCACACTGAGGCAAGAGAAGTAAATATGCACAGGCAAAACGAATGAAAAGCTACTAAAACCACATGTCGTTACCGTCTGGCTGCCTCCTCCTCAGCTGCCGGGTGCCCGTCTGAGCAGCGCGAGTTTAGAAAGGTCACGTTAATCCCTCCTCTCTTCCTCCCCCTCCCCACTCCTATCGCTATTAATATTGATTAGTTTGCTGCTGGGATTGCTCAGCATTCGGGAAAAGGACGGATTCCCACTGCAGGAATTGCATGAGGGAGGGGAACAAAACAGGTGACTGTGGAAAAGTGCCAGATTTTTTTTTTCTTTTTTTTCCCCCCCATTTGCCAAGGCAAAAATATTGAGGTTTCCCTTCCTGCCCTTCTTTTATAATACAGAGATTTGGAGGGGATTTGAGGTTTGGAGCTGGCGTTGCAGGGTTGTTCTGTGTGTAGCAGAACCAGTCCAGTTCAGCAGGGTGTTGGGGCAAGAGACCATGCACGGGCTGGGGCTGGCGAGGGCTCCGAGCGCAGGCTCAGGGCATTGCTGCAACCCGGGGCCAAATCCAGAGACGAGCAGCAGCGGGAGCCCTCACCTGGAACGTGTCCCAAAGGGAAGAACAAAGAATCTTTTATTCCCACACGTTTCAGGAGCTGCAAAACCAGCTGATACACCCGCCCTTGGCCCGAGGTTCTGCGCTGCAGGCAGGACCTGGGGAGCTGCCTGTGGTCGACCTTCCAGCAGTCACTGTGTGAGAAGTCCCATTTGTGCATCCTGTTCCCTGCCTTCCCACCGTCGGGAATTGTGCCCGGCTCACTTGCAGGGAGTCAGGAAGGCAGGAATGCCGAACAGCATGGAGAATATTCTGTAGGTGCTGAGCGATGCAATTCCTGAAAAATCTTTAACGTGGTTAATAGCCCTTGGGTGCATTTGGCTCTGCTGCATTAAAAGGAAAAACTGAATGGGGAAGAGACAGCTTGGCACAGGGATGTTATCTGTAGCCACCTCCCCCAGCTCCTGTGAGGGCTGTGGCCAGTTTCCAGGCTGCTTCAGCTGTGCTTCCTCATCTGCGGTTTGAGGAATCCCTTTCCAAGACCCTCCACTTCGGGAGGGAAAGGCCACGTGCATCTCCCTAAGTTGCTGTGCTGGGTTTCATCTTCCATAAGTTGAGGTATCTCCACTTGTATTTTTTGTCTAGATTCCCTGATAGTCCTTGGAGAGAAATGACACTTCTACAGTGCCAGCCAAGTGATCTATTGGAGCCATCTAACTTGGGATGAAATTCCGTGTGCCAGGAGTATCTGCTCTTCTCTGCTGCCTCTAAAGGGAGTCTAGACAACGAGCTCAGGCATCTCTTGGGCAGCTCTGAGAGCTCTTGGGCAGAGGAATCCAGCTGATTCAGAGCCCCACAAAGATAATGTAGATTCCTCTGCTGCCATAATAGACCTAGAGCATTTCTGAGGCTGAGGGATGTGTGTATGTTGGGAAAATGGATGTGTTTGAAGGAATGAATCTCTTTCCAACGTGTGTTTAAATTAAAATATATCAACACACCAAGAAAAGAGGATTTTTTTTTTTACTTATGGACATCCATAAATAGTGGTTTCTGCCCACTCCGCGATTCCTTCCTTAATCCATCCCATTTTCCTTATCTTGAGAAAATGCAAGATTTAATAAGTGTCCTGGCAAATCGCTGGCTGAGAGCTTTTCCTTTACGGCTGCATCTGCATTATTTGAAGTAAAGGAGAATGGAGGACCTTAACGGTGGGAAAACCTGGATAACGCTGCTCTGTGGAGCTCCCAAGAGAGCTCCGTCCCACTGAGCTCAAGACTGTGCAAACCTGGACCTGCTTCTGGAGCTGCCCCTGCCCGGGCAGTAACAGAGCTACCTTTCTGTTAGGATTAAAAGCTCGGTTAACTTGCACGCAGTGGCTTGGCTGCCTTTGCACCTGCACCAACCACCCGTGCCAAATCAATTTTGCTGTGTACTAGTAATATTTTGTGTCAGGACTTAGTTGCGTTGTTTCCCTCTCCTTACTCCAACTAATTGTCATAAATAGAAAGCTGTGTTCTTGACTAAAAACTCCAGGGAATAGGCAGGAAGGCAGCTGTTGGGTGAATATTCAGTATTAGCCATGGCTGAGATTTGGCACTGAACAATCTTAGTGTCTGCTTAAAGAGACAGCAATAACCTCTGTGTGTTAGGCTGGAGACTAGTTTTAGAAGATCCTGAGTTTGGAAAAAGATCTTTAAAATGTAACCTGATTCAAGAATTCTTCCAGTTCTCGAGTGAATGTTCATAAATACTATCCATCTTGTATAAGTGACAATTGGATTCTAATAATGAGATCTATAGAGGAAAACCATTTTGTTTTTAGAATGAATTCTCTCAGATATAAAGTGCACTCTGAGTATTCAGGACATAGAAGCAGAAGGATCTAGGCACATAGCCAAGGGCTCAGGCCTTATCGTCCACAGCAGAGCTTTGGCTTTATTCTAAACAAGCCAAAACTGGGTGGTCTTGCTTGTTTTTTCACCACTGCTATTCTAAGTGCCCAACTTTTGGGCAGTTCTAGTATTGAAAACAGCTTGGGTGAGTTGTTTTGGTTTTTAAATTGAAGATGACTAGGTTCTTAATTGATACTGGGTTGGGATTTTGAGGAAGGTGCAACACTGTTAGTCCGTGTAACATAATTATAAGAAATTATGTTCTCGCAGTAAGTTCAAATCAGTAGCTCCAGCGAACACCTTGACCATTGCATAAACTCCCTGTCAAGTCTGTGCAGCTCATCCGTACGGCGCTGTGGTCACGCTGTGGTCAAGCACATTTATTGCTGCATTCAAACCTCATGTTTACATTCCCGGTGTGGTACAGCCCTGCGGAGTTCTCTTATGGAGAGTCTTGTGTGGAGTTTGGCCTGGAGACGCTCCAGGGAGGGCCAGGACTGCGAGCGCATGGCATTGGGCTGAGCTGGTCACAGGAGGGAGAGATGGATGGGAGATAATTTACTCAAACACTGCTTACTCTTACTGGGAGTTGGAATATTCTTCCTAATACCATCCACGAAACAATTATTTGGTACAACATTTTTAATGGCAGGAGAGAGGCACCTGACATTGAAATGACTGTCATGACATTGAACCACAACAGACTTTAGGTGTGTGGAGACAAGTGAATGATGTGTCACATAGAAATGAGAAAAAACTGCTAAGCCAACAGAGCAAGTAGAGGAGGAGCTATAGGATCTTTACAGATCTTAGACACACGAAAGTGTGAAAAGCCATATTTGTGGGGGCATGTCTGAAAAACTGCCAGAGATACAGTGTAAACTGCGTTTTATTTCAGTCTACTGCCAAAAGATGAAGGTCTAAGTCAAATGTGCCAGGACCAAAACCCCTGATGCCAGTGAGTCACTTGCTCCCTAGAGCAGGAGCGCCTTGCGGCACACGCCACCGCGTGTCTGTCAGACACCTACGGAAAAACAGAGCCAAACAAACACTTGCTACCAGGAGGCAGTACGAGGTGAGAAGCAGCATTTACAGGCAGCTCAAGTGGGAAGGAAAAATGAGGGGTGTCTGAGAGGCTGGAGATGTGGAGTCTGCTGCTGCTCAGCTCCCGTCCTCGGCTGGTACTTGGAACCAGTTAGCCTGGCCTTGGGGCTTGGATGTGGTGACTTGTTTGGGTATAACCCTCACAGGTTTGGGGGTGCCGGGCTCATCCGGGGCACAAGCTGTGCCCTGGCAATGCCAGGTTGCACGGAGATTAGGTGGAGGGCTGCAAGAGGAAGGTTTCCTTCTCTTTGGTGTAACAGTGGGAATCAGCTTGTACCTATTTCACATGGAAGTGAAGAGGGACGAGGCTTCTTGGTGCGAACAGCCGCTCAGAGGAACAGACGCTCCAGCAGATCCGTGTCTGTAGCTGAGCCAGTAAGCTGACACGACTGATGCTATAATCACATTAGTGCTGTCTCGAAGTAACACGCCCACTCAAATATAACAGTGATTTCATTTTCAAAATGTTGTGGTATTTTTGGTGTTAAAGGTGGGGGATTAATTTTTTTTTCCAAGGTTGGAATAGCTGGGCTGGATGCTGCAAGCACCTAAATGTTTTAGGTTCAGTGAGGACTGAGTACCTTCCGGAAAGGTAGCAGGGCTGGGCTTGCTAAGAAGCATTAGGAGGTTTCCCCTCCTCAGCAGAACAGAAAGAGGACTAGAGCTTCACTGAAAGAATTTTCTCAGTTCTCTTTGTGCCTTTTGTTCCATGCGGTTGCCAAAAAAAATATCCCTGTTTGGGAATGGAGACAGGTTCCCAGGCGAGGAGACAATGAATCCGGGGGGTGTGACCGGGCAAGGATCTCTCCTTGGCAGGGTGGCCCTTGCAACGCTGCACTGCTGGCATGTAAATGGCATACGTGGCCTCCCTATACACTTAGCCAAGGTGTTCTGGTTTCCTTATCTAGAACGTTAAGCCTTTAAGGGTGAGTGTGTACAGAGGGTGAGGAGAGGGTGAGGAGGTTTAATGGGGATGTCCTTCTGCCCTGGCTCTATTTTCCAGCCCTGTGTTTCCCAAATAGCTCTGGAGTTTGGACAATCCAGAAGTCCCGTTGTAGCACAGAGTGAGAAGAGTAAAACAAAGATACTGAAAATGGAAATTCACTTTCTCCCTCATTTTTCATCTTATAAAGCTCAATATGGGAGTGAATTTTTAAAGGTTTAGCCAAATAGAGATTCCTGCAACAGAACTTTCTTGAAACTTGAGCTTTCTTACCCAAAATTGTAGCACTTCCTTTGGCCTTGCCTTCTCTAGCAAATGTGCCCACGTGTGTGTGCATTATTAATGGGGGGAGCGGCGGTGTGGAAATTAATACAAAATGCCCATGCACATGCTCCTGTCCCAAGGGCAGGGAGCGGAACGAAGCATGTGATGCATTAGTCACATTACTTAATAGTCACATTACTTAATATGTTATAGAACACATGACAGCAGTGATATAAGTACCTCTATGCGGAGCTGATTGCTCTGCAATCAGACATTCCACTGTTGAGTTTATCATTCTTTGCTTTAAGGAAGAGGAAAATCACCACTTTGGATTGAGATGAAGTAGTTTGAGGATTAGATTAGGGCATCTAGCGTGCAGCTGGTGTATCAGGATTACATGGATTAATAATAATCAACTCTAGAGATGTACTAGCTCCCTATTATTTTGTCCAGTGGGAAAATGGTCTGGGAATGTCTGGGAATAGGTGTGTCTGTCATTTCAAGCCCTGCTGAGCTGCGTGCTGGGCTATTTACAGAGCCGTGGTATCCATGACTTCTGGGACACAGCCCTGTGGATAGATTTTTCACGGGTGTCTCAGTAGCAGTTGTCTCTGGGTTGCAAAATCATTCCACTTCCAATGGCCTGTGACCTCCTGGCAGCTTATGGATCTGTTGGGTTTGGGGCAAAATAAGAAAAACCTTGCAATTGTTCAGCTGTCTAAGAAAACAAGGGTGCTCAAGCAGAGAAAGTCACCAGATAAGTTCATAGAGATTACTTAAAAAAGGTATTAGGCTGTTTCCAGACCAAAAATTGTTATTTCTGCTTGAAGGGATATATGTATCATCTTTTCCAGAATTCTTTTTTTTCCCATTTTATAAACTTGCTATTCAGTGTAAGCTGGGCATGTACACATTGAACATCATGTACAAAGTCACCAGTAAGTGCCACTAACAGAGGGAACTGGTAATCAGTACCTTCCGCATTTGTTATCTTGTGCCTGGTTAAATGAAAGCTTGTAAGTACACTATGTTAAATGCTGGGTTTGTTCCCTAAGATCTGAAGGAAAAAGATTAGACTATTTAGCCTCTTGATGGCTATCTCTGCCTAACCTGGCCATAGCAGAAAGTTTTCAGTAACTATTTCTAAGGCTTGTTTTTTACAAAACTATATAAACAGCTACAGTTTTATTAAGGCCATGTCTTGATGACAGGGTTAACTTGATTCAGTAGGAGCTGCTCAGCTCTGCGAGCGAGTGCACCACGAAATAACAGGGCAGCAGCAGACGCTCGTGTTGGCAGCAGACGAATGGCACTTATTGAACTGCAGCCTTTCTGCAACTCAAGCTTAAGGCGCCGCTGCTGTGAAGGTCTAAGTGCAAAGAACAGGAATTTGAAAGGGATGAAGCCATTCAAGCTGTAATTCAAGTTAACTTTTCGGTGGAAACTAGCTTTGAGGCCTGTGCTTGTGTCTGTCTGCAGCTCAAATTGGTGAACATGGACAAAAACAGCTAAAAGTGAAAAACAAAAGAGTGCCATACTATGATTTTTGCTTGTGTCTGCTGCATACGTTGGATAATTTTCCCCCTTGGATGAATACTAGCTTGCATAAAATTCAAATTCAGCTGTCTGCAGATCGGGAGTGGGGGGGAAGTGTGGGAAGGGGAACAGAAGGGAGGAAATGGAACTGAGAAGAGTGAATTAACCTTACGATGTCTTGAATTTCAAGAAGGGAAGAATTATCTCCCATTAAGACTGCAACCATGCAATTAAGATGTGAACAAGCCTTAGAAGCTACGTTTGTCCCATTCTCCTAGACTTCTGCTCTAAAGGTAGGTCTTCCAAACTCAAGATTCAGACCTTAAAAAACATTCAAAAGCCATGAGAAATGTGTAAATATTTATCTTAATCATAAAATTCTGGTGGAAAACCAACTAAAGACATCTGACATTTACATAGAACATGTGCCTTTGATATTGAATTAAGTCAAAAAATCCTTATATGCGTGCCTAGTAATGGCAGACAATCTTGGGGATGGAACGTATCTTGGAAAAATCAAAGGGCATCTCTGCACAGAATTTCTCTTTCCATAAAATAAAATAGATTTTCTCTCTCACTTGTTTGCCTGAGTGTTATGAGGCTTCATTTGAGTATGGGACAAAGCTTTCAAAACAAAGTACTTTGATTTTTGGTGCCCTTTTGGATATCATGAGTCAGAAGAACGGAACACTTGCTTTCCCTAGAGCCTTCATTGAGAGTTACGAGTGTCCATCAATTCCAGACGTCTTGTGCTAGACACCCTGAAACAAAATGTTTGCTTGAAAATGTTTTAATGCTGGAAAAGAGGAACAAAGTAAAGACTCAGTTCAGGGACATACCTAAAAAAAGTAAAAACATACAGCAAAGGATTTTTTTTCTACAGAATAATGAGCTGAGAAGTGTTATGTTTGCCATTCCTTCTTTGGTGCTAAAGTGTATTTTTATAGATCAATAGGGTCTGTTGAGAAAAAAAAAAGAGGAAAGTCAAATAATCTGTGTGTATATAAATGCAGGTATTATTTTTCTCCAAGTAAAAACTGTAGACATATGATATACAGATATTACAGCAGACCAAGTCTTGCTTTGCTATACATCAGATTTCCATGTTCTTTCAGTAAGATAATGATCAAATATGAGGGTAAAAATTGTGCAACAGTTCTATCAAACTTCAAAAGTTTGGATGATATTACAGGATTAAGTTCTGGAATAGTATCTTGGTTTGTACAAAGCCTTGCTCAGTAGTGCGTACAGTTGGATTAGGCCTATTTTTCTCTCATGCTCAATTTCTGATGAGGAGCAGCGTAGGACTGCTCCTGGAATTAGACTTAATTAGAAACTGGTTTTCAGAGTGTGTTTACTCGAAAGTCTTGCTTAAAGGTCAGGAGACTCATATTAGGGACCAATGAAGGAGAAATGGTTCTCTGTGTTCTATACAGTGACATATACTGATGAATGCTTTTATGTTGTTTATACTCATGAATACCATTTTCTGAAAATAAGGGAATTATGCTAGTATCTTATCAGATCTTCTGAGTTGCTTTGCAGGTGCCTAGCAGCAGAATCTCTGTAAAATTTGGGGGCTGAGCAAATTAGCGGGGCTTATAGGATAATGCCCTGACCTGCAGGAATTGCTTGTCCTTAGGTGTACATCTTTGGGCATGGATTTACTGATGAGATAAAGTGTCACGTCACTGTGTCTCTATGGTTAAGGCAGTGCCATGTCACACGTCCTGACACATGGTGACGGTCCTGTGCCACGTGGCGTGACTGCAGCCACGCACCTGCATCACCCCTTGCACCTCAGACTTTCAGAACTGGGATGTGAAGGCAGGAAAAGAGCAGAAATGCCTAAAGTGGCAACGTGGGACTGCATGTGTCTGCCCTCTGCACAGAGCACTGGAGTGCCTGAAAGGAGGCAGGACAAGCTGGCACGACACAGCGTTCTTGGAGCCAGTTCGGAGCAGGGGATAGTCTTGGCCTCGAACCCAGTGAGCAGGTGCTGTGCCGCGCTTGCCTACCTGCCTCTGTGCTGTCTCCTCTCTCTCTGCATGTGTTTCTGTGCCGTGTTTCTTGCAGTTTCACTCCTGCCAAGTAGCCAGCGTATCTGCTGAAGAGCCAGCTGGAGTCCGTTCTCTCCCATGTTTCATCAACAAAATTGCCAGCTTGTTCTGATTCAGTATCTTTATTGTTGTTGATGAGGCTAAATGAATCAGAAAGAACACAGCTATGTATACAAAATACAAATTCTGGAAGCTTGTCCTGATGTGAGAAAATCTTATTAACTGTTCCAGTGGAGAAATCTGCTGTGAGAGCTGACTGGCAGAAAATATAAACCCCCTGAGGTCATTTATTGTGACCCTGTGCATTTCATTGTCTTTGTAAGGCAACTTCCAATGACACCTCACCTTCTAGCAAAAAAATATAGCTAATTTATTGCAGGATTATGACTCTCTTTTCTTCAGGCTCTGAATATATTTCATGTATTTCTTTGTAAGGACTTTTTAATGGAAAAAAAAGCTCCTCCTAAGAGGATTTTTTACTAAGTAAATCTGAATTTCCTTAAACTTATTAAACCCACCACCTACGGCTGCAGGCAGTGCGTTACAGCAGCAGCCGTTGCAGCTCGGCTCCTGACCGGCCTCGCGCAAGCCTGCACCTCCTTGCTTGCCTGTGCGAACTTAATAATAAGTTTAAGGGTGCTATATTTTGTGTATTTTGTAATGCTCGTGGTCTCGGGGCAAATTATTATAGCTGCTGGTTGGGAAATGCTAGGGAGCCACATCTCTGGGACGGCTCAATGCTGCTTTAGCTTGGGAAAGACTCCAGTGCTTCACGCAGCTTGCGTGTGGGAGAAAGGCCAAAAAAAAAAGAAAGAAGTAATAAAATTATCATTATTTGGTATTAATGGCTGTAGTTGCACCCCGCGCACCCCTGAGGCAACGCGGAGCGGAGGCCGAGGCACCGCACGGTTCGAAACGCCGAGCTCGCCTCTCGCTCAGCGCCTCCACCTCGCTCCCCGCCGCAGCCCCCCAGCGCCCCAGGCGGCGGCGCCGCCGCTCCCGGCCGCGGCAGGCGCCTTCCCGCCCGCGG
>VWPW01011531.1:11859-101943 GCA_013389825.1 Crypturellus undulatus
TGGAGGCAGCGGGGAGGCGCGAGGCGCCGCGCGGAGCTGTCAAGCGGCACCCGGGCCCGGCCTTGCGGCCGAGCGCGGAGCTCCCCGCGGGCACCGGCAGCAGCTGCTGCTCGGGGCCTTGAGGCGCCCGCCCGAGCTCTCGGCGGCTCCTGCGGGGGCTCCCATTGTTCCCGCCGCCTCCCCCGGGCTCCGGAGGCGCCCGGGAGAGCAGCTCGTGTTCCCGAAAGAGCCGCTTTAACGCGAGATACTCCAGGGCTGCGCGGCTGCCGCCGGCTCCTGAAACGAATAAGCCAAAAAACCCCCAAAGCCGAACACCACCCTTTAACTCCTAGATGGAGATCGCCTGTTCATGTTTCCTTATTCCGCTTGTTTTTTTTGAGTTTTTTAAAATGTAAATTGTTATTGCTGTTAGGCTCAAGGAGGGGGAAAAGTCCAGGTTGGAAAACTACATACAACCTGGGCTCTTCTCTCTCTCTTTCTCTCTCTCTCTTTTTTTTCTTTAATTTTTGGCTCTTACCCTTGTACCCTTGCCTATGTAAAAGAAGTGAAACTGAATGTAACAAAATATCTTTTTTTTTTTTTTTTTTTTTTTTTTTTTTTTTTTTTTTTTTTTTTTNTTTTTTTTTTTTGACTTGCCTTCCTGAGAGTCCTCAGGAATGAGGTGCATGAGATGCTACGTGACTGTAGAATAAATTGTGGAACTGGATTAGTATTTAGGTTAGAAATCTGCCATTGCCGCTTGTCTATCTTGCATGCAATGTAATCTGCCAGCATTAAAAAAAAGCCAAGTTTGTTAGTGTATATTACAAAAATTTTGCTGTCTCATTAGCCCATTTATTTATTTAACTGTATATTACTACTAAGCTTCTTTATGTGCTTTTTTTGTTGTTGCATTATATTTGAAGATATTTAGAATATCATCTGTTTTTTTTGTATGCTGTCTAGCACAGCAGAGGTTTTTTCGTATCCTCATGAAATCAGAATGATCAATATTCCTATTAATATTTTTAAAGCATCTTCCTAAAATAATTTAGTAACCTCTTCAGTAAGGTCCATCAAGTAGTATTTCATAATTACTTTAAAAGAAGCTGTCAAGACAGGACCTCATGTGATAATTTTTAATTCTTTCAAGTTTGGCTAATTATAATTTTGTTCAGCCTTACTCGATATGGACCCTTCTGTTACACTCGCTGCTTGTAATATTGGAGGCCTTCATTAAATGACTTCATTAAACATTGTCATGTGCAGTTTGTAATGAGACTTGTGCCAGCAGTAAAGCTTTTATTTTTAATGCACAAAGCAACATGTTTGTAAAAGCAGGTGAGGCCAAAGGTGCCTAGTGTTTGGAACAGGCATGAGTCAGTTTTGTGATAGCCCTACCTGCTCTTTGGGTGTGGCTTCTCTTTTCTTTTTCCCCTTTTTCCCTCCTCACTTCAATTTTTTTTTTAAATCCGTGGTCAGATGTGTATAGCTTAGCAGTGCTGTTTTCTCCTAGAGCTTGTGTGAAAGGGAGCAAAACCTACCAGGTCAGTGATATATATTTTTTTCTTTTTTTTTAAAGATGTTGCAGCTTTAAGAAAGAGGAAGTGATATTTGTAAGAGAATGCATTTAAATTATCCTTATCTTGTGCATAGCACCAGATCATTTGTGCTGCCATCTTAGGACACAAAATAAAAACTTAGTAGCCATTAGGATGAGAGTGAGCTGACTTCTTGCAAAACAATTCAGTATTTGGATCTGTATGGATGAAAGATGGTGATCATTTAACTATTTTTTCTCCCTTGCAAGCACAGTTTTATACTTGCTAATCCTTTGAAATATGAGGACTCTTACTTAAGACCTGAAAAAAGTAGATTTTATCCAATATATCTGAAAAAGACTTACAGAGTGGAGGGAAATATTAAATCTGCTTTGGTAGAATTGTAAAGAAGGTGAGACTTCAATTGTAATGCTGTTTTTAAAGTGGCTGATACATCGATTGTTCAGCAGAGAGTGTACATTGCATGTCAAAATTATATTTGGGCAGAGAATGTACCTGAATTGCTCCTGTAAAGTTTTCTGAAGTTAGGAAGTTCGCTTTTGAGATTTTCACTGACTGCATTATTTTGAAAATTTGTTAGTCATCTCTGTAAATAGAATAAGGACATGCTGTCTCAGAGTCTTAATAAATTCAAATTTGTTTTTAAAGTTTTGTCTTTGGTTCCTAGCTAGCTGAGGGGACCCGAGAAAGTTCAATCAATTCAGACAAAATCTATATACTCTTATAATCCAAATGATAATGTACTTATTACCAAATCCTCTACTGTGTGCATTTTCCTTGTAGAGCTGTTTTACTTGGCAGTTTTAGCAAACATAGTATAGAAGATGATTACTGTGCTGCGATTCCATATTGGCAACATGGAGGTCAACTCAGTGCTAAAAATGAATAATATCTTGCAGTTGGATCTAGGACTTTGTTCTGACTATACTAGAAGCAACGGTTCTACTGGGATAGTGACTCATTATACTCTTACAGTCTCTCACATATGAACATATGAAATCTTATATCCAGTGTATTTGTCTTAGAAAAAGCAAAGTATGACAAATGGGAAGTTAAATTGAAGATACTGCATTGTATTTATGCTCAAACAATCTGTAAGAAAGACTGTGGTTCAGTTCTTTCATGCACACACACGACTGTATGGATTGTTTATTTTTTTATACTAAGAGATTATTTAAATGGCTTGTGTTAGTCACTTGTCTGGACATTCTTAAGGAATTTAGGGTGGCTGCTCCATCAGAACAGTGTATCTGGAAGGAAGCCCTATAAGGATTGTCCCGGTTTCAATCTTCCCGGCTGTTCTGTTAATACGTTACTTCTGTTCAGTGTTCCTTGCAGTGTATTAAGGATTAAAAATTTGTGCTCAGTTGTGTGAAATGATAATTTTGCACAAAGCAAGAGGAAAGTTGAGATCTTATATGTGTTTCCTTCCTTCTCTGTGTGTGCACATTAGTAAACCTTTCTTCATTGTTGGACACATTTCATTAAATTTCTTGTTTCCTTGTAATCTTGCTAAGAGATTTCTTTAGCAATTGCTTCCTTCTTTTTCTTTTTGCTTTTTATTTATTATTATTCTCAAATTCCATAGTTGTTGCCACAGAATTGAACTGTTTGTTAAGACTTCTTAGTTCTTCAGTGAGGATGCCAAGATTGTCCTTTATTTTGGTGACCCCTGGCCGGCATCCTGACTGAGACCCTTTTTATGCAGTGAGGGGCTCCTGGACCATGTTTTGTAATGGCCTTGAGCTCTAATGCGCATTTCTGCTCACCTGTCAAGGAGGGAAAGCAACAGGCTCATGATAAATGTATGTAATAGGATAACTTATGTATAATAAATTAAGTGCATTATATATTTATAGTTTGCTTTTTTTGGTGTCTCTGAGGTAGCTTGACTTCTATCCTGAAGTCCTTCTTAACAACAGTGACAATTGTTAAGCTGCTTTGGTTTTACGATAGGAGCTTCTGAAGTTGCATATTTTTTACTTATAACTTCCTCCTGTGAATGAGTTACTGTACTTTTACAGTGCTGTTGCACGTAAGTTACATTTTTATCTGATATATTGGCACGTATACATGTGCTTGGTTGAATACAACTTTACTTTGGGGGAAGGCAAGTAGAATGAATATAATTAGCTGTTGCATAAGATACAGAAGCCTTTTTATTTATTAACTACTGCCGTTAAGAATGTGATGGGGTTGCGCTAGCAGGAAGTTTCTTTATAATTCTGCACATGTGCACTGGCAGCAGCAGCTGAGAGAGCAAATCTGGCAGTGTTCAGCAGTGGGTGTGAAGCAGCAAGCAAACATCTACTTTCGCTCGTATCTCTGATGGTTTTTATTAATTCATCTTGCTCGTATATCGTTATAGAAGAATCTTGAATTACAATAATGCTGCTCAAGCCTTTGGATATTATGTAGTAAGTATCTATAAAATGCTCTTCTTGTGTATCAAAAGGATTGAAAATTGAGATCCCTGAAATCTGTTAACCAGCTTGCTGTTTTAGAAATTTTGAATTTGGGGGAGTCATATTTAAATTGGTTGCTGTGTTTGAGGCTTTACTAAAATTACTACAGTACAGTTTGCAAAGGATTGATGTATTTCTTCAATTTTGAATTTTCCTATTTTTTTTCCCCAAATCCAACACTGAGTCTATGTAATAATGCCTGCATGACAGACATGAGATCCACTTCTGGTGCATGATAATGGGCTGTTTTTCAGAGAAAATGTAATCAGGTTCAGTGTGCTGAAACTAGAGATTGCTTTTTAATCAGGTTGAGGGGAAGGAGAGAAAGTCTAATAAATACTCTCATTTTCTAGCTTGGAAATTTTAAGTATAAAAACAAAAAGTCCATCCATTTTACTCATGTGTTCTTCAAAGAACTTTCTTCCATGGTGATGACATAAATGCTTAATTTGAATAGTTCTAATTTCTGAGTTGCGAGGGTTGCTCCTGCCTTCCTGGGGTGGGGAAAAGCTGCCATTGAGATGGGTTAATTGTGATGCCGTGGTTTTTATTTTTTTTGTGCTTATGTTTGTTTTGCGAGTATTACCAGGGTGACTGTCTTCAGAGATTATCTAGGTACAAAGTAGAAATTTTGGTGGAAGGTAATATACTATTCATCTAATACTTTTGTCGAATGTTTTTGGAATTGTGTGTAAAACTGCAACAATCTTGTTTCCTTTGAAATCCTATTTAACTAGAAAGCAAAGGTGTCAGTGAAGATACAATAACCATAGTAAGAAATGAGAGGAGAAGGGAAAATCATGCGCTTGACAACACGTTTACTCTAAAATGGTTTCCTTGAACATTGCAAGTTGAATTGTATATTTATATCTGTTTTAAAGTATTATGCTTTGAAGGAGATGGAGAATGTAATCTTAAGAAGCCTGACTTTTAAAATGTAAAATAATAATTGAGTGCAATTGTCCCATTTGGCTGTCCAGCCTTTTGACTAAAATGGCTTTCAGTAGCTCATTTCAGCTCATTTTCTGACAGTCAGAAAGAGGAAATACCTCTTTTAGATAATCTATTCTAAACTAGTCTTGCTTTTGTGCTTTTTAAAAATGTATTTAAATAGCAAGACCACTTAAATATATTTATGAATACAAATATGTCTTTAAAATTAAATATCCTTTCTATTCTTGTGGAGAACTTTCTGTAGACTTTTATTTTTGATAAGCCGTGCTGTTGGGAGATGTATCACTTGTGCCTCTGTGTCCTGAGCTTTTACTGTTCTGTTTGCTTAGAGCTTATTTTCTAAGTTGTTTCCCCCACCCCAACCTAGCTCTACTTTCAGATATGAATAAGTTAATTCAAAGGAGAAAAATACTCTTTTTGTGTTAGTTAGCAGAATAAAAACTGAAAATGACATGGGCAAAAGCTCTTTTGTTTGAAAGAAGGTACCATGGCAAATGGTACCAGTAGTGTGAGCATACATTTGTATGTGGCCCTGAAGTCCCTGGTTAACATGAGTTATGATCATGAACTGTGTTACAGGGTGGGGAAAAGTCCCTTTTACCTTTATAAAGCTTGATTACAAGAAAAGTAACCGCTGCCTTTTTAACTTAAAATGGAAGTGAGCAGCTGGGAATAGGCTCTACAGGCAACCAGTCCCCAAATATTTCTCGTGCAGTGACATCACCCAGAGTCACAGCATGAGGAAAGCTCCCATGCTTCCAAGCTGGAATCTGTGACAGAAGTTTAAAGCTATAATTTTGAAATCCTTAAAATCTGCTATGATTATAAATATTTCAAATTTAGTTAAAAAAAAAAATCCTTAAATAGTTGATCGGTGGTACAGAAATTCCAAGTGCAGAATTAATATTTTTGTTCCTATAACATGGTTTCCTTTCTGCAACTTTTTTTTTTAGTTTTCTTTAAATTATTTTTACTTCATGTCCCTTCTTTCCTTTATTTTCTGGAAAGGTGGTGGAGCCCTGAGGCTTTAAGTGACACCCATATACTTGTAGGGTGGCCAGTAGCATAAAAGGTGAACCAAATTTAAGACTAAACATTCTTTCATGCCCTTCAAATACTGGGAGTTAGCCATGCTCTCTGTTTTCTTCATTAGTGGCACTTCATACGTGGGTGTGACTACTTTTTTCGTTGGCAAGATAAATGAATGCTATTATGATGGCAGAATGAGATTTGTGGTGCAGTTTTCCCAGCAGACGCTACAAAGTTCTTGCATTATAGCTGGGCGGAGGGTGAGGAGACGTTTTCTTTAATAGATGAGTGCAATGAAATGCAAAATACAGAACAGGATTTCATCTTCGTAGCTAAGATTCTTGAGATGGAGGTATTGCATAGGATATAGGGTTTTTTGTTTGTTTAATCCTCTTGTAATATTATACAATAGTCTGCAATCACAGTAAGGCATATCTTTCATTTTCTATAGTTAAGATTTCTGGAGTGTTGTAACTGGAATGATCTTTATTAAACACTTTCAGTAAGAAGGGAGATGGAGGAGAAAGGCAGAACCAAAATAGTTTTAATTAAGCAGTTAGGCTTTGGTATTAATAATAAACTGTCAGGATTTGGTATGTATCTTTTAAAATTACTGTTTCCTTAGGTAGCACTAGTGAAGCATAAAGGGTGTGAAACTGAGGGGAAAAAGCATTTATTCAAAGGGGTCTGGATAATGGACAAAAGTAGGAATAGTTGATTGGATGGGTCAGCTGCTGTTTATTAAGATGTTGCTTAATATTAAAAAAAAAAAAAAAGGCATTGCTGATATTTGTAAGAGCTCAGTACAGAGTCTGAAGGTTAGAAAACTTGTCCTGGTTTTCAATGCCTTGAAGTGGCACTTCCCGAGTCAAGGGAGGAGAAAGGGGAAAACAGTTGATCGATACCAAAAGCAGAGGTATACTATTAATAATTAACAACTTTAAGCCTGTCCTTGAGTCTTAAATGCTAGAAAAAAACATAAAATACAAATTGAGGGAAGTCAGAATAACAACTTTTGTTAAATTTCTAGCTTTTTTAAGAGTTAGTAAGTAAATTACATCGCAGCCCATAAAGGTTCCATCAAAGCACCCCAAGGGAAAAGATTTAAAAACTCTGAAATCCTTCAAATATAAGCACTATATATCCTGTATATAAAGATGTGTGCAGGTGAGAGGGTTAAAAGCTGGCTTGCAATAATTCTTGTAGGTGATGCACATTATTTAGAGTTTTATACAGTTTAAGTTTGGGTTATAAATCTGATCTTGTTCAGGAAAGTGAGACCAAAAAGCTGTGTCAACCTCATTGTTCCTTTGCCAAGCTAGCAAAAATAGAATTCCCCTTTTTGTGGTGTCTCCTGAATGAATTTAAGGTTCAAGGAGCCTGTTTATCTTCAGTATCTAGCAAAAATGGCCACACATCCAATAGCTACATGCAAAGTGCCCTGTTTAAAAGAGCTGCAGCCTTCCATTTTTTTCCTCTTGGTTGGGTCATAAAAAGAGGTGGTTGCTTCTAATTTGTTCATTTATTAGGTGATGTTTGTTTTGAAGCTTGGTATGTTTGTTTGTTTTGGTAACACAGCCTTAAGCCTTGTGGCAGATCCATCAAAGATTACTCACAGCTGCTATTAACCCTGACTCAGGCTAACTTGAGTCTTCCTAGTTTGTTCTTTTGGATGAATTGTCTTCAGCAGAAGTTGAAAGGATAGACTGTTTGCCACTCCATCGCGTTTTGAAAATTGCCTGATATATTGGCATTGATTGAATGGCGTCTACTGAGTGTGCAGGGATTATACTGACTCTTGCTTTATACACAAAAATAATAAGAAAAATGACTGGGCAGGTTTTTCATAAATTACAGGGAAGTGAAGAAGTGCAACTGCTTCACTGTTGAAATCTGACAGCATCTTTTTAGTAATCAAGACCTACACAATGATAGATTTGAAAATGACTTGTAAATTTATGCAGCTTTTACACTATGCATTTATTCAAGTTACTCCAAAAGACATTTATGAAAAAGGAGAAAATGGCAAAGCCTGCTGACTGCCTTATAATTTTTTATTTTTCTGTCCTCATGATATCTAAAATCCTGTCGTTGGACTAGAACCCAGTTGTGTGCACGTGTAATACACGATGGACGGCAAAGAGCAAGGAAGGAATATCAGTCATCATTGTTCATATTGATAGGCAAAGATTTCAACACTGAAAAGCCTGAAAGATGGCATTTTTTTTTCCTGTGGGACTCTCTCCAAAAACTATTCTGAGGAGGAAGATGGAGACAGTCTTTATAGGAAGATTATGGCTGACTAAAATATGGGTATAATGTTGGGAGGACTGGAGACACAAAAGATGTTACCAGCTTACCAAAATAAGCTGGATTCCTTGTAAAACAGGCTAGTGAATGGACTTGGTATTTTGATATATAATGAGAGTAGTAGATTGTGAGGACTTAGGAAATGAGGACAGAGTTAATTGGTTCTGAAGTAGTAAAGAAGCAAGAGCCAGTGTGGGGCAATAAAGAAAGGGAAGATACTTTTTAAGGTCAATATTATGAATACAGTCTCCCATTATGGAAATGTGAGGTTTCAGTACATGCCTTTAAACCCAGGGAAACCTATTTTATTGTGAAGTTTTTTGTGCATGTGTATAATAAAAAATAGAAAGTTGGGAGCTTGTAGGAAATCTGACTTGGAGGAAATTACTCTCTATATTGAGATTTTACAATCACTTGGACTTTGAACTGGTAACTAGGACACATAGTCAGCTTTTTAAGAAAAGATCCGCTGTACCACTGAAAATGGATTAACTGTTGTTCCTTAGTTTGAACTTTGTTTTTATCCATGCCAAGCTTAGAGTTAAAGATAATACGCTAAAACAGTGCCTGTGAGTCTTCAGAGTTTTTCAGTGCTTTAGTATAGTAGATATTTTAAAACATTCCTATCTAACCTTCCTGCCTCTCAGTGACTTATTTTGGAGAATGAATGAGTCTGAAATGTCTGTATGTGTTTTTGTTGTAGTTGTTGTTTTTCCTTTCAATTTTCATTATGATTTTTTAAGAAGTCCTACTCTACCTTTTGCTTGGAGAAAAAGCAGGTTTGCTTTTTTGTGAGCTCCCGCGTGGGCCCTGGTAGTGCGATTAGTAAGCTTTTACGTTTAAAACACAAAAATGGTGATTTGACAAGGCGAGGGGCTCAAATGAAGTATCTTGACTTGTGACTGAGTTTCAAACTGCTGAAAATGGTATGGTCTAATAGTGTTTTCCTTATTTTTAGATTAACTGCTGAAGTACTGATCGAGTTCTGCTATTCTTCAATGAGGAACTACAGGCTGATCTTTTGCCATAATCTTAAACAACCATAAATGACAAAAGAATGCTTGGTCAGTGAGGGCAGCTGGCGCAGAAAACGTTTTTCAAACTCGGCTGTTTAAGTACTCTGAGGTAAGTTGCTTAAACTACTTGGGCGTTTTTTAAAAATGGGAAGTGTGGGTTTTGCTCTGCGTGGTCTATTGCAGTTTCCAGCTGCAGTGTTTGGCTAATTATTTTTTGTCCAGCCTATATGAAAGTGATAGCTTGCATTTAAACCAAGTATGATTTTCTTTGGTTTTCATTTTGAACAAGACAGTTTTTTCTCTGAGGCTAGAAGAAATTTCCTTGTTTTGATTAATAATATATTTAGTACAATAGTCACTTTAGTAATAGCTGAGTGACTTAAACTGAAATACCATGTAATACTATCTAGAACACATGTTGAGCAAAGACTTGCAACTAATGCCAAGATACTGTGTGATAAGAGAAATGTTATCACTGGGCATCTTAGAAAGCATTTGGAGGAGAGGGGAGAACATATTCAGTACAACTTTGAAACTTTGTCAGGTATTGAGAGTTTGCTTAAAGTAGCCCTGAAGTGAGAGTCTTCTGAACTTCATTTTGCGTTGAAGTGGAAACTTCATTGTCTAACTAATTGTGTAACAGAGAAGCACTGTCAGGAAATGTATGGAGAGTCTCACTTGCCTAAAGTCCCTTGGAGCTTGCTTAAATAACTATGCAGTGACTAGAATTTTACTGAGCTGCCTTTGTGGATATATGTTTTCTTCCCTGTCTCCTATTAAGGATTGAACAGAATACCTCAGCAGTAGAGTCATTTATCAAGTCATGCTGTATTTGAAATCATAACAAAACTTTTGTAAATTCAGTACCCGGATTAAGAGACTGGGCAGTATTTGCATTAGGAATAAAATACATTATGTTATGGAGAAGTACATTCAGCAGTGTGCACTGAAGTATGATTTTTACTTTTAATTCTTCTTATTTGATAGAAAAGACAGCTTTGATTTTTGGCTGCAAAAAGATATGAGGAAGAGCTCTTCCCCTTCCTTGAGTAACTGCAACTCTGTTCTTGCTAACAAAATATTTGGAATTCCACTTGATGAGCTGCAGCAAGAAGGGCAACCAGACAATGAGGTTCCATTCATAGTCCGCCACGTCGTGGACTATATTGAGGAACATGGTATGTACTATTTTGCTATATTTTATAATCGTTTTTATTCTTACAAAATAAACTTCATAAAAGAGTGTTTATTTTGTTAAGTTTCTTGTCCTTAATTGCCCATGTTTTTTATGTTTTTTTTTATATATATATACGTGTATATTTCTTTTGTTTGGTTTATCACTGTTTTTTAGATAAGAATACTGTGGTCAGCCCAGCAGAGTGCTTCATAGAAAATGGTATATTGCTGATATTTACCTTGTTGTTGTATTATTAGCTGGGCATAAGATTGTATTTACTGTGGAGAAGATGAATGGACATCTTACTTATATGTTGTTGTGGAAGTCTTTCATTAAATATATTAATTGTGCATCTTGTGCATCAGTAGTTTTTTGGATCTATAATGCATATGTAATATGTTAGAAAAGCTTATTTTTGCAACTTCTAACCTAGGTGGTCTGGAACAAGAAGGACTTTTTCAAGTCAATGGGAATGCAGAAACAGTGGAGTGGCTTCGGCAGCGGTATGATAATGGAGAAGATGTGGACCTGGTTAAGGAAGCAGATGTACCCTCAGCTATCAGCCTTCTTAGATTTTTTCTTCAAGAACTTCCAGAGCCAGTTATTCCAGGCAGCTTGCACGTACATTTGATGCAACTTTCGCAAGGTAGTAAACAATTCATTGCGATGCACCCATGTCCTGCACAGTGTTTTCTAATTTCCAGCTTGTCTGTATGTATCCACTCTCCTGGATTCTTTGGCCTCTGCTGGGTCATGTAGTGTTGGGAGTTAATTCATAACTTGAGTTGTAAAATCTTTTGTCTTGCAGCACTGCCATTAGTAATGCCTTCCCCAAAGGGTATGTACATGTCGGTGCTCCACACCTTGTAACATACCTGAGGATTTTGTTCTAGATCAATAGGAGTGTTACTGATTTTCCAGGATTGATTAGTCTTTCTTTTCAAGCACTTGGCTTGTTTTGCTTTGTAAGGAGCACATTTTTTGTCTGTTTAGTTTAGTTTTCCATTGCTGAGCTTATTCCTGATAAGCAACTGCCAGCCCTCATTATAGTCCTGTTTTGTTCAGTGTTTTTTTCATATGCTGTTACATTGAGCTCAGTAAGTGCAAAGTGGAGGGTTGTCTCCAAGAGTGAGAAATTGCTTCAGTTTGGTCTCTTTGCAACCATGTAACCACTGAAGCTTTGAACATGGAGTGGTTATCAGAATGGGCAGCAATCAGAGACTCAACACTGATGTGTACCTTAAAAGTAGGTTTGCCCTGGAAGCAATTTCTGTCAGCTATTGACTGCAGAAACGTGTTAAGTATCCTAAGATTGAGTTTCTGTGCACTTATTTGTGCTGCAGTGCAGTAATGAGGGACTGAAGCGGATATCAGTAGACAAAATTTAATAAATGATGCATCTGCTGTTTGATTTCTGGTGGTGAGTTTGGGGTTCACTGGATCTAAGCAGCTAGTAAACTAGTTTCAGTCTTCTGAAAAGGCTGATATATAACAAAAGATGATAATGAAATCAAGGCAGTAATGTCGCTGGTTGCCCTTTTTATGTCAGACAATACTGCTTTGTGCTTCAGTTTGCACTGCTACCTTTATCAGGACTAGAAATGGAAATGTGGTATGCTCATTTGGTATAATGACAGTGTAAATTCCTTCTGTGGCTTCTAAACTACAATGTGAAATTCAGGATATTTTTTCCATCTTTGAATAGATGACTGGAAGGATTTGCATGTAGGTTGTTTCAGCAGCAGAGCTATTCTTCAGCACATAATTCCCACTTTATTTCCCACTGATTAAATAGACAGAGATTATGTATTTCACTTAAAATTGTAGTTTGCTGTTATTAGTTTGCTGTTTTTTTTTTTTTTTTTTCTCTATTTTACATTACCCACGTCTCCCCCTCCAAAGAAAGAGTGGTTTNATTTTTTTTTCCTCTCTCTATTTTACATTACCCACGGTCTCCCCCTCCAAAGAAAGAGTGGTTTTAAAAAGACTTAGGTTTTGTTCCTTTCCTACAGGTAAATCCATAAATATTGTTTGTTCCTTTTTTGGAAGAGGAGGCCAATTTCTTTCCTGTTTTGCTTTCCTGACACACTTTTCCTGTATATGGAATTTTTCTGGTGGCTTTTTGGTGATCTTTCTCAGATCTGGAATGGAACCAGCAGGGAATAAATATGTGTTAGATTGAGTGCATTGAGATAGTCAGGAATACGGAGGAACTAACTCTATTATACAGTCAGAAACTGAGCATTAATTAGAGAAAAAGGCTGGAAACTGCTAACTGAACTTGCAAGGGAAAGTGCAGTGGAAGCTGTTGGTTTAGGTTATTGATTTTTTTGCTTCATAGCAGAAGTGAAATTTATAGTTAGGGAAAGTACCTGATTTGAAATAAAAACTGTAGAGGTTTTCTGGCATGTTTCTCCAATTCTTCCATCCATTCAGGATGTCTGAATAGCAAATGCGAATTATTAGCCTGTCTTGGATAGTTGGAGAGGAAAAGACTAATTCCAGGGCTGAAATGAGAGGACCAAATGCTGAGACAAGTAGAGAGCTTATTTATGAAGTACTACCATTGTAAATATCCTGTAGATATATGGGATGGACACTTAAGTTTCTTTTGGATTGACTTTTGTTTTTCCTTCTTCTGTGAAGATCTGTGGTATTAAAAGTTCAGACCAAGCAAATGCAGTTCAAATTCTGATGTTTTAGGTTCCAGTCTGGCCAAAGTACTGATACTTCAGTATTGAGTAATTTTTGTCCAAGTCTTATCAATATCAAATGTGGAAAAAAAATCAAATTTTTAACCTTGTAATTAATTTTTTATTGCATTTTACAGATTATAATAATGAAGATGAATTTGGAAGAAAGTTGAGGTTCCTCTTGCAGCAGCTTCCACCTGTTAATTACAGTTTGCTAAAGTTTCTGTGTAAATTTTTAGCCAACGTAGCATCGCATCATGAAGAAATTTGGTCGGCAAGTTCTTTGGCTGCAGTCTTTGGCCCAGATGTCTTTCAGTAAGTTGATTATAAAAGTTCATGCCATACTTTTATATGGATTTGAGAGTGTAATTCTGTCCAGAGTTTTCCTGGTTCATTAGAAACAGCAGCAAATAACATGGTATATATTTTGGGTAGTGTCTTCTATCTCCCAGGTGATTTTTCACTGGCAGATTGTGATCTAAACAACAGCTTGCCTGTGAGCTGTGGTGGTGAAATGACTGATTTGGTTGTTTAGATTACTTTAGTTAGACTTTGTTTTTTTTAATGACAGTGTGCAAGATTACTTTTTGCAGGAAAAAAACGTGCTGGAAGAAAATTGTTAAGGTGTGAATGTATTCTCAGGATTCCTTTCTACAGCAAACTACTTGATTTTTAAATATGCCTTATGAAAAGTTAATTGACTAAATGTTTATTGCTTTATCAATTAAATATGTTAGTATAAGATTTTATAGTGTACAAGTTTGAAGTTATTTTTGAAGTTCTCTGTATTTACAGTGAATCAGGGAGAATGATGAAAAGTGTAGCCCTCAGATACCATTCACAGGAGTTCTTTGGGGAATTAGTTGGATTTAGATTTTCAAACTAAGATAGTATTGGAATCTTTAGCATTTACACAGATGTGGAGGATCTGAAAGAACAAGAAATAGTTAGCAGAATAATGGCGGGACTTCTGGAGAACTACTATGAATTCTTTGAAAATGAAGAGGAAGATTTTTCATCTACTAATGATTTAAGCTCAATAACCGAGCAGGTAAGAGTATTTTAAGTGGCAATATTTTATTACTTAGGTGTTCATTTTAACCATTGTGTTTATGAAAGATATTTTGAAATAAAATTATATTTAATACACCTTTCAGTAGTCTCTTGTAAACTGATGAAGCTTAGTTATTTTCTTAAATAGTTTTTTTGTATACCTGTGTTTGTGAAGTTGTTACTTTATAGTAAGAGGGGGATATGTGGACTATGCACAAAGATGCAGATGTGCGATATCCACTGTTTTGCTATATAAGTAATGTAGCTTTGTAATTACCTTTTAGGAATGGAGAACAGGTTTGTAAGTGGAAGCAAAAACATGCTTTGTTAGTCGTGGTCTGTAATATATCCAGATGTGCATTACTGAAGTATGCAGAGTCTTGCCTTCTGCTTGGTTGTGTTGTTGGTATGTCCCTTCATCAAAACTTCGGAAGGATGTTTTCGATTCTAAAACTTTAGATTATTATCTAGGTATTAATGGAAAAAATCCTGAAAATCAGAGAGAGGGGAAATGGAGTAGAATAGAAATACACTGGATCCTAATTTGCAGCTGTCAGGATTGCCAGGCTCACCCACCTCTGTGACTCTTGGTATCTGCTCTTGCTAATTCTGTCTTTGCTTGCAGTAAATTTAACTTCATAAACTTAATGTGATGCTGTGAGTAAGAATGGAGAATTGTTAGGGAAGTGAGGAAGGAAAAGGGGCAATTGACAGCAGTTGCTGAGTAAAATGCCATAAAAATATGGAACTTTTGAGCCTAACTACCCCTGCTAGCATGACGGAGGCAGCAAGTGCCAGGGCAGCCGACAGCCTCTGCTCCGCAGCAACAGAGCTGCCGTTGGCCAGGTCTGCTGAGCGTGGGCAGGGACTCCTGCATGGAGCAGCTGCTCCTCTGCTAGCTGCTCTAGCCCAAACCCTCCGCTTTGGGTGCGGTGGCTGCTTCTGCAGCTTTTGTGAGACATGAGGAGAGCTGAACACTAGCGTAGGGAGCTGGGAGTCTCACGTACTCCTTCGCTTCTGCCCCAGCCGTGAGTTTCGGAGCACGAGGCTGAGAGCTCCTGCTTTGGGTTAGGGTGACCACTCCTTATAATTAGCTGCTCTAGGCTCACATGCTTTGTAAAATTACTGACTTACTCTCTTAGCGAAAGCGGTTCCCAACATGAGCGAGTGTCCGGCCCAACCTGGTGTCCCTTCCAAGTCCTCTCCAGTAGGTGTCGACATCGCTCTCCTGCTGGGGACCCTCCCTGGGGACCAAAGGACACTGTCCTGGGCACTGCTGGCCTTAGGCCTTGCTCCTGCCACCCTTTTAGGTCCTCTCGCCATCACAGAAGGAAGTGGGAGTAAATAAATGTCTTCATCTGATTTATAATGCAATATAACATAACATTGTACCCCCACTTAAAATATATATATATATATATGTATATATAGTGGAGGAGAGAGAGTAGATCTCTTTTTCTCTCTTCTGTGTAATCTTAAACTCCTTACGTTTTAATTTCTCTTATTTCAGAATTTTTCTTTTCTACTCCAATGGTGGATATTATAAAGTATCTGTTTTTTGAGGCTGTTGCTGATGCTTTTATTTTTCGGCTTTGCAAATTTGAGAGATTGACACATCAATCAAGGAGTTTTGGGGATTCAAATAGAATACCCTTGATGTGTTTAGTGGTCCACTTTTTTTTCTAAAAGCAAATAAGCCTAAAGCTTCCAAAAAAGTGAAGGCTCTAATTCTTGGTTGGCTATATTATTTTAACTTCTTAAGTGGCTCCATTTTACTGTTAAAAACATCCCCTACGTTTGGAAGCCAAAATATCAGACAAAATGGGCTTGATAGAAACAGGTCTTACAGGTCCCATTATAAACATTTGTTCAGTACATGGAAAATCTTGAGTCAGGGTTCTGTATTGCCTTCCACAGACGGTTTTGAAATATTTCTCAGGTATAAATGAATCTTGGAGTATCTGTGGGATAGATAAGAATTAACCATAGCTGGGTTTTTTTGTGCCATGTGATTTCTGTGTGTCTGGGATTTTTTTGTGATTCTCCTTGTATATGCTTACCGCTTCAGAGGTGCAACTTTTGCAGGTTTTGGTTAAAAATTGTGTTTTGCAACTTTTTTTTTTAGCATATCTAGTGCATGATTTTACTTAGAAGCAATTGTGTGCCCAGTTCTCATAAAACATATTCTCTTCTTACAAATACGAGTATTCTATAATTCACATGGTCTTGTAATTCCATGGTGCTGTTAAGATGATTTTTTAGCCATTAATTTTGAATGAATCTTTGTACAGATAAATGATCTCTTGGAAGAGGAGGAAGATGTGAAGCTTGAGCAGTCTGAGGAACTTCCAGAAGATGGCCCAGAGAAACCTGCAGAAAGGCCAGCTGAGGTGCATCTAGATATGACCGAGAGCATCTCGGATTCCCAGAGTGTTACAGCACCAGCGAGGTAACTTGCTTCCACTTTTAAACTTTTGCTTTTATGTTTGGAGTGGGGTCTGTTGTGTGTGAGAAGTGGTCAGACACTTGAGATACATGGCAGTGTCTGAGAAAAGGCTCTAGAAGTAGGAGTCGTTCTTGTAGTAAGTGTGTAACAAAATAGCTGTTCTCAAATTCAGTGAAGGAAAGAGTCTGTAACCTAAATTGGATTAAATGTGGTGATTTAATCACCACATTAGAAAAGAGGGAGAAAGGGAGCATTTTTAAATGAAACTGTAAAGCAGTGTTTTGCTTGGGTAGAGGAGGAGCTATATATGATCCAGTGGACAATATTGATGAGAACAAGAGAATAATATTGACCATTAGTGATTTTTAGTTTGGAGTTTGGAGGATAGTTTCCTACAAACAAGAGAGATATGGCTGTGGAATGACCTTTAGTAGCAGTAGTATGGAGAAATCTTGAATAATTTAGAGATGGCTTTTTTATGAGATTATAAATGGAATTTCTAAAATGGGCTGCTAGGAAAACTTGATTTGATGACCCAGAAAGTCTTCCCAGACCTCTTTTTAATTTGAGCTGAAATGAAGGTTCTGGATACCATGTTTTTAGTGCAGAGTGTAATGAAATCTGTCTTGTATTTGTAAAATAAATGAAGACCCTTCTTAAGTTTATTTAAACTCTGCCAGATAAATTTCACTTGGGGGTTGATTTTTTTTTTGTTAAATCACTTTAGGTGTCATGACTAATGCTTAGATATGAGTTGAGGTTGGTTGACAGTATTTTAGAAGAGCTATTGGATCAACACAGGTGTAATTCCAGCTGAAGCTGGAGGGTCCTGTATTATCTGCCTTGGAGCCTGACCCTGTAAAGGGATCCGTTTGGATAGGCAAGGAGCAAGCCTGGAAGCTGCAAAGTCTAGTAAGGGCAGGAGTATTAGTGGGAGTTAGCTTTTAATTAAGACTTATCCTCATAAAGCATATACGTCAACTTGATATCATACTTCTATCTGAGACCTTATTTGCACTTATAATACACGAGTTTGTTTTGCTTGGTTGTGATGCACAGGTTTGTATTTTTAAACCTCTTATTTGTGTTTATAGTACGTAGTGTTGTGTTTATAGTGTTACAGTGAATTTTCCATTTTTCTATGGCATGTAGTTGATGTGGACATTTCATGTATTGACTTATAGGGAAGAATAAGAAATAAACCTAATTTGGTTGTTTTGTTATAGTGTAACTGCTAATTATCCTTGTCAGCAATATAGCTGCTTAATTTTATCACAACCTAAGAGTTCCTGAAACTGAATTTCTATGAACATATCCTTGTTCCAGTTAAAGTAATTGTAATATTTATAGGTGTGTGGTGTTTGTGGAATGTCTAAATGCAGGAATAATGACAAGCTCCTTAAATCTGAGAGTTTAAAATGAATAGCCTGAAGAGAAACACATTTTTGCACTATGTTTAGGCTTAATTAAAAATTAAAACATATTATTTATGGTTAGTATTTTGTGTAGTTTGTGGGAAGGGATATGAAAGAACCATTTAGCATAAGAAAGAGGATTTTGTCTATAAAGCCAAAACTATTGTAGGAAACATCTAATGAGACCTGATACAGACTGAATAAGACTGAATGAGAAAGTATGTTTTAATACATTTTTAATGTATTGTTTGTATTTACAAACTTAAATTGTGATGGTTGGGGTCTTTTTTTAATATAAAAATAGGAAAGCACATGGTCATGTGAATTTCTGGATTTACTTGCACCAACTTACATTTACATCCCCACCGATGTGGGGACTGCTTAGGAGAAAGAGGAAGAAAACTCGATCTTGAAAACATGATTCTTACGTTCTTTAACTTGGAGTCTTGTTGCGTCTTTGTCAGGTTTTGGGAACCAAGCATCCATATGTCATGGGTGTCTATGGAAACTTGAGGAAAAGGTTGCACATTGCTTCTGTCAGAGATATCCTTATGCATGTGACAAGGAAGGTCATCTTTTAAATACTTCAGTCATAACATGCTTATAATTACATTTGCTACTTTTTTTTTTCCTCTAATTGCTCTGTTCTATTAAAATCCTGTGACCTTCAGGCACTCCTAGTGTTTCCTTGTGTGTGTGTGTGAGCGAAGGCTGATGAGAACCTGGATACTCACTGACGTGCCCTGGTGTAGCAACTGCATGAAAATGTTGTTTAACCTAAATCTTTCGAGGGATCTTTAAGGCCCTTTCCCAGTAGGGGAACATCTGTTGTGCACAAGCTGACATTGTGCACTGCAAAGGCACCATCATGCTCTCCCTTACCAGAAGCCCTGCAGCAGGACTTGTCCCGTTTGGTTGCCTTTCATAGAAAAGGGTTATGGACTCAGCTTTGCAACTGATTTTAGAGGTACTATTGAAACAATCACTCTAAAATCCATTTCTGTCTTTATTTATGCTGATTTTTTTTCATTGCTGCTCTTTACCAGTTGTTAATCATTTTACCCTCTGCAGTTCATCCCTCATATTGTCAGTAATGAATCTAAAATAAAACTTGCACTGTGATCTTTGAGCTTTTCAAAATTAGATGTATAAAATGATGAGATGTGACAAGCAGTAAACTTGATTTCTCCACATCAAATGCAAAGACGAGCAGGAACTCTTGATTACTTGTCTGATATTTTTGCTATTTGTTAGCTTGGTCAGTGAGACAGGGCATAACAAACTAAAAAACACGACAAGGTGGGTAGCTTTTTATATATCTTATATTATTTTTATATATATATGTGTGTGTGTGTATATATATATATATGTATATATATATAAAATTATATACACACAGAGAGAGTAATACAAACCAATCATGACTGGATCAAATTGCAGGAGAATATAATATAATTATTCTGCTTTTGCTCTCTGTTTAACATCCAGATACTTGTGCCCAGCTGCAATCTTAGCAAATCGGTGAGCAACATGTTCGGGAGCTTTCCGATGTTGATTGGGCAGCGGGTTGTTGGGGGTGACCTCATGTTGCAGTCGATTTTCTATTTAGACTGCGGGCTCTAGTGCAGCACTCGCAGCGCTGCTGGCGAGCAGCATGCACGGTCACCAGGCGCCTTCCCGCTTTGCTCTCCTGCAAATGAAGCATTTTTACTTCAAGTGCTCATTTGGGATAGCAAAAATAATCCGAATGGCCTGCAAAGTTCTGCTGCACAGGTAAATAGCTTAGACATACATTACTCAGGAATGATTGCACCTAAGAGGCTCTTTTTTGATTTGAATGTGTGAGATGAAATGTACTTTGGGGGTATTATGAAATTAAGTAATGGCACCATTGATTTTATCTTATTTTAAATAAGAAATAAGAACTTATGTACATTCAGTATGTTTGCAAAAAGAACTTCGTAGTGTTTTCTCTGCAGTTACAGTACTTTTCCATTTCAAGCTGTCTTTTTAACAGGGCTGTTTGTAGGCAGGGAGATAGTGCAAAAAAAGGATTCTCGGGGTGGATTGGCATTACGAGAGGAAGATGTTTACCTTGATGTCTTGCTGTGTCATGCTGCGTGGAGTATAAATGACAGCTCTTAAATAAGTCTCCTTGAGCACAGCACATCTGTTCTGGAGTTCTAGTGAATTTTCAGCTGAGAGCAATTGACACATTTTTTTCAAAAGCTGCTTAATTGCTAAAGTGATTAGTAGAAGATGTAAGATACTATTTAGTAGTAAGAGGATTCTTCAGGCTTTGGAATAGTGCTGATTTATGCACATCTTTTGCTGAGCACCTCTAATGCATCCAAAGGTATTAAATGAAAGCAGTGCTGAACGCTGCTGCGCTGGAGGGGCTGAAGGTTACTCTGTACGATGGAAAATTTTGTTACACACTAGGTTCGAAATCTTTTGGGTTCTTTGGAGGTGAGTTTATTCTCTGCACTCTTGACATAGTTCTTCATAGTCTCAAGTGGTAGAAGAAAAGGATTCCAGGGCATCGTTTTCCTATAAATAGTGTTTGTACTTGTGCCCTTGACTGAATTTTTTTGCTCCGTTCTCATGAGTTGCAGTGTCCTGTGCTCTGGTTGCCTCTCTCACTCTTTCCTCTTTGTCCTAGAAGTAACTGTATGTTACTATTAAACTTATTTTCCTGTAAAAAAAAAAATATATTTATATATATTTAGGTTCTTTCTGAAGGCTAGCATACCTTTTAACAGGGCAGCTCTCTTAGAAATACTGAAAATCCTGGAATTAGATATTGAAAACTAAAGTGTTCTTGCTTTGAAATTTTTTTTCCTCTTCCTCTCTCTGAAATTCTTGCTTGTACTTCACTTTTGTATCATGTTCCTGGGGCTGAACTTACAGCTTAACCTCTTCATTTTCTGTTTCAAGTATTGTCAAAACAAAAATCGTTGGTCAGCAAGCTCCAGCGCTCAATGCAATAGTTGGGCTGCACTGAACTCCTGTGTTTGGGATTGAAAGAAAAAGGAAGTGTTAGCATGTTCAAACACTTTGAGTTGTTTGATATAACAGCTTTGAAATTAGCAGCTACAAGATCAAGCTTCAACATCAGATACATTTTCTGAAGATGTAGGCAGCATCTGTTTTGAAATGGTAGCTGGCTTTTTTATCCAAGCATTTGAAACAGCTTTGCTCTAGGTTTCTCACCTAAAAAGAAAAAAGGAAATTTGATTCAAAAGCATGCGGCCATAGAAAAGCAAAATAGGCCTTTTTAATTACCAGCTTTGTTAAGGCTTTACATGTTCTAGTTCAAACAAAACACTTTACTGTTAGCTGAGAGCAATATGTTTAAGGCAAAAGGGCATCTTTAAGTTATGGGACTGGGAGTCGTTTCTTGCTCATGTTCTTCTGTCTCCCCTCTCCCTACTTTGCATTTACTTAGAGGAGGAAGGAAAAAGTTTGCAGGAATAGGTAGCTTGATTTCTGTCACTTCTCTGGCAGTACTAAAACCTTCTAAGGTCTAAGATACTCCTTACTGTATTAAACTTATTCTAAGGTAAGCCAAGAATTTGCTAATCATTTATTTTTCATCTGTTTGGACTCAGTTAAATGCTCTCTCTTGTGATTACCTTTGTTGTCTTGTTTTTGCACCCCTACCCCAATAAAATAAGTATTTAAGTTTGCCCGAATAAATGTGTGACAGCTCTTTGCTATTTATAGTGCAGCTTTATTCTCTTGCTTTACTGTTAGTACGTTTAAAACAATTTGCCTAAGACTTTGTAGGTGTTTACAGCATTGAGAATTTTGATCACAATAACGGAAAATTGGAGAGGGAGAGCATGTGCATGAGTTAATTTCTTGAACTTCCTTGTGTAAATACACCAATCTATCCCAGATTTAAAATCTTCTCCCTGAAGTGACTAATGCTCATAGATTTGTAGATGCTTTACAAATGACGAACTCTGTCCCCAAACCCTCTGGAAGGTATTTGGCTTGCACTTGAAATGTAGGTGTCCTTGGAGTCTGCAGCAGCATCTGTTAAATGTTGTAGAATAAAAATATGCACCAGTCTGACAGTCAGTGAGGGTCTCTCTGAATTGCAACTGTGGAGGGAAGCAGAGTAATTTGGAATTTGCTTAAGGCAGCAAGGCTAAAATCTGCGTTCTTAAGCAAGATGTCAGGAGGTCTTTGGAGACTCAGTGATTAGTATTTCCTGAGGGAAAGGCCCTACCTCTGACAGCATGGAGCTCCATAATGTACTGAGCTTTCCAGGGACAGAACTCTGCACTGATGCTCCTCTAGCTTTGTCCCACAATAGCATTCCTAAGGCTTCTACATCTACATAATAACCTGGCAAAATAACGCAAATATGTGTGTTTGCTTTACAACATAGTTATTTTAATGAGCTGCATTACATGCAGTACTGTTAGTATTTGCAAAGTTGTTTTATGTTGTCTTGAAAACTTTTGTTTAGTGTTACCGCTTTTTTGCATTACGTGATTTTTTTTTTTTTTTATTGCAGTGCTCATATCTCTCCCATAAGTATCTTGCCAGCCTCTGCAGAGTAAGTATAATGAAAGTATAAGACACGTGATTCCTGGTGTTTAAAATGTGTGTAGGTGATAGGTCACCTTTCAAGGAAAAGAAATGCAGTAGACTTGATTATTACAGTTACGAATGAACACAATTTTAGTGAAAACTATTTCATTTTATGGAATTTAGTGCTTATGTAGGAACAAACATTGTGTTCATATTGATGACTGCAGAAAAGTAGAGTACAGTATCGTGGCATCTAGATTTTTAGAATGTTTTGGTTTTATACTTAAATGTTTTGCGTTTGATTCCAACTATAAAGTGATTTTTTCCTTCCTTTTTTTTTTTTNGATGTTTCGTATTTGATTCCAACTATAAAGTGTTTTTTTAAATAGGTTAATGATTATAATGGGTTAATTACATTCTCTTGAAACATTGTTAATAGATTTCATAATACTTCTCTGTAAATCTCATTTAATAAATGATAATAGACCCAGTAATTTCTGTCATCTTCTGGGGAAAGTAGTCTGTTTTGACTTGAGGTACTTGGTATCAAAGATTTCTGTCTTTTAAGAGATAGTATTTCTGCCTTTCTGCATAGTTGATCAATGCAAGATGATGTTCTTAATGTGAATTTTCTACCTTTTTTTTTGTTTTGTTTTGTTTTGTTAGCATTTTAGAAAGAACAATCAGAGCAGCTGTAGAACAGCACCTTTTTGATCTGCAGAGCAGCTTAGATCACGATCTTAAGCATATTCAGCAACACAGATTGGGCTGTAACAATGAAGCAAAAAACCCTGACGGGGATGAGGAAGGATCTAACAACCAGTAAGAATTCTTGTATCTCTAATGAATTTTATAGTTTTAGAAAAGTTTAGATATAAAATCCTATCTACCCTGTTTCTACCATCAACCCAAAGCAAAAGCTTTGCCATTAACTTAAAATTATGTGGTGTTTTAAGCCAAGTCAACTTCTGTCATTTGCCAGTAATCAGCAGCTGTTAAAAAATATTTTAAATTGATCATATGATATAGCTCAAAATATTGGCTTGTATAACTGCTTCACTGTTGAACTGTTAAGTAGCACAAGCAGGTTTCCTTTTAATTTCATTTGTGTTACTGTGAATCCATTTTATCCTATAAAAACTATTGCAGATGCTGGCTAAGTTTTAGTACACCTTTTCATGGCAGTGTAACAGTTGTCCTCCAGTATCAGCAAAACATCTAAACACTGATTGGAAGGAGCAGTTTGAGTATAATTGTGTGGAGTTTATTAATGTTATTTATTAGTGTTTAATAACCAAACTCCAAAAGAAAATAGTTGAGTTACTTAAGCAGGACTTCAGTGTCCAGTCGTTTTGTGGCTTGGAGTCTGAAACATGTCAAGTATTCAAAGTTTCAAATGCTGTTTTCCACGTACTTAGTATTTTTGAGTCTTAACTGTAACTGAAGTAATCAACATCCAGTTTTCATAGGACAGTAGCAATAATCATTGCTGATAACAATCGGTTATAACTTGAGTTTTAATGTTAGTGATTTATTTTGCTTGAGTTGATAGGCGAGTCGGGAATCACCTGCGAGATCTGTAGTTGTTGAATTCCTTCAGTTACAACATAAATTCTTTTAAGATTGTCTGACTTCACAGCAGCAGAGGCTAAAAGTACCATCACTGCAGACTTGAAACCAGTATACTGGGGCTGTATTTCAAATGCTTCTGGTCACTGTAGCACTGTGGATTAACCGTAATAGATGATACATGATAGCATTCCTGAAAGAGGTTATTTGGGTCCTTCAAAGCAGTGCAGCCAGGGGCTACAGAGAAGCAGTACTTGCAATTAAGTAATAATTTAGGTTGTTAATTTAAAAAAAAAAGTGGCAATCCAGTGCAAACTTACCACACTAGCTCTAAGTAATTGCAGGAATTATGAAAAATAAGTTAAAGTCTAAAATTCCAAGTTATACTGTTAATAACTGTATACCTGATTGAAGAAAATTATTTCTAAAAGTCATTTGGAATTTTAGAGGGAGAATGAAGGTGAAGATTTGGCTAGATTGTTTGAAGAGCAGAAGAACAGACTACCGAAAGGTTTTCTTATTTGTCTCCTCAGGAATGATGTTATTGAAGATAATGACGTTGGTAGCAGTAAGACCACAGGAGACAGCTCTGAAATACTGGTTAGCACCAATGTAGACGGTGCGGTTCTGAAACGGGATGCTGTAACTGAGGAGGAAGAAAGCTTTCAGGTGAGAGCTAAGTTTCTTGTGTGCAGAAATGGTTGGTTGTTGCTCCTTTAGGAAGATCTGACTTCTGATAGTTCTCCCACAGCTTTATGTGATGCTTTTCTGTTGCTTTGTGCAGTTGATTCCCCTTTTTACTGTGCAGGTTTCTTAAATAGACGTGAACAGAGAAATTCTTATGCACTTTGGTGCAGCTTGATTCAATGGTTAATGGTTTGCTTCTCTTTCACAGGTACCGGCCCTTCCTTTTGATCAGGTAAGTAATAAATCTGCAAGCATAGCGCTGGTTAGAGACATATGTGAGGTTTTATCCAATCCAGGTGAAATACTATGCTTGCAAGAACTGTTCTGAAAGAACAGAGAAGAGGCGTGCACTGCTGCCATGTGTCTGTCTTGGCAGACTGTTAAGAAGTTACCTTTTTTTCTTCTTCCAAAGCAACATTTCTTTTAGTTTTTAGATCTTTTTAAAATGAAAGCCTTCAGGAACAAGAGAAAGTGGATTGCTCGTTAACTGCTGACTCTCACTTTCTCTCCTTGCTTCCTCTTGATTTCTTGGATAAAATATATGCTGAGCCTCAGAAATCAAAACTCAAAATGTGCAGGTACAGATAGAAAAGCTAAAATTCTAAACCCATGGTTCTTCACTGTATTTCTGTAGTTTCAATGATTTAGGTGAAAGAACATCTGAGAAATGTGAATTATACTTCTAATGCAGTATGTGCACTTCCCAGTTCTATATGCATTAATGTGCAAAGCATATAGAAGGGAAATATGATGCTTGGGATTGCATGTGTGCTGTGTCATGGTATTGTTCTCAGCCTTTTCTGCTTTTTGGCATGTTTCTGTCCATTGACTTCAATGGTAAGGCTTGGAGGGAAACTTTCTCCTAAATGTTGATCCTACCTTCTTGCTAATAAGCCATTTCAAACTTTATTGGAAAGTTATAATGTTAGGGTGACCACTAAAAGGAAATGTACAGTGATCCTTCTGTCTGAATGAGGTTTTAAAAGATGGGATATAGGGTTGGAAGAAACAAAAGATGAACTGTGGTGTGCGAGCTCTTCTAAAGTGGAAGTGGACTGAAGTGGAAGCAGAAGTAACTGTTCCACAACTGCCACCAATGTGAGCATGCAAGACTTGCACGCCTCGTCTCCGGGGTGAAAAATACCTGTTGGGGTATGACACGTGTATTTTATCTGGAAATAGCTTCCTTCACTTGAAATTCGGCTGGAGGCCTGAAGTTATGTACACAAACTAATGGAGTTCTGCCTGATAATGGGCAAATATTAGTGTTAGTCTGTTGTATTTAGCAGATTTTACGTATATTTGAAATATATTTGAATATTTCACCTTCTGTTTTACATTCGTACATCTTAAAGCTCATCTTCCAGCAAGAGGTGAAAATCTGAAATCAAATGTAATTTGTTATTTAAGAAGGATATATTTCAAGTTACTTGTAATTCCTCCAAATAAGGCACTTGATGAGGAAAACAAGTGTTGGCCTTCAGTTTAAATAGTTCAAGTAATCAGTCTTAAGTCCTTGAAGTTATCGGTCTTTCCTGTGCCAGCCTTTAGTGAACAAAATGGTGATGTGTATTCATCTGAACTTATTTTGTGAGATGGTGTCATAGAGTAACTGCCAGCAATTCTTCATCCCTTCCAGTTCTGGTGGTGCTTTATTTAGTATCAGGGATTAGTAGTTCCTTGCAGAAAGTCTCTCAGACTTGTTTCATTTTACACATGCTGAGCACAAGTTTTGATCCAGTGTGTCTTCAAGGCAAGGATATACTTGGTGCCAAGATTTTAGTCGCCCCAAATGTCATGTGATGTCTGAGCATTTGTACTGAAAGTGCTGCTAAGTGTATCCTAAAAAAATATAGGGGGGAAGGTGGTTCATCTCAAGAGGAAAGGCTTTATCTGCTATGTCCTTTTGTTTGCTTTGTAAAACTGCTGGTTACTGGGCTCACTTTGGATGTAAAAATGTTGCACGGTTAGGAATTTCTACCCTAAAATAAATAAAACAACCTTTGATTTTGTACTTAAGGGCATTTTGTGGTCAGTGTAATTATGGAAATGTTTTCAGCTTAGAATGCCATTCCTAAATCTTTCTAAACATACTTTTTGCCAACAGACTGCAGATGTATTATTGAAACCATGCGGTAAAGATGGAGAAGTTGATGGAGAAAATAATAGTGAAAGGTATGAATTTGTTTCATTTGTTGCTTGAGTTGCAGATCCTTTAACTTCAGTTTGAAAACCTAAGTACACTACACTCTGGTGTTTGTTACAGCACAGTGTAACATGTGGGTGGGAAAATGAAAGGCCCAGTTTTTATGATGATGAAATAAAGACATTAAGAGAAAATTGGTACAAATCTGTGTCATTGGTGTCACGTTTTTTAAATAACTCTGTGTTCTGGACAAGAGAAATTGAAGGAAAGATGTTGTTTTCTTCAGATCATTTTGGGATTTGACACTCTTAATGGTGTCAGAATATTCTTAATACAGTCACTAGTGAGGAAATTTTTAGTTCATTTGCAGTTTGGGTTCAGCATTGACTGAGATTTCAGGTAGAGTACAGTTGAAATTCAAAGCACTTATTCCCAGTTTGGGTATAATGAAAGGTTTGGGCTGTTTTTTTACTTCTCATTTAATTTAAGACAAATACTTATTTACATGCTTCAGTTTGAAGCTTTGTGAGAAGAACAAATAAAAGGGAGTAATGTAGTTTGCAATCCAGAATATTAATTATCAGTTCAAGCAAATGTGTTGCCCGTCTGTTAAAACTGAACTGAAGTGTCTAAGAATAACAAGTAAGGAGACTGTATAAATTTATCAATTAGGAAATCCATTAGCATTTTATATTTAAAGATGATAACTCACCTGTTTCTTATTTTCAGGCAAAATTGTGTGTTGCTTGGTGACAAAATATCTTCTGAGGCGTTTCTGGTAAGTTGATGACTTAATTTATATACAAATACACTTTTTTGTAAGTTTATTTTAAATAGGGATAGGAAAGAAAAAAAGGAGGAAAAAAAAAAAAACTTAGCTTTTAATACTTGTTCTGTTTGCTGTCCAGCTGCTAGATTTGCATAATCTCTTTGAGAGAGATTTTTCACTTGGCTGCAGAGAAACTTTTGGCACCACAGTAGGCTTATATTTGTGCCTCACATGTAAAGAATGTTTAAAAAGGTTGATAACTGATTACTATTGTGGAAAAAAAAAGTTTCTGTTTGTAGTTCTGTATTGAATAAGGGAGTATTCTAACTTTATTTTTTTTTCAGAAAACTTCCAGAGGTGCTGAAACTAGTCCTGAAAAATTACTTGATTTCCAGATGCTAAATAATAATATAATTGTTCTGGTCTATTACTTAAATACAGGATTCAACCAGCAAGACTTGTGATCTTAATGCAAATACTGATTCAGAGGTGTCAGGGGATGGCAGTGTTATTCTTTCTGAGGAAGCTATGGGTGTCCAAGTACCACGTCTAGATCTGAAGAATGTATCTGATGGTGACAAATGGGAAGGTAATTTTCACCCTTTAGCTTGCACTGTAGTTACTCATGATAAATAAAGTGGTTTAGTAAAGCAGAGCAAGCAGTTTGACAACTTGAGCTTTTTCCTTTAATTTTGTCCAAGTAATACACTTCCATACATGTGGTATGGGCCAAATTATGTAAGTTCTAACTTTTCAGACTTACCTGCAACTAAATTAATAAAAGACCTTAAAAAATGAAAAAAAAAAAAAGTAACTTGAAAAGAGCAATTGTAGATAGCAAAACGCTTAAGGGTCATAGTGGGAATTTTAAAGGAACTTATGTTTTGAAAACCCTGTGCATCTCGAGTTCCTTAAAAATCCTTTCTCTAGTTTTGCCATATAGCGATTCATATGTTTTTCTTCTAATATATTTTTTTTAAATGTAAAGTGTCTTAAAGGTGTTTGTTAGTTAAATTGGACTTAGAACAGCTAAACTATTAAACAAAGCCATTTATTTAGTCTGAAAAAATCTGTTGGTTCTTTTAAACATTAGGAATGTTGATGTTGGTTCTCTTGTCATTAGACAAATTGAAACAGCTCTCGGTTTTCAAATGAGAGCTAAGTATTATTATTTTTGTGCCCTGTTTGCTATGCTGTTTGGATTTTAGACACATTAGCAGAATGAATGATACTTCAATTGTAAGAAATAGTTTTGCCTCAAAGAGATTTTTTACATTTTATTGACTGCTGATTCTTTAGTCTTCTGGTTTAGCAAGTCTTCTAACTTGTGACTTTATTGGTCAGATGTCTGTACCTAACCATTTAGGCTGTCCTTACACACTGAGGTAGAAACACAACCCCTCTCTATCCTAACTAAAAAAACCTCTTGACAATAGCTATTTTCAAAATACTTGATCACTTTTAAACACTTTTACACATCTCCTTTTTATAAACACTGTAAATATTAAGTTGATTTGCTAAGTGCAGGCTTACCGCAGAACGATGAGGTTTACTCCCAGCAGGCTGTTCTAGTGACAGCTATTGAAATGTCTGTTAGTGTCACCATCAAATATTAATAAATTCCTGGTAACTAAAAATTTGCTGTTTTATAAACATTAAACCTCATTTTAAATACTCCTGAGATGTATGTTGGTTAGCAGAGTAGCTTATAGTTATAGCATGTCAATGCAAAAAACCTTGCCCTGGAGCTCCACTAGTGATAATGGAGACAGTTGGTAGTTTGTCACCAGTGTAGATAGTACTTATTTTTGTGTTCTGCTTGCTTTTGCTTTTTTTCCCCAGTTAATTCCCTGCATGAATCCATGTTTCCTTTATAACCCTTTGTAAAATGATCAAGTCTGCCATTTGTGCCTAGCGTACTTATGTCTGTCAGTGTTGCTGGCTGGTCCTCTTGAGCCCTGGCAAATGGTTCACCTGGAGAGTGTCATGTCACAGGAGTCACTTTACAGGCAGCTAAAGACACTGAGTTCAGGTTTTCATTCCCTTTATTCAAGCTGATAACTTTTGTTCTGTGTTTTATTTATGTTATTTGTTTACTTAACACGTTCTGTTGCACCCTTTATTTGTTTTAATCCGCTTTAATATATATTCCTATAAGGTCTGTGGCGTCCATTTTCATTATTTCTTTAATTCTTTTCATAAAAGACATTGGTTTCTTATCCACATAAATTCATAAAAGGCACCCTGGCTTTATATATCTATGTAATTTTATGATCTTTGACCAGAAATTAGAATATGTGTATATGAATATGCATTGTATGTTTTGGGTAGTAGAATCATGGTATTCTGGAAGGTGTGGTATTTCCTTGAGGTGTTTGAGATTTTCTGTCCTGTTCAGAGTGTTTATTAGGATCCAGCCTTCAAGGCAGCGCAGGTCCTGTGGCGTTCCACGCAAGCAGAGTGGTTTTGCAAAGCAATCTGCACAAATTCAAGCCTTTTACAATAATTCTGTTGTTAAAGCCTTTGTGTTTGAAAACTCACAGGCCCGTATCCAGTTTTGCTCTTCAATATAAGCATGCTCATTAATACCCTAATGGCTTAATAGGAGGGAAAATACAGCTCGGTTAATGGACATTTCTGAGTAGATTTTTCTGCATTTGCTCTGCTTCTTGGAAATCGTTACCATCGCTGTTGTCTGAGCTGTGAGCAGAACTATATTTAGAACTTGTTTTTGTTAACATGGAGATGCTTGGGACTTTTATTAAACTACAGTAAGTCTGTACTATTCCCTTGTCAGTTCTTTGTAAACCTTCTTGGTAAACAGTTCAATTTAGCCAAGGGCTGAGCATCCTTACCTGCCATTGAAATTGCTTGGAAGCTGAGTGTGCTCAGGGCCTAACCCGAAAGACGGGATGTTATTCCCTGGTACTGTATCTTCCTGCTTTACATGTTATGTATGGTTTGTTCTGACTGTGCTGTGTGTTCACTTTAGTATTTTTGCCATTCTTTTTCATTTTATTAGCGCCATGCCCTATCACTTTTCCCCTCATTGATTTCAAAACAATGCATCTGCAGAGAGAAGGGGAGGGTAAGTATGGTTCGCCATACGTTCAGTTATCTGCCTTTTGATAGTTCATGGTTTGCTTTCTAACTAACCCTTCACCTGCTGTTCCTTATATATCTTGGGAATATTCTGATCTACAAGTTTTGTTTTATTTTAACCTTTTATTTTTTTTAAGTTCCCCTTCTTGTTATCCTGTACTCTGTAAACAGGCAAGATTCTAGCTTAAACAAAGCCAAAGCCCCTGAATACATAATAATGATACGATGGAAAGCAGGTACAAGGGTTATATATTTTTTAAGATTACTTTGTGGGTTTTATTGTGCACACTTTGAACCCAGTTTTCAAATTTCTGATTTGCACTGGAAAAATATAGGTAATTGATTCTGAAAGTAAAAAGGAGTTTTTAATAGAGCTGCTTGGAAGGCTGTCAGCCTTTTTAATTAGATAGCAAGAAAACTGTGCTGGAGAATTGTAAAGGATGTTAATAACTAGCTTTTGTGGGCAATTAAAAGATGTACTATTGTTTTGGAATCCTCTGCATAAGAGAGAAATTTCCTTCCAGGAATGAACAAATCTCTTTTTCTCAGTGGTGTCGAGATGAATTTAAATAAATAAAAGCATTCATTTAAAAAACCAAAGCCTATATTTGAGTATAGTATCTAAAGAGGTACTGCCAGGTTTACCCAGCCTTGTCAAAAGCAAGCAGGCAATCCTTGAAAGCACTAGGGTAATCTGTGAAAATTGATTTCACAACAGTGTATTGCAACAGAGAAAAGTTGTCTTCTAACTTTGATATTTCTGATCAATATATAAGGTACTGTTACATTATTGAACCATTCAGGGATGCATATTCCTAAGATACGCTTTGAAAAAGGGATCCTAGTGTGCATACTTCATTTCAGTACCTTTTTCTTTCAATTGTTGTATGACAGAATTTGTAGCTTTCTGATGTATTTCACTGTATTTATTCACTTTGTGTATGACACCACATCCCTTATAGCATACAAGACTAAGCATTGGGTGCACATTTGTGTTTCCTTGTGCCTCTTGCTTATCATTCTCTTAAGATGAGTACGATTTTATGTCTTTTTCTTTTTTTCTTATCTTACAGATCCATTTCCTGCTTTCAAATCCTGGCAGGAAGACAGTGAATCTGGAGAAGCTCAGCTTTCCCCGCAGGCTGGACGAATGACTAACCATCCGTTGGAAGAGGATTGTCACCCAGTATTGTCTCATCGTAGTTTGGATTTTGGACAAAGCCAACGTTTCTTGCATGATCCAGAAACATTAGATTCTTCATCCAAAGCACTTTCTTTCGTGAGGTATGTACTTCAATACAATTTGGTAGGATTTGGGGTAGGAGATGGCACTGCCGGTTTGCAGTTTAAGAACCTAATAGGTTTTGGTGATATGATTGGTTAAAGACTATGGTCAGAGGAAGCTTTATATGGCCTTTTGGCTGTTCTGAATACCTGGGAGCTGCCATGTGGGGTCAGACCAGAGGTTCATCTGGGATAGTGTCGAATCTCTGAAAGTGGCCGCTGGCAGATACTGAGGAAACAGTATAAAAATAGTACAAACCTATGGAAATATTTCCTGGCATTCAGGCAGCGCTGCTGGCACCTACCTTAATGGCACTTCCTGGGCTGAAGAGGTATTTTTATCTTGTGTTCAGTTCAGTCTTAACTGAACTACTAGCATCTAGTTTTTTTGTAAGTTTGGGAGAGGGCTTGGTAGCATGAGTATCTCTTTTCATGAAGCATTATTTCAGATTTGCTTCGTGCAGTGTGTTATGGACTCCCAGTAAAGGGAACCAAGGTGCAACCAATGTGTGAGAGAGAACCTGGGAAGACTGTCCATTTGGGCTATGGAAAGCCTTCTCTCACTTGTTGGAGAGTTTGAAAGATGACAGTGAAGACACAGCGTTCTTCATGCAGATCCTTTTTTAACAGCTTGAAAGATCAAGCCCATTTATCCCAGTGTATGAAAGTTCTGTTTACCTACAGAAGCTGCAAATTGTTTGTGTAACATTGGAAATTGTGACTCTCCGAAACTGTGGATAACTGGGTGACCCTACAGTCTAAATATTATTGTTGTGAGTAGTAGTGTAAGAAAAGGTTTCATACTTGTTAGAAAAGGAATAATCCTACAAAATGAGAACTTGGAACAGGAAAGACCAAATTCAGAATCCCTAGTTTTCCATACAATACAGCTTTATTGAAGACAGTGTAATTGAGAAATACTCTTAAAAAGACATAGATGCCTGACCTGCAGAAATGATATGATGGTAATAGCTCTTCTCATCCTTCTTAAACTAATAAGGATCTGCACTATTTGAAGTATTTTCTGGTATCTTGAGCTACATAGATGTGTTGAGAATTTTTTCAGAAACTAGACAGAAAAAATAATACATTACACGTTGAAGGTAGAAGATCAAGGCATTTTGATTCAGCAGATAATTAGTTCTCTCTGAAAGCTTGAAAAGAATGAGTTGTAAACTTGAGGGAAAAAAATACTGAAGTTAATCATTTGTTACTCAGAAATAAAAATACAGTTGCTTGCACTGGTTGAATTATTTTAAATGACACTTTGAACTGTTTTTAATACAGAACACGAAGAGCATCCTTTAGCTCAAAAGATGATAAAAGGGAAGACAAGACTCCATATCAGCTTGTCAAGAAATTACAGAAAAAGATAAAGCAATTTGAGGAACAATTTGAAAAGGAGAAAAACAGTAAAGTAAGTTACCACTTCTGCTTTTATGCAGGATAAATTATCTCATGGTAAAGCTAAGCAACTTCCAGTAGTTCAGTACCAGGTAACTGACTTGAATAATTTTGTTATATGCCACTGTCTGCAAAATTAAAGTGAAAAACAGAAGTAGTAGAAAATAAGACATGATGCCTGAGCCCAAAGAAATACAGTGACATTTATGCAGCGAGACAGAGAATGTCAGATGAGATAGAGGGGAAAAAAAAAGGCATCTTATTCACTCATTTAAAAAAAAAAAAAAAAAAAAAAAAAAAAAAAAAAAGAAGAAGCTACTTCAGACTTGTTCCATTTCTGGTGTTGTGTTTCAATTTATTTTCAGCGATGTTGTCCATTACACTGGCATAGAGATTTGAACTGGCATTAAGAGTGGCATCCTGGGTACTAGTCACCTTCACTGTCCAATTATCAAGTGTTGAATGAAGTCTTTATAAAAAGCTTTAGTATGTGTTTGACTTAATACAAATGTAATTTTTCCCTATTACTTTTCAGCCTTCCTATAGTGATATTGCTGCCAACCCGAAAGTTTTGAAGTGGATGACTGAACTTACCAAACTGAGAAAGCAAATAAAAGGTAGGGGTTGTTCAAAAAATTCCACAGGACAGGGAAGATCTTTAATTCCTAGATTCTGACCTATTCTACTACAAAAACAAAATAAAATAATTCTTGTGGCTTCGTTTTTAGTTAGCAGGAAGAGAAACTTTACTTATGCAAACTATTACATTCTTTTTCACAATTAAACTGAGAAAGCTATTTTGTTTAAACTTAGGAATTGTGATTTTTCTCATTTCAGATTCAAAGCAGAAGAGCTCAGATGGAGAATTCATACCTCAAACACGTCCTCGAAGTAACACACTTCCAAAAAGTTTTGGCTCCTCTCTTGACCAAGAGGATGAAGAAAATGAAGATGAGATGCGGGTTGTGCAGAAAGAGAAGAAGCCCTCCAAGGAAGCTACGCTCGAACTCATTTTGAAAAGATTGAAGGAAAAACGAGTTGAAAGATGTTTGCCAGAAGATATAAAAGTAAGCATAAGCTATGGTTACTAGGGGAGTAGCAGAGAATAATGGAGCACTGTCAAACACCTTCAAAATTGCTTTATCAGTAAGATGATGTCCCTGTCTAGTAACTGTTTCTTTCTCTGTAGAGAAGTGATCAAATTGAACCACTTTTTTCTTGCTCAATATTTGTTAAATATTTATGAGTATCCGCTGACAATATTGGGCAGCTTTAAGTGAATAGAGGTGGGATATGTGTTTTTAAGCTAAATTTGTCTTAAGGCATCTGCATAGTTAAGCTGTTGAAGTGACTTGTGCTTGATTAGATGTGAATTGTTCTTCTGACAGAAAATGACAAAGGACCATTTGGTAGAAGAGAAAACATCTCTCCAGAAGAGTCTCCTGTATTATGAAAGTCAGCATGGACGCCCGGTAATACCTCATTTACTTCATCCAATTAAGTTAATGTACATGCAGACAACAGGAGCTTTCTTGCAGGAGTAGCCGCAGTGCTTAACACTGTTCTTCTGAAGTTATATATCCATTTCCATCTTACTTTTAGACGAAGTTATTGATTTGAGTTCTTAAAAATAGAATTTTATATAGATTATGTAGACTCTTTTCCCACAGATTGGTAGAATATTATGGTTTGCAATGTGATTTCTGTAGTTTGGTCCATAGTTTCCCGTGAAACAAAGGGAAGTTGTAAAAACAAGCTCTTGATCCTGGGAAATGCCCTGAAATGTATATTCAGTATTTGAAAACCAAATATATACAGCTCATACTTGAAGTAGTGCATTACCTAAATAGATATATGGAAGTTAGAATAAATGAGTAACAGTCTCTGAAATTTTGGATTTTAATTTGGTAAGTGGTCAGGATCACTAATCTAATCCAAACATCTTTATTACTCTGTCAGCATTGGTGTTTGATGCATTAACTAGACTGTCAGCTCTGCCATGTCAGTCTGCCCAAAACGTCAGCGCTAAAAGCAAAGGAAGGCAGAGTAATGATCCCGGGGCTCTGCAGTCTTCCTGGGGAGAAAATGCCAGGAATTCTTCAGGCTCACCTTCAAGATTGATCACACATAGTGATTAAGAATTGAGAGGAAAATCAGATCTCTCTCTGCAGTTTCATCTTTCTCCCTCCTTTTTTTTTTTTTTTTTTTTTTTTTTTTTTCCTCCCTCCTTCCCTTTCTGTCCCTGTAATTTCTGTAGAATCATCATTTGTTCTCCCCTAGTTCTTGATCCCTTTATTTTTTTCCTCTTTCTTTCTTTCTTTTTTTCTTTCTTTCTTTCTTTACCGTGGCTTTTTAAAGATAAAATATTTTCTTCTAGTGGATTCTGTTAGGAATTTTTCTAGACTTTATTTGAAAAACACAGAATCAAAGTGAGAAAGCAGGGGAAGAAGCACTCACCCCTTTTATCTGGTGGGGAAGATAATATCATACACACTATTTAAATTAAGTCTTATGTTCCTAATTGGAGTGTACTGGAGGCCTGGCATGAGAAGCAATGCACTTTGTGTTTGCTGGTATATTACAGAGCGACTGGTGTAATTAATTCTGTGGTTTCTCTGCCTTTAGGTAACTAGAGAAGAAAGACATATTGTGAAGCCACTATATGACAGATACAGACTTGTAAAACAAATGTTAACTAGAGCAAGCATTACTCCTATCCTTGTGAGTAAAACAAGTGTCACTTTTTCCCCCCCCACTCTTCCCCCCTCCCCTTTTTTTTTCCTTTCCAATTTTGAAGTGCTAGGAAGGCTTTAGAAGAGCTTAGTACAACTGCTTTATAAAACATATATATATTTTGGAAGATGCAGGATGTTGTCATTGTATTTGGGGCGTTTGATTTGACTGCTGAGAGCAGAGCAGTTCAAAGCTCTCTCCCACCTTGATGGCTCTTGAGTAGCAGATGGCTCCTGATGGAAGTAAAACAAGTTCTAACTTTAATTGGCTGAGACTTTCCGGAGTCTCCCTGTGCTGGGTATCGTGCCGTGGGACAGACTGTACTCTGAGTCCTCCCAAGAATAGTAACACCAGTTGCAATAAAACCTGCCTCTCTCCTGTAGTGCAGGATACTGTCATGAGAGGCGGGAGTGAGAGGACTGGCCCAAGCAGCATCTCATTGCTTCGTGTTTCACCAATGTGAGACATGTTATCGATACAACAGCATCTGTACAACATCTGTGCCTTTATTTTTTTTATTTACTCTTTTTTTTCCTGCTACATTTCCTTCTAACTTGAAGTGCTTCCCCCCTCCCAGTCTCATAGTAAAAGTGTTTACGAGCAATATGTTATGTAAGAGTTGACGAGAAGGGTTTCCATGTTATGCAAGGAGATGGATGTAACCTTGTCTACAGTGACCTGTACAAAGTTGTGGAGTGACAGACAGCAAACTGGCTGTTCTTCACAGACTGTAATGAAAAACTTGCATGCTGACTAGGACTTGCAACACGACACAGTTTTGATATTAGTTTTTTGACCATTTCGGAAGGATGAGGTTGCATAGCTGACATCAGATAGTCTGCAACCAGATTTACGTATCTGTATCTGTACAGTGGTTTACTCAGCAGCAATTTAATCTGCTGTCTAGTTTTACTGTGTTTAGAGCAATCCCTTCTCATCTGAAGTACATTGAGATAAGAGGCCAATTCAAAATCATTCCTTTCTTGTACATGTTACAGAGAAGGGGAAAAAAAAACCTTGTACTTTATTCTTTCATAGAATTCCTTTAATTTTCTGAATTGTAGGGCAACTTTTAGATGTTCAATTCAATATAGGGGGCTTTTCTTTCCTTTTCAGTCTTCCTTAAGGTTGGTTTATTGCCACCTCAATTATAGCAGTTATAGGTCTTTATGTTGCCCTATTACAGCTATGTCTGGAGCAGACAAGCACAGGGCAGATTTTGATTTTCTTTTCTGCACTCTGTTTCAGTCACCAGCTCTTTTTTTTTCTTTTGACTTTTTATCCAGATATTTCCACAGTTTTAAAGGAGTGGAATCATTTGTTTCTATGTTTCTATCAGCTTAAAAGATTCTCTGTTATTGTTCAATTTGTGTCCTGCAAGGATATTTACAGTCTGTTATTGTCTTCCTGTATGAAGAATTACTTGCTGAACGCAATGACTTGAACAAAATTGGTTTTACCCCATGCAGCATCTATTGTCTAATTGCATGTAATGAAATAAACATAAATATTTCAGGGGTCGCCATCAACAAAGAGACGGGGACAGATGTTACAGCCCATTATTGAAGGTGAAACTGCACATTTTTTTGAAGAAATTAAGGTATGTATGGTGAGTTTAAATATACGTGTGTGTTTCCCAGCAGATGTAATGAGGAACAGAAATATTTCATATTTGTTCTGAATTTCTACTTTGTTTAGGAAGAAGAGGAGGAAAGTGATGGTTTGTCTGCAGACCTGAATGATATCCTAAAAACTGCTACCCAAACACAGCCTGTTTTAAGCCCAGTTGAAAACTCAGAGTCTGATGTTGAAGATGGTCAAGAAAAACTGACCCGGGACCTTAGGCTGTCAAGCACTCGAGCTGCTTCTATGTATGTATAAATAAGAAATGACTAATGCTATTACAGCTGTTGCACTGATTGCACTTACAGTCATGACATGAAATACGAAATTGAGGCCGAGGAGAATTGACAAGTTCAGCACTTATCAGGAACTGTTTGGGTGGACCGAGCGTTCTTGCCTCTGACATGTCTGCTGAAGATCTTTCTGTATTCAGCAAATTGTATAGTCGTCTACATTTTCCTCAATCTATTTTAGCTGTGTAGGCAGCAGAAAACTTGCACCCTTTTATTAACCACTAGTCGTCTTCAGTATTTCATCATCAAACAGAAATGATGCTCCTTGTGGATGAGATAAATTTAGGCTTAGTTTACAGCTAGTTCATTTGTTTTGGAGTGTGCTTTGAAGAACTTAAATTTCATTATGTGGCCAACAGTATTCTTTAACTTCAATTTTTAGGCCAGAATTGCTGGAGCAACTGTGGAAAGCCAGAGCTGAAAAAAAGAAGCTACGCAAGACTTTACGAGAATTTGAAGAGGAGTTTTATCAACAGAACGGCAGGTTTGTTCAGCAGGAAGATAGAAGCTGGGCAGCAGCCTGGTTCTGTAGTTGTGTATCTTTTTTCACTCTTTAAATGACTCGTGTCAGATAGAATCAAATCTGTTCTTACTATTCATAGTTGATTGATTTCAAGCCATAACTGGGACTAGCTCTTGTGTTTTATTAACAGAGAAGGAAGCCTGCTCCTCAGTCTTCTGTTGCTCTGTTAAAAATCTGTAAAGCATAATGATGAAATTGGAAGAATTAGCTTTTATAAAAATTATTCAGATTATCCACTTGTTTTTAGCCTAGGTGGTTCTTGGGCAGGGAAGTTTGTCTACTTGCTGTTTTTTCCAGCAGGCTACTTCTGGCAGTGAGAATTGCTTCACCAGTAATGGGGGGAGATCTTGTTTGTTTAGTTATTCTAGACATCTTGTGTTTGACTTTCTGCAATATGTAGGATCTTCTTGAAACTTGGGTGTGCTTCTTTTTACAGGAACATTCAGAAAGAAGACCGAGTTCCAATGCTTGATGAGTACAGGGAGTACAAGAAAATTAAAGCCAAACTTAGGCTACTAGAAGTCCTTATCAGCAAACAAGACTCTTCGAAATCAATATAAATTATGTTCCTCCAAAGCATTGAGTAACATAATATTTCCTTATGCTACCATTGTACTTATTGGGTACTTGTGTTCATTTGTCATGCACTGTTGAAAGAATCCAGTTTGTGCACTTTATTGTGGTGCCACTATAACCAGTTTGAAGGGTAAGTAGGTCCTGTCTAGAGCGAGAATAAGATTTCTAAGTTCGAGACTGCTCTATCCAACTTTAGCAAACACAGTTTCCATCAAAATTTTGTATTACATATGCATCTCGTTCCCAAAAGACTATAGCATTTTGTTCTTTAGCGTTCAAGAGCTTTGAGACTTTTGGTATTACCAACCTTTTGCGTTATTGAAGAAATTACCTATATCATAGTCCTACACTGAACTACTCCTGTTGCCTGTTTTTTATTATGGGAAAAAGGTCAGCAAATTAAATACACAGCTCTTTTTCTTGGGACACTTAAAAACTGGACTGAAATTCCTTTCAAAGGACTGTTGTGAAACAACTTTAATTTTTGGTATTCTAAATTGCATCTATCACACAGTAATAATTAACATCTATGGATTTTGCTACTTAGTGGTCACGTATCCTCCTTGATAAAGATGACAGTGGATGAACCAGAAAGTGACCTTGTTTAGTGTCTTTTAAAACTTGGAAAACTCAAAAGTTATATCACATGCTGCCTACAGGACTTACGTTACTGTTGTTCATTATACCATTTTACCAGTTATTGTTTATCAGCTGGTGGTGACACAGTGTTTTGTCTGAATTGGATACTGCATCTCCCCTTTGAGAAGACTTGTGGAACATAATGAACATTTCAGTGTATGGGAAATGTGACGGTGCTCAGACTCGCACAGCTCCAGCAGAAAAGACCTGGCTTGGGTCAGTTAAAATCCCACTGTACGTGAAACGAGCGTGGTATCAAGGGCTAAAATCAGTGTAGCTAATGTGCACCGTAAGGTGAACTGCCTCAGTTTTGAGGGAGGAAATCACTGCTGTTTATGATTTTGTTACACGGTTGGAGAATAAAACCAAGTGATCTAACCTTTATGATGTAAGCGAAACAGTTTATGGGCCTTGCATGATTTAGCTTCAAAGTTGAAACTAAATAATGTTTTGATGATCACATCTGCTGTGCTGAACGATGATTTCGCTAGCTTTGTGCGCTACAACAAGCCATCAGCAGCTGTTTCTGATCTGGCAAAATCTAAGTGTTAATTTTAACTGGTGCTTTTTCCAATTTTTTTCTTCAATATATCAGTTTGATTGTGGTCATGTTTTGCATGCACCTCACTGCATGTTTTTATGACTGGCTAATGTCAACATGGCTTTTATTCACACTGCTTTACAAAAGACCAAAAATGAACTTTCTCACAAAGTAAGACGTGGCTAGCATGTAACCTCATAGGCTTGCTCTTCTGTCACGAAGCATATGAAATAGGTTGATAGTAGGATTTTTAGTGCTCAGATTCTATCTGTGTACTATAGAATACTCCTTGTTTTGTTTTACTCTGCTTGTGGGCATGTATTTTTGTTTTGTTTTTTTGTTTGGAATTCAGAAAAAAAAAGCACTAAAACTATTGAGCACTGGTGGTATGCCTTTTTATTTGTTCCTTTTTTAAAACAGCAAAATGATTTGGGACCTTAAAGAATTATGAGGTTAAACTAGTCTTGAGACCATTTATCAATTTTATTCAGTTCCATAGTGCAATGTACACCTCAGTTATCTTTTCTATTGGTCTGCAGACACGGGTGTATCCGAACATTGAACCTAATGCGTACTGTATAGTGTTGTACATGAATGTTTGTGTTTTATATACCACATGCAAAATGTCAATATGCACTATTTAAATGTTTTAAATAATATATTCCTCCTTTATAATGCTTAAATCTATATGATTCCAATATTTTTATAAGTGAGTGAGTGATCAGACTGGTTCCAATTCAGAATTAACAGCTGCTTTGTGTTTGTTCTGCGGTGTTTGGCTGTTTATTCAGTATCGTAGATAAGCATGGCAACAGTTAAGCTACGAGTGTGTTTTGTGCCATCCTTGTTGAGCAATAAATAAATGGTAGAACTAGGCATTTTGTGATATAACAGTTTTACTTTGGTTAAAAGCAAAACCTATATATCTATATGGATATATAGATATGGAATATATATAACTAAACCAGACATAATTGCATTGCTATGTCTGGTGCTCATTGTATAGACTTTTATAATAAAAGTACCTTAACCTTTATTGTCATATTTTGGTTTCTCATGGTGCTTTTTCCTCCAGTTCCATCTCCTAAAGACGCTCGCCGCGTCCGTCGCTGTTGCGGGACGTGCGTGTCGCTCCGAGGGCCGGGCCGCTCGCCGAGCCCTGGGCTGAGCTACGGCCGTCTATCCCCTCGCGTCCCCCGTTGAGCGAGCGCCTCTCGTGCCCCTGCTCAGCCGGGGAGGCCCCCAGGCTGCAGCGGGACCTGCTGGAGCCTCCGTGTGACGGCACAGGAGCTGCCCAGTGGCACCCGGCCCTGCTCTAGCCGGGGTGGCCCGTGGAGGAGACGGGGCAGGNCCAGGCTGCCGCGGGACGTGCTGGAGCCTCCGTGTGCAGGAGCTGCCCAGTGGCACCCGGCCCTGCTCTAGCCGGGGTGGCCCGTGGAGGAGACGGGGCAGGGAGCACCTCGCTCACTGCAGCTCTGATTTGCTCCCCCCGCCTGACACAGCTTCGGCTGCCGGGCGGTATCGCATTGTGTCTCTGTGGTCATGGCAATCTCTTAAAGTCAGTGTCACTTGGAGCAGTTCATGGCCAATGAACGCTGCCACTGCACACGATTTTGGAAACACGGGAGGATGCTTTTCGTCTGGACCAAACTGATTTTTTTTTCATTGTGTGTTGGTGTAAGATCATACGAAGGCGGTTATTTAGTCCTTAAACCAGCCGCTCTGCTGTGTTTTGTGTGACCGCTTCTTTCTTCAGCGTGAGGCCTGGCAGAGGACAGGAATTGCTGGATATGGAGAGTGCTTCAGAACACGCAGGTGAGGAGGAGGCAGAGAGGGAATCAAAATGAAGCAATGAAGCAACAACAGAGAGAGGAGAGCAAGGAGGCGGCCTTTAGTGTGTCCCTTAGGCTTAGGACTGACCTAGCCCTCCGATCAGTGAAGCTTGTGTAGATGCTAAGACTGGATGTTGATCCCTAGCGTGTGTGAACACAGATACTTGGCTTTTCTCTACAGATGGGGAAGAAATAAACATGTTGTTACTAGACTTGAGGAATGACCAAGGTCTTGCTACACATCTGCTCTCCACTCCTCTTTCCTTGCGGTTACGCAGCGAAACTTGCTGCAGTCATGTTAACAGAGCAGACAGATTTCAAGCAGAGGGTCAGTGGGAGCTGCTTAAAATCCATGTGTTCTTTCATTAAAATCTTTCTTCAGTTTTAGAAAAGTGCCCCATGCTGAAGGTGAACCAAAGTGGATGAGAAAGGGTTGCAGGGAGCAAGGCAAAAATTCACGGATGTTGCCCAAGACATCCGAAGTTCCCACCAAGCTACAGGATTCCAAGTTCTACTGCTCTTCTGTTGCTTCACAGGATAAATGCGGCAGTGGGGAGCCCTGCGTGCTGTGTGAGGGCCTCTGTTCCAGCAAAACGGCTGCCCTGCAGAGTAAAGAGCATCCTTCTCGTCAGCCCTGATGTGTTCTGCAAGGGGGTTTATTCTTTAAACCTGTATGATGTATTGTCCTGTGGCCAAGCAGTCACTGTATGATCCATACTGGACTGGTAGGGATGGAAACAGGGACTGGGAAGTGGCAAAGTGGTGGGTGCTGCTGGACCCAGGAATGTCCAGGGTTGCCAGGGAAGCGGGAAGAAACAGAATGAGGAATAATTCTCAGAATTCGTGTTGGTGCGGGGGTGAAGCAAATGCCCTCTAGTGGTTCCAGTTATTAAGGCCTCGATGAGACAAAAAGAAACATCCTGGAAGCCTGGAAGAAGGATTTTTCCTGAAGAGCTGTGAGAACAAAGAGCAGAACAAGAGGTGTTGGAAAATACCTGGCAGCAGTTGCACTTGCAAAAAAAACCAAAAACAAAAACAAAAACTCAGTCTGGAGAGGTCTGGGCTAATGAACCACATTTTGAGCTCTGATTAGTGATTGAGGTTTGCACTGAAACAGATTCGGGCTGGAAATGGAGAGGAGGGAAGGGAGCAGGCCCAGGAGCTGCCTTCATTCATACCTGGCTCTCCTGACGCCTGGAGCAGCAGCCTCGGTGCTCTCCGAGGAGCAAAGAGCATTGAGGCCTGGGGTGAGATTCCTGCCCAGAACTCTGGCAAAGGTGGTGAGTTTTCATCAGAGCTGAAAAACCACCAGAAAGCCGCACAGAAAAGGTTGTGAGGCAACAGGTTGCTTTTATTGAGGTTCCTGCTTCTCTTGTGCAGAAGATAGGGAGAAGAACTGCTTTTCTTGACTTGGAATTTCAGTTGCATGAAGATCTGTTGCCAGATGAACTCATCCCTTTTACCTTGTGACCTTGTCGGAAGTGGCCTTCAGCGGTTACCTTTTTTCATAATTCTATGGAGTTTTTTGTTAACACCATCTAATTCCTTTTCCAACTCGGCAGTGTACCTGAAAAGCCTAGGGCACAAAAATACAGCAACAGATCTTTAAGACAGGGCATTAGAAGATGTAAATTCCTATTTGTTGGCCTTCCTGTTTGCTCATGGGAACTGTGACAGCTCCCGAGGCCCTGGTCCTGAAATGCCCCTTCACAAGCACAAAGGTTTTTCCAGTCTCTGTGCCCCAGTGGGCAGGGACAAGGGGTTGTTCTGCAAGAGTGGAAATATTCTCAAATTCCAGTCCCCCCTTTGCTTTCTGACTAATCTCCTTGCAAGCTGCTTTACTAAACATCTTTTCTGCTTTCACCTTCTCTCTCAGGACAGTCAGACCTCATAAGAGCACTTAAAAAGCTCTAAATTACTGACTTTGTATTTTCTGCCTTTTCATCTCCTGCGTCTCAGGCTGCCTGTCTTTATTACTCTGGGTAAGGCAGGGTTTGCAGCCCCTCGGGGCTGGGGAGGGGGTGCAAGAGCAAGAACTCACTGCTGAACGTCCTCGGGGGAGACGGAGCCCTGGGAGGAGACGGAGCTGAGGTCCTCCCTCGACGGAGGCTTCTGGCGGAAGTTCTCCTTCCGTCTGAGCAGCTGTGCTGCCTTTAGGTAGCCCTGTGCAACACCACAGGGATTAGGAAACAAAAACAAACACAGAGAAAAGGCCAGTGCGGCTTATTTGGGCACCTGCTACACTTTCATGGAAAAAGACATGGGAAAAAACTGCTTTTTAATAGATGTTTTAGAGGTATTTGCAGTGGCTTAGCTTGGATTGTGGGGCTATCATAATATTCCATGGAGAAATTTTTTCTCCCTGCTGCAAAAGGATGACCCAAAAGGATGCTTTAAAGCTTCTCTTATTTTTCAATTTAGTTTAGCATTTGGGCAAATGTATTAACTCACAACTTGATATCACTGTTAAAACACGTTGACCCGAAGCTGCTGCCAGCTCTGCTTTCAGAGTGCATGAGCTCATCTGAACAGAGCCTGGGCACCCTTTCATTTGAACTTTGGGGTATCATTAGTGATTATTTATTTTTAGATTTAGTTTGAATGCTATTCCTATGTGGTTAAAAATATTCCATGGAGAAATAGCTTTTGTAAGTAAGGGTAGGTACAACTGAGCCTCCTTTTGTGTTTCTCAACTTCAGAAACGCAACCAGCAGCTTCTAGGAAGACGGAAGAACAAATCCCACCTTTGTGTCCGCAGTGCTCTCCTTGGAAAGCCTGTACACTTCTCTTCTTGCAGTGGTTGCGGATTCAGTGCTTGCCACGGACACAAACAGAAGCCCTGTGAGAACTGGCGTGTGCCCGGTGCACGGAGCAGCCGCCCGCTCGGGAGCCCGGAGCGGATCCTACCTCCTCGCGCTCCCCAGGCTCACTTCTTCGACCCTCGTGTCCGAGTCCATCTTCTTCAGCTTGAGCTTGACCAGGGCCTTGCACAAGGGAAGCAGAGAGGGTTAAGGTGTGTTTAACCAGAGAGATTTCTGCAATCGGAAGTGAGGAGCCAACTGGCAGTGTGATGTTTTGGCAACTGAGCACAATTCCCCCAAACGCCACAAAATCCTTGAAAGTAATATCTGAGTAATATCTGAGCAAATTTTTTTTTCTCTTTTTGGTGTTTATTCTTGCAGTTCAGTAAGGGGCTGAGCTTGGGTACAGGAACCTAAGCTGTTTTTGAACCTAGGCTGTTGGTTCTGCTGTTGAACCAAGTCTTTAACTGTTGCTGGCCAGGGACTCCCATCCCCTTCCCTCATGAGAGCTGTTGGTTTAACTTGTCTGTGTGATATGGGTAAATCTACAGGAAACCCGGAGGCAGATCAGGGTGCCAGCCCTGCTCTCCAGGGCTGTCAAGGTGGACAGACCCCCAAAAGCACGGTCTGAACATACACGTGTGTCAAACTTCATGGATGAAGCCGTGTTCCACAGTCTGAGCTTGGCACGGGCCTTTGGCAGGAAAGGAGGAGGGCGGTTGTAATTCCAAGCAGAAGTGAAAAGTCAGGGAAAGTTTCATTCTCTCATTGTGTTGCTTTCTGGCACATAAAAATGGCCTTAACTCATTGGGATGTTAGGGCTAGGCAGTTCTACTGTTTGGTCTTCCCTGACTTTCTTATTTTCTGAATTGTGTAAGCCTTTAGCTGAAGAGAGAAGGCTGGAAAATCCGGACTAAAGACAGAATGAAAATCAAGCTATGCTGGTAATAAAGCTCCCGAAGCTGTATAACTCCCACTGCCCCTGTCTTCCTCTCTCTGCCTCTCCAGCTGTGCTTTGCCCTTGGTCTGCATTTAAAAACCTGCATCAGCTCGAGCAGGGGGTGATCCCCATTCCCTGCCCCTCTTCTCCAAGCTACACCAGTGCAAGCAGCCTCTGACCCTTTCCAAGGAGCACACGTAACACTGGATCCAAAAAATAAAACACTGGTTGTTCTTAACTGGTTGTGGTCCTAGTTAATTCAAGGCCCTTCACTAGGGATATAGCAATAGACTTCCTGCTGTGTTGGATGAAAGGAGGTGGTGACAGGAGCATGTGCTTACCTGGTTAAGGATGCTACTGATGGCAAATTCTTGACTCGGGATCGCTGCAAAATCTGCCTTGACTTCTGAATAGGTGTCATTTATAATAGCCAGAAACATGTTCTGCACAGAAAAGATGCGGTTATATGCATGCAATTTGCAGAGAAAATATGATATGATTTATGATTATTTTGGGGCTGTTCGGAGAAGGGGAGAGCTGAGGTCTGGATTAACACGGTCCTGCTTATGCAGCTTATGCTGGGGCTGGGACTGCCTTGGAGGCAGCACTGCCTTAATGCTGCTGGGTAACGTCTGGGCTGGGTCACCCCGTGCCCAGGAGCTCAGACCATCCCTGCCTGCCCGGGGCAGCCTGGGCAAGCGGCTGTTACGGGCACAGATTTTTTCTCAGGGGGAAAATGCTTCCTTGGGGCTCTGCACAGCAGAAGGCCCCAGACATCTCTGCTGCTTGTGAGATGTTGAGATGCCACCTACCAGCAACACGAAGAACATGGAGAACACAAACGTGATGAAGTAAATGGGTCCGAGGATGCTGTTTGCTTCTTCTATAGTTGCAAAGTTGAAATCTCCCAGCACGATGCGGAACTGTGTGAAGCTGGGAGTAGAAAGACAAGAATTATGTGATTCTAGCTTTTCCTACAGAGCAGATTTTTAAGCACTACAAAACAAGGAAACAGACTGAATGTTACTGGAAGAGGCTGATTCGCTTTTACATGAGTCACTGAGATCATGAGCAGATCGTGGTCAGTGGGACATTCAAGATGCATATCAGAATTTGAAAGTGCAGAAGACTTTTAAAATGCTTTACAGAACAGAAGATACTTTCATTGTGGATAAATCACTTGATTTTTAATTTCAAAAAACCATTTCCCTTTTGTTTGAGCTCCAGGTTCCTACATCGTCTGTCATTACAGAAGGTAATGGCATAGGTTCCTGTGTTGGGGATTTTATACTCAGGTCTAAGACAAATGTGCATTTCTTTATTCCTTGGTATTCCAGCCACTCAGATCTATGCCATGTCCAAGCAGATCCAAAATGAAAGATAATTTTATGCTTTAAGAGTGCATTAATTTTACATTGAAAAGCTGCTGTCAGTCTAGTAAATTTAAGAAATATCTCTACCTTTTTGACGTACTGTATTGAGCTCTAGTTGGAACAGACAGAATGGACAGACCCTAGGCAAATGCTGCCTAACTCCATTCATAGGTTGGCTCCTGCCATAGGGAGCATGACCCAGAGAGAAGGTGCAGGGAGAAAAGCAGTGCCAAGATTATGCTAAACGTGGAGTCAAGTCCATCTTTCTCAGTGAGTCCTTAGCAGCTTCTCTGTGAAATAGTCACAGCCCAGACCAGAGCATGCACCAAGGGTGATGGGTAGAGCAGGTTCCTGCATCTGAGACTATGCTTGGAGCCGCCTGGCTCTTGAGCACTTCCCACTGCTGTAGGCGAGCAGGGAGTTGCAGTGCACACCCAATATCAGGTCTGCTGGGTGGTTCCAAGCTCCTGCCTTCAAAAAGGCAACACAGACTCATACTTTTTAAGCTTTCCTCAGGTGACTCTTTGGACCTGCAGGGACCGGGGTCTTTGTAGCAAAAAGTTTAGAAAGGGGCATACATGCAGTTTTGAAATGTGGAAAACTCATCAACTTGTGACCCGAAGACCAGGTAGCCTAACTGTGCATATGCAAAAAAAATGGTAAAGAACATGATGGCAAATCCAACGATGTCCTTGGCACAGCGGGATAAAGTGGAGGACAGCTGAGTCATCGTTTTGTTAAAGCTTATGTATTTAAATATCTGAAAGAAAAAGAAAAAAAATGCTACTAAAAGATCAGAATATACAGTATTTTAGCAGAATTTCTGGAACATCATCTGTAACCATAATTTGCAGGTTAAAGCTTATCTGGAAATGAGTTCTGTGCCATGTGTGTTAGTGGCATGAATCTGTAAGGAGCCCTGAGCTTGGGTGTGTTTCTGGAGAAGAGGAACTTTCCGCAGGGCAAGTAATTTGATTGCTGAAGCTAATTGTGTGTGAGCAGGTCCTTCCTGGTGCTGGGATGTGTAATCTGCTCTGGCAGATGTGGCCCTCCGGTCAAGGAGACGTATGTGACACACCAGCCCCTGCATCTGAGGATTCCCCGGGGGGTCTGGGTTTGTAAAGAGCTGTCTCTCTTAATTTGAATCTAAACCAAGGCCTGGACAAAATTGCACTGTCCTTGTTCAATGGCAGATGTTAATTAGCAACACGGTTGTGCTATTACATTAATACTAGTAGATTAGAAGTAGTGGCACGTGCGGGAAGATGCGGAGTGGTTGGGGTCCTGAGTATCTGATTAAGAATGAGAACAGCTTTTTAGCTAGGGGAAGCTGCCTGCTCTGCCCTGAGAGCAGCAAATCCATTTGCAAGTAAGAATGAAATTAAGGGGATCTTGGAACAAAACCATTTCTGAATCAAGTTCAGACGCATTTTACCTTCCTCTGCAGTTAAAAACTAGCTTGTGTTTTCATAGCTCTTGGCTATGAAAGCTATGAAGGTCACCCTGTGAGTGGGGTAATGGTGCATCTAGGGATAAAACCTGAGTTTGAGGAGGCCATTTGGTCAGTTATTTCCCAGCTATTCCAAAGGTGACAACTGTTTGCACGCAAAAAATTTTTAGATAGATTTGGAATTTGCAACCCATGTTTATAAGAATTCCCTGAACAAGGAGATCATTTTAATCTCCTCTGGAATCTTTAAAAAAATCTCCCTTTTAGGCCAGCCATTGCAGTCCACCCATGGAAAAGTAAGGGCAAATATTTATAATATGCTTAAAAACACTGTGATTCTGAAGTACAATAAAAGGGAGCAAGAATCTATACCTTTATCCAGGCAAAGAAGACATTGACAGCAATCATGTTGTTGTAATGGACTTGCCAGGATGCAAGGAAGTAAAAGTCTGGATACACAGACGAGTTGGACAGCAGCTCCTCCATTAACAGGGACACTTTTACAGTGCGGTAGATGTTGAAAGCAATGGCAATGATGGATATCTGAAGAAAAGCAAAAGCCAGTGAAACTGAAGTTTAGTTACCTCCCTCACTGCGGATTTATCTTAAAGGAAAGACTTTACTGATTTCAAGACGCCCTTGATCAGGTTTCAAGAACCAGATCTTATTATATTTGGTCATAAACTTTTAACAGGATAATTAATAGGACCGAATTATTTGTAATTGTCCTATGCTAATATTGGATGATAGTAATGAATACTATATATTTGTGCTAAAATTCTAATACAATTCTAATTTTACTAAGGTAACCCTGTTCTGTGCTTGTGCCTCTCAGCTCTGCAAAGACTGCAGCTAAAACACAAAAGGATGGGAAGGACGTGGAGCCCCACGGCAAGCAGACAGCAAGGCAGGAAAAGTGTTCAGGTTCGGTGTACCCCAGTGGGTCATATGGCCTCTTTAGGGCNATCTTATTACGTTTGGTCATAAACTTTTAATAGGATACTTAATAGGACTGAATTATTTGTAATTGTCCTATGCTAACGTTGGATGATAGCACAAATACTATATACATTCTAATTTTACTAAAATAACCCTGTTCTGTGCTTGTGCCTCCCAGCTCTGCAAAGACTGCAGCTAAAACCCAAAAGGATGGGAAGGACGTGGAGCCGCACGGCAAGCGGACAGCAAGGCAGGAAAAGTGTTCAGGTTCGGTGTACCCCAGTGGGTTATATGGCCTCTTTAGGGCACTATGGTGCCAGGAAAAGTTCTGTAGTACTCTAAACTCTAACCAGGAAAAGGTTTGGGCTGTTCTGTGTCGTTAGCTGGCTATCCAGTACTACTCTAAGTTGGCAAGCCCAGAGGTAAGAGTTGATGTGCAGCTCACCACCACCAACAGTATATTCAGCCAGTTCCAGGCACTTCTGAAATACTCTGCTTTCAGTTTCACTATTTTTATGATTTCATGGATTATGAATGCAATGACAAACAAGCAAAAGGTGACTTCGCAAGAGGCCAGAAAGTAATCGTAATACGTGACGTATCTGAGGAGCTTCACGGAGTAGATCTGGGAGGAGGTGAGAGCACCCCCCGTCGCAGGGAATTCTACCACCAACCTGAAAACAAACAGGGGACAGGTGTTGGTTACCATTGCTCTAAATCATCTCAGTCTAATAGTCTAATATGAGTTATTGCTATGTTAATAAATGCTAACTGGCACTCCAGCTAGACCCATACTTTTGCAAAATGGGCAACTTGATAACTCCTGCACCTCTAAGATCTTAGGACTGAGGAGAGTACTAGTAGTAGAGAAAGCTGAGACAAAAACAAGCAGCTCTCTAGATACCCTAGTGATTGTGTTTGGTTGAAATCTCTAAAGGAATGGTATTTCAGAAAGGAGCAAGTATTCCCTGCCATACCCTGAGTTTGAGACTGTCTTTTCCCTCCACCAGCTGACAACAGGACCAGTAACCCTATTTTTGACTTGCCAAAAAGCAGTGCAGTTGATTCCAACTGATAGGAGCAACCAGCTGCACAGAGCAGAGACCCCCTCTTTTAAAGCCTGGACGTGAAGGATCTGTGTCTGTTCCCCGTTCCAGCTGGATCTCTGTGTTTAATTTTAAAGTATTGCCATGCCAGCTGCTGCTGAACTCTGTATGCCAGAGGTGAACAGCCTTTCCTTGTGTCCTCAAGGAAGCACCATGCCTCAGTAAATTGTATTTCATGTGTAATAAGGTAAGTACTCACCTGATTATGCAGAAAAGGTTTATGTTAGCGTTATACATAGAGAAGTCAATAAACACAGCCCTGGTTCCTCTGGTGAGCCAGCTGTTCTGCCTGAGAAACACCAGCTTCTCCACGCTCTCCTTCTTGGACTTAGGTAAAGTGAATATGAATCCTCCGTTGCTGTACAAGCCCACGTATCCCCAGTACCATGGGGATAAAGAGGAGACAGAGAGGTATTTCCACCTATTGGAAATGGGAAACAAAGCCACTCGTCTTAAGGAAACTGAAGTAAGCTTTAATTTCTATTATATAATTTTTCTTTTTAATTCTTGTGTTCTGCTGCATTCACAACCAACTTTTTAAAGCAGACCTTTAAATAATTCTTCTATATCAAGCATGCATGAGACATATGGCCTTAAAATATTCCCATTTATTTTACTTGGCTATTGACTACAATATCACGAAACAGCAATTGCTTATGAATCTTGACTTTACCCAAATTGGACTAGATGGTTTATTACCTTAAAACCTTTATAGGTAAACATAACATCTCTGGTTTGCACAGTTTATCATTAATGTGGAATGTTCACATGCTCTTTCTAGTTATATCAGTGCTAAATGAAATGTGTGAAGCAGTCCATTTGGATCTTTTTCCAGGGCATTTTAGCATGACATCAATTTATAAACATGTGGTTTAAATTCAGGCCTCATATAATTGAATATTTCTCCAGAGATGTTAGTGGAGAGAGATCCATTAACATGTGCTTTCACCGAACCGGGCTTGCTGTTTCCAGTTCTTCTTGTTCCTCCTCTATATAATTTTCTGTGCCAAATTCCTGTCCATAATGTTGGCACAAAACCAAATCCATGGTTTGTCTCAAGATAAACAAATGCAAATCTCAGCTTATTGCATACACAGTTCCTAACTCATTCAAGAAGAGGAGCATTAAGGATTTATTTAGGTGGTATCAGTGGAGCTTTCAAAGCCATTTCTGCATTTGACGTCTGGTTCCATTTGAAAGTGTTCTAATTTTGAGAACCTCTTATGCATGTTCATCCAAAAGAAACAACAAGAAAATCAAATCTGAAGCAGGATACTTACTCAGACCCGTTCTTTAGACCAAAAGCTGCCCTGTCTTCAGCTCGATAGCGATACTCACAGTAACAGTCTTTTAAAAGGGTCCGGAAATAGGGGTAGACGGAGCAGATACCGTTACGCACTTTTAGCTGTCGAACCTGGGCTACTCCCAAGAGCAAATTCTCATAGTAAATATGGCTGCTGTTTTTCTGCGTGGTTAATGTCACGTTGTTGTACCATTTGTCCCAGTAGAGTCCATCCAAGAGGGGACCTTCTGCAAACTGTATAAGCCAGAGTGGTTAAGATACAAACAAAGATGAAAATATTGCTCTTATCCAACTCCTTCACATTAAAGCCTCTACAGGACTTTCAGGTCACCCATGGCTGAAGAGTCTTAGGCTAGGATCATTGATACATTGTCTTATTTAAAAGGTGTATTTGCATCTTTTTTCTATGAGTCAGTTCTGTTCTCTACGCAGTTCTATCAGAGACTTGCAGTGGAACTGTTCAGCAGATATCTGGAGTTGCTTTGAAAATATGTCTCTGCATTTAAACATATTTGTTTAAAATTCTAAGTATTTGCTGTTGTTCTGACACAATCTGTTGTTTAGTATACTCCCTGAAGACCTGTTTTGAGATACATATTTTTGATTGCATGTTGGTCACCTGAATCTAAAGTAAGATATATTTGTTTCTGAAGGAAGGGAAAATTTTCCTCCTTCCTCAGTGTTCCTTAGATGCAGATCTAGATAGATCTAAATATGCAAATATATATCTGGTTTGGCATCACCTCATCATGTATTACGACCATTTCTAGTACACAAGTCGGTATATCGTATACCAAGAACTTGCTATTTTATAGACTAGCAATAGTCCACAAAGCAGATATAATGATACGAAGGAATACAGATCCTCCAAATGAGTTGTTAGGACCAGGCATTTCCCTTTTTAAGAAAAAAATGTGAGAAAAAAAAATATTTTTCCATGTCTGTTGGGCAATATTAGTGATTCTGAGGAGCCCTTCATCTACTGGTAAAAATAGAGATATCTAGTTTGCAACCACCATGGAAGTATGATTGTAAAGCTAATTCATAGCATACCCAATAAACCAAGATAGCAGGTTCTCCTAGCACTAAACACAGAGTATAAAAATTGGCATTTTTTAACAATCAAAAATGAAAAGAACTGAATGAAAGGGCCCAATTTTTCTGCTTTGTTAAAGTCTAACAGAGTGAATATAATGCACCCGTTAATTAGCACGAAATTTTCCTTGGTTTATTCAGCTGCTCCAGCAAAACTGTCAATATTTGCCCTCAGTTTTGGGTTCTTTTTTTACGTGTTTTCAAGGCCTCACCTTCCAGAAGTCGGTTATGCTGCCAATGCTCCTGAACGTGACCCCGTCCGCCTCGGAGGAAGAGGATTCCAGGAAGAGCTGGGACATCACCCGGTTCAGGTAGTACATGTCCGTGCTCACCATCCCGAAGGACACTGGGGAAACAGCCAAAATAAGGGGATGGCAGCAGCTTCTGAGCGCCTTGTCCCTTCTTCAAGCATCATTAATGGTCAAACTGCTAGAAAAAGCACACGCAGAGCAATTTGGGCTCATAAGTGATGCTTCTGGCTGCTAGGATGAGTGGCGTTAAGGATTAAATAACTTAACGCTGCCCTTGTCCCTCACCACCGTTGTGTGAGGAGGACATGGAGGCTGTTAATGAGGCTGCAGGTTCATGGCGTGGAGCCCCCCGGCTCGGTGGCCAACTCACGGATGCAGAGGTCCGTCAGGAAGACGAGGTAGACGAGCAGCTCCCGCAGGAGCGATGTCACCTCCTGCTCTTTGCCGGCGCTGGGCCGCCGCGTCGCGACCGACAGACCTGCGGAGGGAAGGGGAGAGGCGGCCATGGAGGGGCCTGGAAGCGGCAAAGGGCGGAGGAGGCCGCGCACTTCCCGATGGAGACGGTAGGATTAGAAAGCAGGTTTGGAAGGTCCCTTAGGTTGCTCCCTCGGGTGCTAAGGGGCCTGTCGCGCGCACCGGTGCCGCTGAGACGCTGCTCCTGCGCCAGCAGCTGCCGCTCCATGGCGGTGCCTCCCGCTGCGCCCCGCGTTCCAAGCCCAACGGGCACCGCCGCGGGCTCCGCCGCTCCTGAGCTTGGCGCAGCCCCTTGGATTCCATTTTTAAGTCCTGTTTTTCCTCACAGTGTTGAGGCTTTGCTGCCAGCGAGGCCGTTGAGCCCCTTGGCGGGGATGTGTAACGCCAGCACGGCGCAGGCCGGCGCTTCCCGCCTGCCACTCACCTCTGCAGGGATGAGGCAATAAATTACAGCCACAGAGGGTGCCATGGGCCGGCTCCTGCTTCAGGAAGCTCCCTTGTCCCGTGAGAAGAGAGAATGCATCCATTTAAGTGAGTATTTATGCGAGCACCGTGTGGTGTTACCCACTCAGGCTGGGCCGGACACTGTCCTTCTCGCCTGGGGCCCTGGCTGCTGCTCAGGGAGACTCAGTCCGTGCTAGGCCAGCTTGGGGGAGCCAGAAGCATTAATTGGGTGTAACTGCTAATTACCAAGGCCATCCCATCTCAGGGCAGCAGGGTTACTCTGCATGGTCATGGGAACCTTCAGGCTAGTGCCAGCTTTGCAGGTTTCCTTTAGCAGCTGCAGGTTGAGAACAGGGAAGCTGCAAGGAGCAGATTTTAGGTGACAAAGAGCAGATTTTACATGATTGGAGATTGGCAAAACCAGCTTTTGAGCATCTTGAGCACTGTGCTTGAAAACTACTTGAGTGCTTCAGCTTAAGGTCTTGCTGACAGCCAAGAGCCAGGTCCAGCTCCAGCCCCTCCTTGATGGAGGCAGCAAAGAGGGAGCAGCCTCCACCCTTCCCATTAAACATCTCAGCTCTTTAGAAAAAAAATACACATTGACAGGGCCTCCATGGCCCTTTAAGGGAGTGTCAGCATCTTGTTTATGCTGCTTTACCTTTCAATGCTTGAAGGACAAGGAATAAGGACAGCAGAAAGGGCAAGCGGCAGGCTGAGCAGGGGAGATCCCAGCTGCTGGAATAAGGACTCACCACAGCCTAGAGTGGATATTTAAAGTTTTATTTGTCTTTGACAAATTCTCATAAAAACACTCTAATCTATTGGGTTTTAGTATTCAGGCAGCACAGAGTTCTGATATTATCAAGAGTGATATTAGAGAAGCAGTACAAACCAATCTACTTTAGCACAGGTGTAACTAGAACCACCCACACTTGTGAAAACTAATGGCCCTGCTTTCCTGGGCTGTACAGTTAAAATACAATACTCAGTAAAGGGTTACATTCACCACCCCATATAAATAAAATCTAACGTGGTAAAATTGGAACAGCAGAATGTGTATGAGTCAAAGTAAAAATATATAGCTAGGTATTTTGCTAGTAAGAGCAATCACCATTTAACTGCATCTATCTTGTAAGTGTCTCTTGTAGGTGCAAATGGGTTTTCAGTCTTCATTTCCAGTTAAAGTTCATCACTTTCGTATAGTCCAGACTGCTCAGCCAAACGCTGAAACTCTCCTTCTGGCGAGAAAGCTTGTTTCACATCCAGTCCTCTCCCATTGAGTGCCAAATACTTGCTGAAGGTTGGTCGAACCCGTAACTGCTTTGGGGCTGGAATCGGCTTGTTTGCATGTGCTGGAAGAGAGAGAAAAGGCTCTTACAGTGTTTTCCCAGGTACCTATGATATGGCAAGCCAAATGTTTTTAAATGCAATGTAAAACAGCAAACCCCGAGGACAGATTTAACAGATAAGTCCATATCCAGGGCACAGGAGACTGATGGGAAGGCCCACATCCATCCTGCTTGGTATCAAGCAAACTATAGTCTTTAAATAGTGCAGGCAGCAGATGCAGACAGAGCATGTACAAAGACCATATTACATGGTATTTTGACACAGAACAAATGCAGTATCTTCCTGGATTAATTCCTTTTTGTCTATGTCAGTATCTTGGGAAAGAAATCCACTCCTAATCCAGGAATTAGCTTTACAAGGTTAATATTCAGAGCCTGTTCTGAATACAAAGGCAAGTGTCTGCTTAAGTTGCAGGCTGATGTGCTGTGATGTGGTACTTACTTGCAACCTCCAGTCTGGCATGGCATGTGGCCACGCCTGCTCCATTAACCGCAGATACCGTGTACCAGCCAGCATCCTTCTTGTTGGCATTATGAATCAGGAGGCAAATCCTTCCCGTATTGTCATGCAACAAGCTGCAAAATTAAAGGGTTGATGTGTAAATGCTTAGAGGGGGAAGGAGATAAGACAAAGGCACTTAAGTTAGAGAGGCAACATACATGCTGAGGAGTTGAGAAAGCCCTAGAATAATTTCTGCAGGGCATTGCAAATTATTTAGGCATCAACACTGAGTTGTTGTGTTGCGAGAACACCACTCATTCACAGTGTGGAGGTGGCATCAAGGCCCCCTTGTAGCCCGTACCACCTGAAAGCCCGAGGAGCCCCTGGCACACTTCAGTCCTCCAGCCTGGCTTCCCCATGCACAGTGTGACTGCCACGAGCCTTCAGAGTGGCATCTGGTCACAGAGTTTTCTTTCTGTGCTCTCAAACAAGGCTCTGAGCATTGCATCTATCCAACACACGGGACTGCGTCATGTGTAGTAACCAAAAGGCAGAGCTAGCCAGGGCTACTGCTTTTAGAAACCAGCTCATTCCATTTTGATTTAAACACTGGTTATCATTTTCTAACACACCAATGGCCAACTCATTAGTAGGATACCTTATTCGGTCTGTATTATATTGTACCATTTCATTGTTTCTTTTCCAGTAAATCCGGGGTGTTGGGATGGCAGAGATCTGGCATTCGAGCCTGGCTGTATCTCCTTCAAAAACTTTTTTGCTTTGTGGTTTGAAGATGAAAGTTGGAGGAGTATGATGCTCTTTTGCTAAATTAAAGAGGAAAGATGAGGAGGAATTATACTTAAGTATTGAACATCAATAGCAGGCTTTGTATACAAGCTTTTAGAAGACTAAATGCAGGAGGATTAATGTCCCTTAGAGTAACTCTGTAGCCTGTGAACAATTGCCAGGAGCACCAGGATATAGTAGGCACGAGTTTTGCTTTAGAAAGACAGTGGAGTAACATTTTCTATCAATATTGTGATATTGGAGTGACTCCCTAGTTTGGGCAGGATGCCCTTGAAGAAATATTGAGTCCCAGAAGTCTGCATTAGAATAATCTTGGAAAAGGTAAAGCAGTTGTTATAAACTGGATATCCACCTCTGCTTCCCAGTTGTTTTAGTGTCCCAAACACAGACAGACATTAGACTACAGACACTTGCCAGGTATTATTAGTCACCAGTATCTTACCAATTACTTCAACTTTTACTGCAAAAGAAGCTTCCCCTGCACGGTTGACAGCCACACATTCATACGTTCCTGCATCAGATGATTTGACTGCTTCAAAAATAAATGAGTGGAATCCTTTTTCTGACACTATCATTTTATGGAATTGATCTTGGTGAACCATCCTTCCATTCAGATACCACATCACATCTGGAGTTGGCAGCCCGCTAACCTGTAAAGGAGACAGAAGTGAAGTGTTAGAGTTTTACATAACACAGAGCCTTAAATGGTATAGGATTTGATGCATTGACATTCAAAAGTTAGGCATTTTGCCTTAAACTGACTAAAGCTGGTGCCCAAGACAGGGAAGCTGTTGCGTGCTGTGCACACCACAAAGCAAGTGGGACTGAAAGGGAAAGGCTGCCATTACTTTAAAGTCGAGCCTGCAGAATCGCCCCTCCTCAATAATCACATCTTCAGGCACTTGTGTAAAACGAGGCTGAAAAAATTTTTCCTGGATCGAGTCATGCCCGTGTTCATCTCCTCTTGAGGACGGTCTGCTCCTAAAAACACATGGTACCGGCTGCGTTAGTTGTGCAAAAGTTACTATAGCACAAATCACATCAAAACATTGATTACAGTCCCAAAAATCCAACAGTGCAATTCTGTTTTGTTTTTCATCTGCTAGGTTAGGCATGAATTTTGATCAGCCATTTATTTTGAACAAGGTATTTGATTTAACATAGGAGTATCACATATAAGAACTTATCTTTAGCCTAGTATCCCAAATAATTTACAAGAATAAGGTGAGCTATGTTTCACTGTGCTCTAAGGTCTGTATTTATTCTTTGTTGTTTGAACTTGCCTTCAGTGCGGGTACGTTATCTAGAATAGGAAGCATATTTGCCCCAGGTATATGAAGTTTTTTTACGACTTTAACATTATGCTTAGAATTGACTGGATTTAGATCACAGTTGTCTCAAGTCACACACAAACAGTAGCATTTTAGTTGAAAATAATTTTAGAACAATTAATAAAAAACAAATACTGTCTGGAATCATTTAGAATAAGGTCTTCAAGAGTAGCTCAGCACAAGTTTATGCATTACCTTACATGTGTCGTAGGAACCTGCAACCTGATATTTTCTGCATTCTGGTGCTTAAAAAGAAAAAAAGATACGTTAACTTACAGAAAAAACTTAATTATAAGATGAAGGGAAACCCATTTTAAGATAGTATAATGAGTGCTGCTTAAAAGCAAACCAAATGCTTCAGAAGTCTTTGGGATAAGATGTAAAACCATTTGTCTCAGGAGCTAATATGCTGAGTTTTCATCCTAGACTTTTTGGCCATGGCAGTAATGAGCACTATTAATAGCATGGGACAACTTCTCATCACTTGGTGCAGGTGATAGGTGCAGTAGATGCCTTTGGCACCCAAGGCTTTTGGCAAGCCCAGTAACCTTTGTTAGAGGGGAACAGTTCCACTACAGTATCTAAAATGAGAGCTAAGTACAGAGTGTCCTTCCCTACAGCAGGAATAGAATTGGAATCACTGGCAAGAACACTGCTTTGTGCCCACTTAAATATGGTACCAGGAGCAATGGACATATGTTGAGCTGGAAAATATTTTTCTTCCTAGATCACAGCCCCAGCTAAGCCTACTGACAGCTCTATAGTCACATGAGTAGATCTTCTAAAGAACCTAGGATTGAATCCTGCTGGGAATTTAGATGATTGGAGAATACAAGTAGATTTTATTACTAGGAACTCTTTTTAAGCAGTGGAATCAAATAGAGAAAATTTTGCATGAGAATGTCAGGGGTATTTGCATCAGGCCATTATGGTGCTTAGTTCTGTGCTCAGTAGTCCAGTCCCGTGGGACACTTAAGCCTGGGTTTAAGCTTCAGGCTCAGAAGCATCTTCAGTTGAGCAGAAGTGTCATGTGAATAAGGGTTTTGTTGGATGGAGCTCAAAGAGAGTTTCAAAGGCAATTGCTTCCATCTGCTCATTAACACAAGTACTGCATAATTGGTTATCTTGTGAAATGATGCTGTAGAGATGAAGTTGCTGCTGATAATTCTAGTGTTCTGTTATACAGATTGGTTGTGCAGTAGGTTATTGAGGAGTCAGGAGCATGAATGAGTCACTGACTGATATTTAGAAATAAGACTGAGCAACACAAACCAACCTCTCCTTCCACCCTTTGTTGAGGGTTGACCCCTTTTCAGGGACCTGCCAGCATCCTGTTTTGGGCTGAATATTTCCTTGCTCTGAAGGAAGATGAGGTCTCCCTTGCTCTCCACTATCCATCACATTCCCTGCTCTTGACATCAGGTGGACAAAACCAGTTTCATTTCAACTCCAACTGCATGATCCTCCCATGCTGTGATCTAAGTGCTCCATGCACTGAGGAGACCTTTGCTAACTGTGTTTGGGAAGGTGTGTGACAACCTGCTGCTTCCCTGGGCACATGTGCAGTCAGAGGGCAGCTTTCTTGGCTAAAACAGGTATCCCGAGCCACATCATTGATGTGTTTCCATTAACTTTGACCAAAGAAGTACCAAAGAAAACATTTCCCTGTCCTGTTTGGAATAAGCACTGAATGATGCAAGCCCCTAATTAAAATGTTTTTCAACATGCCAGTAGTAGTATCTCCTTGGCTATCGGCATGTAGGTTGCTAAAATAGCCTCTTTGTCTCCCCTTAATGAGCACAGTCTCTTGGAAAGGATCAAACCCAACCAAAACCCCTTCAAGGTCCTGACCTCTTATGGTCAGTCGCTTATTCCAGGCAGCGACAGGTGTAAATCCTGCTGTCCTGGCCAAGAGTGAGCTCAGGCGGCTGGGGAGCGGGTACCTGCGTCCTGCGCCTGCAGCCAGGGAGCAACGTGCTGGGCAGCAGCTGTTGTAATTCCTGCCCAGAGAGGTCATTGCTCCAGATCAGGCCCCGTAAAGGGATGCAAGCGCTGCTATGAGAGGGTGCATAAACTCTCCCCTAGAAAGCCTCTGAAATGCAGCTCCACGGAGCAATGCTGTCCCCTTCCCTTTCCACTTCAGCCCCAAGGGAATCTCACCTTGCCTCCCCACAGCACTTCCAGCCACTCTCAACACAACCACCATGAAATCCCTGCCGTAGGGACAGGGTCCCGGTTACCTGTGCGTTCTGCAGGCCTTCTTCGCTCTGTGCTTCTAACACGGAGGCAGCGTTTTCTGGTCCGAGCAGCCTGCGAGCCATCCTTTCTTCATAAGTTAATCGCTTAAAGCAGAGCGGAGAGGAAGTCTAGTTAGAAGTCCATGTGCTATTTCAGTTCATCTGGTAAGAGCACGTTAATATGCCCCAAGCTCAAGGTGTTGTCACTGAAAGCAGCAGCTGATTAGAGACCTCACGTCTGTTCCAGAGGGTTTGCTGTCCGGGATGCCTACTGGAGTCAACCTCAATATATACACGAGTGCAATGCATAAAAGATTAAACTGTCTGTTCATCAAAGCCTTTTTAATTCCATCTGTGGCCTTCCACGCCTCCTCTTTCTGCACTGGGATTATTTATGGATAACTGATGGCATCATCTCAGAAGCCAGAGTAATCCCAGGGTACCTTTCTATTAGTGCTGGGAAAACTATCCAAATCATTCAGCCATAGATTTACTTCAGGAACTAAAGGTTTGCTGAGTGCTAATGTCTCTTTTCCCCCCAAAAGGCAAAAACTACACCTGGAATTTGTGGACAAGCTCCAGCTGACCCGTCTCCAGAGCCTGAGGCATATGTGCAATTGCTCCTTTGGAGGTAAAGGCCAGTGGAGTCTTGCGGGACTTTTCTTTAGAACAGAGCAAGAGACATTTTTGCAAAACCCATAGGACCTTAATAGCCCCGAGATTATTACTGCTATGTCACGTGTGGCTGAGATGGGCTGGTCGGTCCAGACTGCTGGAGGACAGGGAAGGGTACAGGATCATGACTGCATGAGCCTTATTTTTAGCCTGGCTTCCTATGGGAAGAAAACCTGGCTGGCAAGAGCAAGCTTTGTTAAAGCAGATGGGAGGTTCCAGTTAGGGATACACCAACTTAGATTTGACCTAGTATGTTGTTTGCCTTCAATATTTAGAATTAAATGACACAAACCTGTTTCTACTGAAGGTAACTGCAAAACTCCTTTCTGCTGTTGGAAGTACTGTGGGAAGTGGGATAGCACCGGGCTTTTACCAGCCTGCCTCCCAGGAGCAGGTTGGCTCCCACATTAGAGACCTGCTTGCTCTAGATGAGAATAAGAGACCTTCTAATAGCAGACAGGATTTAAGATAAAAGCTTATGTGTTTTCCTGGATTTGTTTTTGTTTGTATAAAGAGAAATCAAAGAGGTTTCTCCACATGAGATGATGCTAGAATGGGTTTCCAACCCCAAGCAGTTGGGGTGCCTCTCCAAGTTTTAAGTATTCAGGGGTGGTTTATCAACCCTTGGCACTGGAAATCAGGGTGAGAACACAACTGGAGAACCCTGAGCGCTCTCCTTGGCTTTTTAAATTATCTGTGGATGTGATGTTTAGTAGGACACCTAGCACAGAGTTTGTGCCACCTTCTCTGGGCATACAAATTCCTTAATCCAGGGCAGAGCCTTCTTAATTTGACTGCATAATTTCAAGAATGCATAATTTGACTGCTGGCCAAGAGGGTGGGATAAGAGGAAAGGCAATAGCAGCTTGGCCACGCTGCTGCACCAGAGTGCTAACAGGAGCCAGGGCAGCCCTTCCTGGGACAGGGTCACAAAAGATGCAGACATTCAGCTGCCACAGTAGGTGCCTACAGCCAGATTTACAGCTACCGTCTCTGCTGCCGTGCATTCAGGACAGCTTCCATCATCTCCTAACAATACACAACTCCTTTCCTGGGAAGGGAAGAAGCCTCTTGTGGTGGAGCTGGGCCCTAAAGCTGCCCCAGCAGCGCAGGTGTTTGCATTCTAATAACAGGAACGAGTGCTTTAATCATCAGGTTCTCCTACCTGGTTGCCATTCTGGAGAAGGTTGTCTTTGCATCGCAGCTTCCTTTCCAAGTCCTGAATGAGGGCCTCTTTTGTTCCTCGAATCTCGTGGTCTGATGTCTTCTGCATAGACTTGATGCTAGCTTGTTTGTTATACATCGGTTTTGAGTAGCTACTCATGAAGGAAGGGGGAAACAAAGTTATCCTTGTAGGCCCCCTTGGCTGTTCACTACAGCTTCACACACCAAAATGTGAACCTACCACCTCGAGACTACGGCTCAGATGAACCTGTAAAGCATTTGGGGTATATGTAGGCCAGGTCAGGGATCAAAAATCTAAGGGGAAGCATCATGGCCTAACCAAGTCACTGGTTGTCCTCCCACAACACCGTCAGGGTAGCCTGCTGTGGGCAGCATCCTTAAATTTGCTGTGGCCCTTCTCCTGTCCCATATGTTCCGCTAAGGTTATCAGTATTTTGAGGGAGCCACTAGCTCCATTAAGTCCCTTGAGTTTGCCAAGGGACAAGTTAGTTGATTTGATGTGAATAAATAGCTTATAGTTATTTACTACTTCTGGGTACCAGAAATAACCCAAGCTAGGCTGATTCTTTAGAAGCCTGTGCTACAAAGATACCCCCATATACTATAACCTGTAGTCTGTAATCGAGGGACACAATGAAGTCTTGACTGTGGTAATAAGATCAAGTCATAGACTTGATTCTGAAAGGTGTAAGAAAGAGGAGCATCCCTCCAAATGGGTTGTGAAAAATCTACTACGGGTCACAGGGCTCTGCTGACTATATTTAATCTGATTCTCTAAGCGCAGTCAAGCTTTGTATTTGGTGGTTGTATCGGACAGTTATTTCTGTTCCTAACCTTCTTCCTTCAGTAGCTTGGGAGTTTCTTCTGGTGGGAAGAGGGCAGAAGAGCTATGATGCCAGCACATATTCCCAGCTCTGGTTTCCTTCACTTGCTCAAGGCCAACAGGTTAATGTCACGTTCCTGTTCACCCTTTTATAAAATGATTAGCAAAATCCTCCACTTGCAGGATGTTGCATTCAGTTACTCAGAGAGGCTTGTGTGAAAAGTGTGGGGAGGCACCAAAGCCCTTTGCAATGAACACAAACAGCCCTACACTATGCACACAGAACCCAGTGGTGCTTCCAGCTGCATACCTAACCCACATACACTGTCCTGCCCTATTAGTAGTACTTTTAAGAAACACTGCTCTGTGTCACAGCTCATTCAAATTTCACCTTTCCACTCCCTGCAGCACTGTACTTCAAGAAAAGCCCCAAACCTAAAAACATTCAGATTTCCTGAATACAAACTGCCATTTAAGCCAAAGTTTATACCGATGTGAGCAGGAACACCCACCACACTCATCACCATTCTAATAGCTCCAGTTGAATGTCTCCTGCAAGCCAGGACCTCCAGCTAACATTAGCAGGAATAGAGGGTGATGAGAAGGCAAGATCCAGCTCCCTGTGAGATCTCACTGACCTTGAAAGATATTTGGATTGCAGCCCAAACGTAAAATGATATAATACATATCCAGGAAAGAATTTGGTCTTTGGTCTGAAGGGGTAAAATTTTTCAAGTGACTGCCTTTTTGTTAGTGCATTTGATTAATGAAAACTATATTGTAAATAAGTTTAGATCACGACATGGAGCCTGGAAATACTGTTGAGACAGGCTAGGATTTTTAACGGTGCTTATATCTGAAAAATACTTTTTCTCCAATATAAGCCATATTTGTTGGCAGAAATTCTTTTAAGATGGATGCCCATCTTCTCCTCTGCATCCCCTTTCCACAAAGGGTCTCAATCAGAGACCCTTTGTGGAAACCATTCCAAGCAACCCAAGCAGAAGCCCAGCAGCCAGCAACACGCTGTAGCCAGTGACGCTGTGTAGTTTAATTCCCAGTTTATAGCCCTGTCTTCCATACTGGCAGCAGGAGCGAACGTTGAACCTCCTAACCTCATCCTCTCACTCCCGCAAAGCCCTGCCTTGGATACCAGGAGTCGAAGGGAGTCGTGCCGTCGGCTCCAGCAAAGCCAGCAGTCCAGTTGGGGTTGGGTTGGTCAATGCGTGGGAGAGGCCAGGTCAACCCCCACGAGGTCAAAGCGAGGGGAAGTTAGAAGCCTGTAGGTACTTACTGAGGATCCACGGGAGAAGGAGCCTGGCTGTTATATTCGGGCTGCGAGGGTAGCACTGAGCACAGGAATGCTGCGGGGGGTTGGTTAGGCATGGATATAAGCCGATGGCCAGATGATGAGCTAGCAGGAGACTGCGCAGATGCAGGTGTGACGGGATATGCGGATTCCTTAGGGGCGCTACAGGAAGGCGAGGAGAGCGTGATTGAAGAGCTCAGCGATGAAGAGGAAGAAAATTTCTGCCCGCTAGGGTTACGTGGTTGTATTAGGATGGAGGACTGTTTGATTTGTCTGCTTGACTCTGTAGAGGCTGCGGCTCCGGGAGGCTGCTGTTGCCCTTGACACATATTCTTAGCCTGGATAAAGTGTTTTGGACGTTCGTAGTTAAACATAGTTGGTTGGTACATAGAGGATACGGATGGGAAGTTATGGACACTCATAGGTGAAGTTTCACGACTGTCCTGGGACTTTTTTGGTGACAACTGGCTTTGGATAGGTGGCTGGTAAAAATTAGATGGCAGGCCACAAAAGCTTTCCTGGCTGGGCTCCTGGATAGAGTGGAACCCTTGCCTTGCAGAATAGAGGCTGTCTTGGTGTGGATTTTCCCTTAAGGAAGACAATACAGATAAAATAAATTGCATGGAACAATCTGGATTGCAAAAATACTGATTCACGAGCGATCATTACCAGCCCAAAGAGCACAAAGTTCAGGCAACTGACAGTCAAATCTTAAGCTTAACATAAAGAGTTTCAGGATTGACTGGACCTGCTCCAGACTATATCAACATTTCTGATTAGAGCAGCCAGTCATAGATTCTATCACACCCAGCTGCAGTGTTCACCACTGCTGTCTTATCCAGAAGAGCCCAGTAAACACTAAAAGAAATAGCTGTTGGTTCACTGGGACGACCCACCACCTGCCCAAGCCTAAACCAGCCTTAGACAGAAGAGCTAAGCAAGGGAATTTGCCACATACCATCCTAATTCAAGCTCTTCGGGCGCTGCAGTTTCATACCTCTCCCAAAATACCTAATTTCTCCTGCAATAGTTTTTCGAATTAATAGCTTTTTATAACCAATGGAGATTAGGAGTTGGAATGCCCAGGACCATACTTCTCCATTTGCAGTGATGGTTGCAATTTGTTTTTATGGCTGGTAATAGCTGGAATGATACAGCCACGGAATGAAATAGCACGAGCAGAGCTGCTCGGAGGCGCTGCCTGTATTCTGCAGGTCAGTGATATCTAAACTGGGCTTCTCATTGCTTTACAAAAGAGGAAAGTTTAATTAAAGGGACCTGAGTTAAGCTGGTTAAAAACTGACAAACAACGTCAGCTCTGCAATATATAAATTTTAGTCTCCTGCTAGAATAAGTGAAAAGGTACTAACATAAATGAGAATATAAATCCACACAGTTACATGTGCTGGAAAAAATTGTAATCTTGTCCCACTGAGATCAGCTGTTTTGCTGCTATATATACCCGGTATATTGTATTCCTTTCATCGGAGAGCCCAAAGGAGGGTTCCAGGAGGTCATAAATTCCCAGGAGGGGATCAGCTGAAGGCATCACGCTTGTTTAAAAGATTCAAGGCTTTCATTTTCTAACAGTATTTATCAGTATTAGCTGAAAATGAAGTTAAGTAAACAGAAGTTTTCTAGTAAAAACTTTTTTTCTCCTGGTCACGCACTACAGCTTGAAGCCAACTCAGATTTTTGGAGTGTTTCCAAACTATTTCTCATTCACTGGTGCAGCAACCTCCTTGAATGTTGTTTTTAAAACCTTTTAAATATCCCTGTATATAGGTTCATTCAATTCCTCTATAGACTACATATGAAAGTCATCCCTACTTTATTTTCCAAAATACTGCAGTTAACCAAGATGCCAGATAAACCCGCTGCCCCATGTCGCACAGATTCACTCGTCACTGTGAGGGATTGCTTACGTTTTCCTCAAATCGTCCCACCACCAAGTAGGGGAAAAACACACCAAAATCTCTCTTTCTAACTTCACAAGATAAAAAGCATGTACAATAGTAGAAGCACTTTCTTTTTTTTTTTTAAATCAATTTTTTTTCTTCTTTGCCTCCTATGCTAGGCTTGACAACTGAGTACCCTTGAGGCAGCTTTTCAACTCTGCACGACCCAGTGTGCTGCAACACCAGCTTGCTAACTACACGTGAAATAAAGAGTAGCACAAAAGTAAATAAATAAAATCCACAAAACATCTTACCTACAGCCTAGAAGTTGTCACCTGGGCTTTCACCAGTATTTTGGGAAGGGACTGTCATTCAGTGACACGGACTGTCATAGTAGCCCTCTGCGTAGCATTATAAGACCAGAGGCTTTAATGTGCTGCCAGCTAATGACAGCGGGACCTGCCTGTCCTCCTGTCTCTACCAGTGTCAGAATAAGAGTCTCCAGCCTCTGCCTGCCACTTTATTTAAAGGCCACAGCCTCCTTTTTTCGCAGGTGTCTGTGGTCAGCGGTGCCGGCAGTGTAAATCCTGCCCTGCAGCAGCTCCCAGCTGGGAGGACTCAGCTTTTGTTAAGCTCTGTGAGTCTTAGAGATGCTGCAGGATCCTCCTGGTGCAGAGCAAGGCCCTAGCTATAGACTGCAGCTTGTTCTAGGTACTGAAGGGTGATGGTTCTGTGCCTTTGTGTTTCTGATATTCTCAGCATTAGTAAAGTGGGGTTGGAGCTCCCTGGTGCTATTTATTTGGGCTCACTTCGTGCATGGTTGGTGGGTGAAGCTTTGTTTGGTAAATCCTGCATTTCTGGTCATTCCCTTGCCTTGAGCAAGGGCACTGCTGCTTTCCCAGGCTGAGCTGTGCTAGTGCCCCAGTACCACCACGGTGGGAGCTACTGCTCCCCTCCTAGGGGTAAAGGGTCCTCCACACGCCATCCCTGGCCACCTCTCCATCCAGAATGGCCCTCAGGGCACGTTGCGTGTGCTGAGATGCTCCTGTCTGGCTAATTCCTCACTGAGCATCTTGGGGGAGATTCTTCTTCCTTCCTTCCTTTTCCAGAACTGGCTGCAGCTAATTGCATCCATAGGAGAGAAAAAAACTTGCACCTGCTTTCAAGGCTGTCTGCTTAAAGACAGCAGGCACCTGAAAGTTAGATATCAAACTCACTTCAGTAATTAATCAGCAGGTCCTCATCCCACAATTGTCTCCATTAGTGGCTGGTCTGCCCCAGTCCTGCACTTTATGGTATTACACTAATATGCACAATCCAAATCAGTGATGTTACAGGGGTAAATTTAAATGGGTGTGTAAGTGTTTGAAGAAGCTGAGGCATAAATAGAATAACACATACAAAAAGGCTATACTTGACTGTAAAATACTGTTTAATGTCCTTTTATTTGTATGTGTTATTATACCTATTTAGCTGGATTAAAAGACTCAGTTATGCTGTTTTCACCAGGAGGGGAGCAGATAGTGCTGGCAGATCAAGTGCTTTTATTAAAGACTTCAGTGCTTATGTCTTAATTAAGCATTAAACTGTTTTAAGTGTCTTGATTATAGTTTGCAAGCTCTTGTATAATGTGCATCTCATTGCTTTAGAAAACAACGTGGCGAGTCCAGCAGCTCTGACCGTGTGTGGCCTTGAGGTGTCTGCTCTCCCTTGACTGCCCCAAGTCTGTCTGCACAGTGATCTTAAATAGTTAATCCACCTTTAATGCTTGCATGTAAACATCAGCCCACCGGTTTTGAGCTAATTCTACACAGCAGCCCTTAATTGTGTGCTAATTTATTTTAATTCCTTGCAGGGGAAGTGATTAAGGGAGGAAGTGTGACCCCAGCTGTCTGCAGGGGCTGAATGTTGGTCTTTAAGCAGAAAATGCTGCAATAATTTGCAGGGAGCATTGCATGCTAAACGAAAGGGACGTGAGGGTTATGCGAGCAGGCAGCTTTATGCGCTATAGGTGAATGTTCAGCTCAGGGGCTTCCTATGGACTTCAGTGTGCTGCCCAACCAGAGCGGGCTGCAAGGCATCGGTTTGAGGACACTTTGGTATATTTAAAAGGCTGCACACGACTAGGACGATGTGCGTGAAGGACAAGGCACAGGACAATGTGAGAACCAGCAGGTAGGCAAAAAACTGGAAGAGCTAGAAGCTCTGAGGATAAAGGTAGACAAATAAATCTCATAGCTTCTGTAAGGGTCACCTAGTGCTCTGGCCAGTGTTAAGAGTTCAGCTTTTCTGTACTGCTTCAGTTTCCTTTCCAGGAGTGATAACACATTGCATCTCCTCAAGTTCCCCTCTTTGCTTGCAGCATATAGCAACAAATGGCTAGAAAAGCCTAAAGACTCTTCTATTTATTTGCCAAGTAATCTTAAATTGCCTTAAAAAGACCTGGCAGTAGGTTTAGCGCCTGAAGCCTCTCTTTTTGCCTGGATTAAGTTACTTTGTTGAAGTCAGTAATCAGTATCGAGTCCAGCACAGGCTGCTTTTTCTGCATCCTTAAGGAAAAGGGAGAAGGAACAGTAAACTGCACATACAGTGGGCTCGAAAAGGCATAGTTGGAAGCGGCAGCCTTCTAGAATTGCATTTTGCAGCTTTTGTGGAGTCACTGTTGCTAAGCAATAATTTGAAGACGTGTGAGCACAAGGACCTCATTCACTTTATAGTTGTTCCCGGTAATAGCTCTGTTCTCGTGTTCTTTGCTGGTATTTCTTTTTGTCTCGCTAGTACAGCTTTAGCCACCCAGGCTACGTGATACAGTTATAGGTCTAAATCTGTCTAATAAGACATCTACTGTACATCAGAGAGCTGACCTTGCAAATACTAGCATGTACCTTCCTTAATCTGAATTAGCAGCAGCATTTACAGAGTTAAATCCCATTCAGAATGATATTTCAAAGCACACGTTATCAGGGTTGTGATAGAGGATCTCTAAGTGCTCAGAGGTGGGTATTTCTAGAAAACTTACATTTTCTTTTTTTACCTTGAGACCTTTAAATACCATCCAAAATCTGGTTTATCAGCACTGTAAATCAAAAGCAGTCTGCACTAGTTAACATTTCTTATAGACCAGATTTCTCAGAAGCTCTTGCATAGCTCATTTTGGTGGAGTGATTTTTATCCCTTCATGTAGGATGTCAGGTACTGTGTGTCAAACTAACCAGAACTTTAACCACCCAAACACTTCTCACAAGGATTTGGGTTTACTCTCCAGATAGTTAAGAGCCTGCCTTGTTTGCAATAACAAAAGGATGGAGCCCAGCAGCGCTGAGCTGCACTAGATGCTTGCTAGCAAGCTCAGCTCTATCTCTAGGCGCGTGGGGCTGCAGTAGCTGCGCGTTTCCTTGAATGCAGTGCGGTATTTGCATGCTGGGCTGGTAATGCTCAAGGACAACAGTCTGTGTGCAGCTTCAGTGCAGGTTATGAGCCAGCCCGCTGCAGCTCTACGGGGCAGCAATGACAAGGCACCCTCGGTCAGGGTGTTTGTGCTGCCTGGGTTTTGTGGAAGGGCTCGGTGCTAAACTGAGAGCCGATTTTGAAAGATCTGCGCTTACGGAATTGCTAAGAAAACTTGCAAGCTCTACCTGGTTTTGTTTTTCTGGTGTGATTAAACTAAATAACAATGTGAGTAAATAGCGGCTTGAGAATTACCCTTGATTCTGCCCCAAGGTCTATTCTTGGTCCTATTACCAGAGGTGATACTTCACTCTTAGGGAAGAATTCTCCCTGCTAAACAAGGCTTTGGTAGGATAAAGGGCAGGAGAACTTCACTGGGATGCTGGGATCACTGAAGACTCATTCTCTATCTCTTAAAACCACCCTGAGGATGAGATTTTTTTTTTCCCCTTTGCCTTACCGCAGAGGTGAAGCCTGGGGCGAATTCTCATAAACGCCAGCAAAGCCTTCACTTTTGCTCCCAGAATTGGGCCGGCTGACGGTGATGGAGGATCCCGCTCGCCCTGGCGTCTCCGACCGGGTGCCGTAGGGCGCCTGTCCCGCTGTGTCCCGCTCCGTGGCCTGGCTGCTTCTGGGCAAGGAGGGTTTCTTGGTGGTGACCGGCACCGGGGCGGCACCCACAAAGGTTTCCAGCTCTTTTACTCCTACAAGGGGGATTGAACGCAGGTCAGCCCATCTGTTTGCAGCAGGCTGTGAGCACGAGCCGGGCAGGTTGCGTTTTGTGATGAACAAGGCATCTATACCAACAGCGCTTAGCTCTCAGTTTGGAGAGCTACGTGCTTACCTGGGGAGACCGAGAGCCGTGCGCTGGACGCTGCTGTTCCAAACTCATTCTCAGCCACGCATTTAAATATCCCAGAGTCTTCTGGAAAAGCTTCGGTGATAACCAGCGTGCAGACTTCCTCTGAAATGGAGGAACAACAAATGGAGACGCATAGTAAGAACTAAATATTTGCCTGTGGGACCTGGTCCTTACAGACAGGGCTATTAGTCATGAGGCTTGGTAGCAAGAAGTGGTGTAAGGAGCATAGGGAGTGAAGGGATTTGGAGGGAGCAAGGATGAAGGAAGGATCTTTCTGCCTGTGACTTTAAGGAAAACAACCCAGAAGAGCCCACAGATTAGTGTGATGGACGTGTTTCCAGCATCTCTTAATGCACAGGATGCTCCCTGGCTGAAGAGGAACGCTGCCTTTTGACTGTGTTGCCAAATAAACCAGGGCTTTTCAGGAGTTTGTGTCAAAACCAAGTGCCTGGAAGCTGCTAGTGGGGCACTGAACACGGCATCTTCTGTGTCCCTTTTGGCATTGCCATTTTATCTTGGGTTAGGTGGGGGTGAAAACTAAGCTTGGGGTAAACTAACCGAGGCGATGTCTAACGAGAGGTGGGATGTACTTACCGGGGACTGCTGATGAGCAAGCCTCTGCTCAAAATAAGAGAGAAAATAATTAAATGCTTATAAAAGCCAAAATGGAAGAAAAACCTTCACCCCCCCAGTCACTCGCCCACCTCTGCTGGTTGCAAAAAGCCCATTTTCATGTCTGTAAGAAGGAAGGTTTGAGTCCATCTGAATTTCTGCTGAGGAAAGGTCAGATTTGACCAAAGCCTTATAGAAGGCCATATAGAAGATGCTTAAATTGAGCAGCAATTACAGTGTATTGTGACAGTGACTTCATGGCTCAGCACCAGCGACTACCACCCTTGCAGGCCCTTCCCACAGTGTCTGCTCTGCTCACGTGTCCCTAGAGAAGGAAGGGACAGGATCTACACTGCAGTGAACAAGGGCAGATCATTTGACTTGTAAACCAAATTCTGCCTCTAGGAATGTATATTGCCCTCTAATTCTTATAGTATTTCTTGTTGCTATCCCAATAAAATTAATGCATGTTCGAGAGGCATAGCAATACCTACTTTTCCGCAGTATTCGGAAATCTGCAGAGTCTATTATTGGGTCATATTCTCTGTACCAGCGAACCTGTAAGGTTGGTGTGGTGCGAATGCGACATTCAAATACCACTAATTGACCCTTCGTAGCTCTGATGTTTTGCAGACCCTGAAGGAGGAGAAAATGATGTGAAATGGCTGACATGGTAATTGCTTAAATGGGGACACGCTTAGGCAATCACTCTTTAGTGAATAAAATGATGTCATNCGACACGCTTAGGCAATCAAACACTCTTTAGTGAATAAAATGATGTCATTACTCTATTTTATTTAAAATAATTGATTTGCTTCTAGATATATTTGAAATGGGTTGAGTGCCAGTGTGTGTGTGTTTTTTTTTTTTTTCCTTTTTCTTCTACCTATAGGCCAGTGCTCATTTAAAAGCTTTAGTTTGCTCATGCACTCAAATCAAAATGCGAATGCAGGGAAAACATCTAATTCTAGTGGATGGCATAAAATATAGGAGGCTACTGTGGGAGATTCCACTTCAACCTTCTTTGTAGCAAATAAATGAGATGATTTCATGTGAGCGGTTCTGTTTGTCAGGATCATTTACTAATTAAGATACTAGTTTGATAGTGTCCCTAATGAAGTGTCTTGGGTTGTTGAAATGCAAATGAGCCACCCCCGGGGCTTTTCTAAAGGAAGAATAAAACTCAGTCTAATGCCAGGGTTGAAGTTGTAGAAGAAGAAGTATTTTACAGCCAACTTTTGTTCTTTACCTTTGTGAATACAGGTGTGGTTCCATAGGAAGACCCTGTCTGGCTCGTAGAGGGACTCTGCATCTATATAGCAAAGAAAAGTGATTTTATAGCTTGCATTTCTCATATGCAGAAACCCAGTGGTGCTGCTGACGCTTTACTTGAAACAGGGGAAGGTGCCAGAAAGTTTTCTCTGCTTTCCATGCCCCAGCTTATCATATACCCTGGGGAGAGTCTCCTTTCAAGTGCTCCAAGAAAAAAATGCTTAACTGTGAGCAACAAGTTAGTGGAAAGAAGAGCTGATAACCTGTAAGTGTTGCTGGTCATACAGGGCGCACAAGCCAATTCGCATCTTGTAGTTTCTCTGTACAGCTTAATGTTGCCTTCCAGTATCTGTCCTCTTCTCCAGAGATTTCTGCCTGGTTTACTTGGCCCCAGGTCTACGGGGCTTATGTTGCATGTGTAGCTACAGGGAGGATGTAGAGAAGGGAAAAGGAATTTTGGTCTGTCCTAATCCTGCCTGAAGCTTAGCTGATGTAGGGATTAGAATAAGGTCTCTGCTTAATATAGAATATTAATTTAAAGGCTATCAAAACTTTGCAGAGCAAAATAGTCCTTTCTGCATGGTGGAGTGTTGATGTCTCATCTCACTTAGCTTTCAGACCTTGTTCTATATAAAAATGTGCAATTGAAGTGCCTGGGTTTGTTTTGCTGTGCTCATGGTCTTTTCCATGATCTCTCTTTTGAAAATAGCCCAAGTTATCAGCTCTTTCCCTCCCTACATGAGGTTAAAATTGAAGTCTGTTTCTGAATAGCTTGAGTTTCCCAGCTCTTGACCAACCATCTGCTCAAAACCAATTATCAGGGCAAAGTGAGTCTTTGGAGAAGGCTGGTAAATGGCTAAGCTGTGTGGCAACTACTCAGTTATTTCTAGCCCTATTCCCCTGCTCCCTCAATTCTCTTAGCAACTCGGGCTGGAAAATGTCCCAAGCCAGAACGCCCTTTTCCAGAAAGGAGAGTCCAAATCTTGATATCCACGATGACTCTTGGTGACTTGCTGAAGATGTGCTCAAGCTGATCCTTACAAAAAAATTCTAAAATACTAAAAATAACAATTTAAAAAATATGTAACCTACTCTTTGAGGGTCAATAGATAACGGCTGAATTAAAGTGGTGTGACTCTGGTGGGCTGAGCGGCTGCTAGGGACTTCATTGGCTGAGGAACCAATGGTCAGCAGAACACTGGTGGCTTTCCGCTTTTTCCTGGTTTGGGGGGAAAAATAAACACGGCAGGATGGAGAACAGAGACTTCAGCAGGTTGAATGCACTTGACCCAAGAGTGTCTGCACTTACTGTGACATTCCTCTGGCCTGCCAGGATGTGGGGACTTGCAAGGAGGCCGAGCCTTCAGATTTACTCTATGAACCTGGAGAGACAAACATGAATCAGTGTGTTTAGAGCTACCTCCTTTTCCTTACTATGCAGTGAAGGTTGTTTTATGAATGAGAATATGCTGACTGCAGAATGAATGGTATCTGCAAAAGTGAATAGTAGCATCCCTAGTAGTTGCAAGGAGGCTCAAATCAACTCCAGAGCATGGGGACATTTAGCCAAAACCATTGGTGTGGGCTGTTCTAAAAGAGGTCACCTGTGAAAAGTGAGTCCATGGTTGAGCTAAGGTTTTCCTGCATTTTAGTGGAAGAGGTGAAGTGCAAATGGTACCTTGTAAAACTACTATCAGGTCCTTCCATGTAAGGATTGGAGCATACTGGATTAACATTTAAAAAGTAGCTATGCTACCTCATTACATCACAGTGATAAAAGGTTTGTTGGTTTCATCTGTGTTTCCCTAGACAGACTGGGCTTTTGGTACCTCTAGTAGGTCAGTAGGCTACAAAAGCACCCAACTCATCCTACAAGATCAGTGTTAGCCTCTGAGCTCTTCAGAGGCTTTACGTAGCCATTTGGTCCAATTTTATTTAAGAACCGTGCTCCCTTCTCCTGCTTCCTGTCACTAAGAGAGTCACAACCGACTACAACGGAGGATATTTTGCATTCTTATTGGATTTGACTGGTACAGCTCTGACAACTGCCAGGAGCCACGTGGGACAAGGGGCTGCTCGAAGGCATTCAGACGTGTCTGACGAGAGCATGTCACTGTGTCTCGTCCAAACCTGCAATACGTTAACCTTGGCCCTGGTCCAACAAAGCAATTAGACACGTACTTTGACCACTCGTGGCCTTCCTATTTCAATCTTTGCTCTTGAATTATAAGCATCCCTCAAGCAGTTCAAGGATGGCTTCTGGCCAAGGTTGTATCGCATGGCCATTAATAAGGCTGGGCTGTGATGCAAGGACTGCTGGATAATCCAAGTTCTTGGATATGGGAGGAGGAACCAGGAAGACAATGTTATTGAGTTGCCCTGGGTTCCCACTACAAACTAATCCTGGCTTCACTCCACCATGTATCCCTGGGAAGTTGCTGGCATTGCCTCCTTGCAGTCTGTCATGTAATGGTCAGTGTAGTCATTTATCAGGAGCTGCAAGATGTGCTAACTTTTGTCTTTCTCCAAAGAAAAAAGTGATTAAAAAATCAGATGCATGAGGATTTGACAGGAATTTTCAGGGTTGACATCTATCCAATTAAAAAAAAAAAAAAAATCCTGAGCACAATTAAACAACATTATCAAAACTTCCTTGTGTCGTCTAAGCTCCCTTTCCTCCTGTGCAGGACAAGTCTTGATGCTCCTATGTACACGCAGCAACTGTTTGTTACTCTGTTTCCAGAGTTGGTCCTTTTTATTTTGTTCCAGAGTTGATGCACTCTTCTACTTGGTGGTCTGCTCTATTTCCAGAAGCAATTGGTGTTCACACCGTGCATACAAGGAGCTGTATCTGTGATGCTGCAGCTGGCAGTGCTCTAGGAAGGCTGGCCTAATCCTCTTGCCAAAGTGGGATCCTCCCAGTTGAATAGAGGAGACCCAATCACTGGGAAGCCTGTCTCTGCCCAGCTGCCCGTCTGTGGTCCTTGCACTTTGGAGTTTGCTTCTATTGAGTGTGCCTCATGCTTGTCAAGGGTAGACTGGGATAAAGAAGAGTTCATGGGAACAAATAAAATGCTACAAGGTTAGTCACCTGAGCAGTCGTTATTTTTAGTCAGAAGCTGCATAGTTTAGATTTAGACCTAATGGCACTCTTGCTCAGGAAGCTTGGAAGCCAGGAGAGCGATGTGTGCTCAATGTGGTGGCAGCAGAGCTGTCTTCTCTATGAGCCTGTACGTGATGCTCAGGAACAGGTTGAACCATGGCTGTCCAGCCTAGTGAAAAGGGGAGGTTCAGCTTCCAAGATAACACTGGAAGGTCATCCACATACAGCTAATTTCTCCCTCACTTTACACTATGAGTAATTGCTGCCTGCTTTCTCTAACCACCTGTGTTCAACCCTCTTCTAGGGGCACGGAGGAGGCTGCTTGAAGCGAGCCCATGCGTGACGTGGTACTCAGCACGCGCCTATCTTGCCAAGCACCAAGAATTTCTAGAGCAGGTTAGCGGAAACGTTGGCACTGTTGTGCCTTACGCCCTTGAAAGACTATAGAGCCGAGCTTTTACCTTGGTGAGTCACTCTGGCAGTCTTAGTGTCTCGTGTAAATGTCAGCCTTGACTTAGCGTAACTCTAGATCTTTGTGAAGAGGACGGATTTAGCCTCGGCCAAATGAAGAGTCCAGGGACCTTTGCAACCCAACACCAGAATGATTACAATGTACATACAGATCATGCTGTTGACACAAACCATAATGACGACATTCTAGCATTACCTGAATAGCTGACATGGCTGCAGAATTATCCTATATGGAACACTAAGACAAATTTAACCCAGGGTTAGGAAAATATTAAAGCTGCAAGGAACTCCTTGCCAGGTGTTTAGAACATGGAAAACCCATTAAATCTGTTTTGGGAACAAAATGAGCATCTGCTGGATCTGAAAAAAAATGCATTATAAAAAATGTGTTTATGGGACAGAAGTACATCTCTAAATCTACACTGAGAGGTGAGGCAGGTGTAGGCTGCGTGATGATTTTAATGGGCTAGCCTGTATTTTATTTACAAAACAGGTTCAAATAGGTATACAGAATAGGAACCTTCAATTAATTTGCGAGTGCTGCGTTCTGCAAGCCAACTGTATGTGCATGATGGTGTTGCTCGTTTTTATAGAGGTGTTTAAGGTTTGGGAGTGTATCCGAGACACCTGGAAATCTCTTGGCACTGCCTTGTGCAATTTCAGCGCTGGCTTGAATGAAGAACTGCAAAGAATGAGGCTTTCCCAAGACAGGGGGACAGAGAGCCCTCTCTGGAGCCCAATTTCTCTTGCCCCATGAGGCTACATGGGGAAATTATCACTTCAGTAACCTTCTGATTGTAGATTATTTAGATGAATTAGTGATTTGAAAATGGCTCCTCTATTGCTCTTGGAATTTGATATCCCAGACTTCTGTAAGAAGTGAGAAAATAGTGATTTTTATCTATTTCCCTTCCCAGCCTTCAACAATCCTGAGAGCGCTGGTTAGATTATAGCTAAATGTGTAAGAGTTTCAAACTGTGGAAGATATTTTTAAAACAACTACTCCTGGGGTGGGGAGAAGGGTGGGTTTGCATGACCTGAAACCGCAGATACTCTAAAAACAAACAAATAGCAGAAGAGATTATTGTAGTCATGAAGGTATTTACAGAAACTGCAGAATCGGAATTGGATTTGAAGCTTGCTGAGTCTTTCTAAACTGGAGAAATGCAGGTAAATACGGCGTCAGTTTTTAAGATGACTTCTTTTTGTAGTGTATTTTCAGAGCATGCAGCACTTTAGTGCAGTATTTCAAAGACTCATTTTCTGTGCATTAGGTTTTCAGTGTCTCCCCTTTAGCATATAGGATATAAGATTTGCATCTGGGAAAAACTGTATGTGGGCCTTGTGCAGGCATTTCTGTCCGTGTGCTCCAGGAGTGACACTGGATGCTGCCCCTGAAGGGCAGGATCACTTTGAGACGAGCAAAGACTTCCAGGCACGGAGAACCCAGCGCTCGTGATGTGCGTGTGCTGAAAGTCTTCGCTCATCTCCAGATGAGTTTGACCCTTGTAGAGGGCAGAGCATCACCAGGAAAAAAACAGCAGCCTGAACGCAGTGGTGTTAGGGCAGTGGTAGCTATAAAATAGAGGAAAGTATAGCAAGAAGCAGAGATAAATTTTGAAATTAGGCTGTGTCCTTGGTAGCGAGCATTTGTGAGCACGGCGGTGGGATGCTGGTGGCCAGGGGACAGGGTGGCACGATGCGGCTCGGGGGCCGCCTAGCGGGACGCGCTCTGCATGGTCCCCAGCCCTGTACAGTGGATCCAGTGGCTGGGAACAGCTCGCAGGCCAGGGCTGTGAGCAGATTAATTTTATCCCTCGTGTTAAATACCCGCTTCTGCGTACAGCTGTTTCTCCAGGCTGGAAAATCCTGCCTTTTCCTTCCCCGCATTTGGATAACAGCTGAACTGTCGACAGATATTAGACACTTGAGTCAAACTGGGGTTTCTAGAGCCAAGTGACTAAATCCCCTTTTTAAGCACCGAAATTAAAAGATGCCTAGAGCTTATTTTAAGAGATGGCTAAGCTTCCACTTGAAAACATGAAACACCACACTGGTTAAAATAAACCCTGGGAGGCTCCTCAGCAGAGCAGTTTCTTGCATGAAACTGTATTTTGAGCTCTCGTCTCCACCCAGGCTGCTGCGCTGGCCCTAAGAGATGTAGCTCCAATGGGCTAATGCTCCTGTGCAAACACCTGCTGCAGCTGCAGAAGAGGTGGCTGGGCTGCTTGCAGCTGTGCCATGTAGCTAGGTACACGTTCAAGAGAAATCCTGGTTGCTTGCTGCTTTTCTGCTCTACAAAAAAGACCCTACCCCTCTTCTTTGTATGCTGGAGAGTCACAATAACGTGCAAGGGTTTGGTGCCAGGACTTCAGGGCCTGTGGAAATTTTAGGTCTTTGGGAGCATAAGTGTGTGAAGACCCTAGTGCTCATGACTGTAACTTGCACAGTCCAAAGCAGATGTGAGTGAAGGCATTAATATTTGCTGGAGTCCCTGGGTGACCTGAAGCACTGGTGCCCTTCTCTGCTCTCCTCATGGTGCAACTTGGCATTCACATTAGCTGGGTGCACCTCAGGGACTGAAGTTGGAGGTAACTGGGAGTCCTAGTGAAAAGTGTGTGGTGCTTATATGGATCCTAGTGAAAAGTGTGTGGTGCTTTGAAAAGAATGATGTTTCTACAAGTTGGGTTCTGGCATTTTGTACATCTGAGACACCTGCAGATTTATTTTTTTCTTTTGGGATTATAAATATGCCCCAGCCAGGTGTCCCTGGCACGGCTGAATTAGTTTAGATGTTGTGGAGGGAAAGCTCAGTCTGTTTTTCTTGCAGGTGATTTTTGGAGCAGGCAGCATGCGGCAGATCTGCAACGTGCTCCCCAGGACAGCTGAGGGAAACAGCCTGCCCAAAGGATGCCAAGGAATCTCTGCTTGCAGGTCAGGTGTTCATAAAAACTTTGCATACTGTCGCTGCTGTCTGCTATGTTTTCTTCTGAATTCAGAGAATAGCTTTGTTGGATGTAATGCTTTTTAAAGGGGAAAGAGGCTCTTTCAAACCATACTGAGTTCAGCTACTTCTTAATTTCCAATGAAATTTTGGACCTGGGAACGCTTTTTCCTCCTCTTCTTTGTCCAAACATGATGAGAGGTAGTTGTCCTGCCTTTTCTAATATATTTATCTTCCTTTTTGTCCACAAAGCTCATGGATTTGTGAGGGAGTGGGATGCTCCTAAAGACAAGGGAGTGACTATTCTGCATAGAGCTGTTGCAAATCTTCAGGGTTGGCTCCTCTGGCCAATGTCAGTGTTGCATTGACTTCTTTGCAATGACTCTGCCCATGATGTCCATAGCTGTAAATGCCAGTGTTCATTCCGCTCCACACCCAGCTACTTCAGGCCAGCTCTGTCTTGGCTGTGAAGTTAAGAATAGTCTCTGGTGGCTGGCGTAGCTGGGGGAGAAACCATCAGACCCAGTTTCTCACCTGCTCTTTTTTCTCAAGAATTCTGCTCTGTTTAGAGCTGATGCATGAGGCAGTGCTTAGCTGTGCTGGTTTGGTACAAATCTATGGGAGAATTACCTTGTGTGTTGCCCTTCTGGTAGCTGGACAATATTGAGAGCCAGAGACCCTGCTCTGCTGTGAGGAGGGATGGAACAACTTCCATCCACCCCTCTTGGGGCTGAATCCAAGTGTGCTCCCTTATTATCTCATATGGGCACCTGCTGTGAATGATGCAGTGCCTTAACCCTAACAGAGAAGACAACCCATAGGTTTTAGTTTATAAAGCAGAAAATATCACAGTACACTATTCAGCTACCAAGTAAGTTAACCTGTCCAGTTTGGAATAGGTTGAAGATTTTCCTGCGAGTCCTAGGGAGGATTAAGATAATGGTGAGATTTCTCCCTTCCTTAGTCTCAAGTTTCTAGAAGCCTTGATACATCCAAGGAGCTGGCTATATCATTGCAGCAGGCTTAGGAGATCTGGGCTGTGTGGTCATTGCATTAACTGTGTGTGACTCATGCTGTTCAGCACTCAAATGATGACTTGCTGTTTTGAATATCCATAGCTGTCCTATGCTACATTTGTGCTTTCTGCAGAATACAGCATGTTCTCACCTCCCCTGTCCCCAAACCAGGCGTGTTGTGTCCCTTGGAGCACAGATAGAGGCCTGAGCTGATGCTGGTGTGCAAGCTGCTGTCTTGAGAGCTTGTGGAGCTGGAGTTGAACCAAGACTCCTTAGTCCTGCCCACCCACTTGTGCCACCACACAAGGTCCCTGAGCGCTTACTGGGCAGTGGGGAAGGCTGCACTTAAAGCAGAGGTGAGTGACAGTGTTTCATACTCTTGCACCTTGTCTCTACAACCATGAGAAGAGCTTCTGGCACTGCTCCAGCCTGCACCCAGGCAAAGGACCCAGTGCTGAACACATGGAACCTGAGGGCTACCAGTCACAGCACTGGGTGTCAGGGTCTGGCTCGGTGACTTCTCTTGGTGAATCACTTCACGTCTATGACCACAGTCAACTCTGGTCCAAAAATCTCATTCAGGTTCCACTGCAGCAGTAGTCACGTTGGCACATAATACAGAGCAGTTTGGCTGCTGCTCCGGAGTGCAGACCCTCCAAAACTCAGCGTGGTCACCAGCAGGGCAAAGCTCCTGGGCCAGACCTATGCTTGTAAGTTAAGCAAGAAACGCAGGTTCCTCTCGAGAGCGAGAGCGTTTGTACTGAGGAGGGTGTTATTTAAAGCTCCCGTTTCAGGTTTCACTGCCCCGCCTGGAGATTTGTTTTTAGCTCTTGCCTCCCGGCGGGGGAGCGTCTGTCTGGGCTCCATGGGAGCCCTTCCCCAGTCCTGGGGCGCCCACTCTGCTCCACTGGAGTGTGGATTTGGGTGGAGAAGCATTCCTGAAGGCAGAACACTGGGGCTGAGCGCTTCCAGCGGGAGCTGTGCAGCTCACTGCAGCATCTGCATCATGCAGGACATTGCTGGATGTCCCAGCTGCCATGAAACCATCAGCACTGAGCCTACTGCTGTGCTGGGTGGGCTGGTTTGGGACCTGGGAGAAGAGCACCTGAAGGAAGGGGTCTTTGGCCACCTCCTGCTCGTAGTGGGGTTGGGCTCTTGCCTCTGCCAGAACAGCATAATAATCTTGAGTGACTCCTTAAAGTGTTTGCTCTGAGGGGCAGCGGGCTGGGGAAGGAGGAGATGCAGCTGATGCCAATGTGAGGTGGAGATTCTTCCATAATTTTGACCTGGTGTGACTCTTGCAAAGACTAGAGAATAACTGCACCAGAATCAGATGATTGCTCTCAAATCTGTGTCTATGCCATGCCCTGTCTCGGATCTCTTCACCAGAGAAGACGGGGCAGTTGTTGACCTCTGAAAAAGTCTCAGTCTATAGAAGAGCTCTGGCTCTTCCAACAGAGCTTGTGGTAGGTGTCATATAATCTAGGAGAATTGCCACAGTATTATTGTCACCATTATACCTCCTACACCTCAGCTCAACATGGGGACCCACTGATTTGTAAAACATAGNTCCAACAGAACTTGTGTCATATAATCTAGGAGAACTGCCACAGTACTATTGTCACCATTATACCTCCTACACCTCAGCTCAACATGGGGACCCACTGATTTGTAAAACATAGCAAAAACCCTGCGAGTTCTAGAGCTTTTACACCGTGCAAGTCGTGTGCAAAGTACAAATAATCAGAATATCACTGAGCACCGTATAGTTGCAGGGCATCCTTAGGGAATTAAGGCATAGGCTATGAAGCAGTGGTTCCCACCAGCAGGTGCTGAGTTGCCTAAATTAAGCCATCACTGAACAGCCAAAAGAAAGTTCATAGGTAATTAATTGAGCAAGAACTAAGCTGTTTCACAGAACACTGCTAGCAAGAAATGTTGCCTAGAATGAAGTAACTGGCATTGATGTTTCTGGGATGAAAAATAAGCACCTGGCCTAATAGTTATTTTTGCTTCGAGGAAGTGGCAAGGCTGGACTGCTTAAGCGCTCTCAGATGGCTTTTATGATAGAGATGTGTCGTGCTCTGTGCTTGGGAGGGGGAAAAAAAGGTTAGTTTAAATGAATAGAGGTGGCATTTGGGCTTCTACAGAATAAGGTGCTTGATTTATGGCAAGAAATAAATGCATTATTACTGGAAAGCCCAAGTGATGGCTGAAAGTGGGACGGACGTACTGCAGAATCCCCTCCAGGAAATACGATCCGTCTAATTTTAACTATGAGCACAGCATTTGATACGGGAGCAGCTGGTGTCATACAAATCTGTTGGCCTGTCAAGCAACCCAAGTGCATTGCTAAAGCAAATATGCTCTTTTCTACCCAAAGGCAGTCTAGAAAGCCAGGCCTGGTTTTNCAAGTGATGGCTGAAAGTGGGACGGACGTACTGCAGAATCCCCTCCAGGAAATACGATCCGTCTAATTTTAACTATGAGCACAGCATTTGATACGGGAGCAGCTGGTGTCATACAAATCTGTTGGCCTGTCAAGCAACCCAAGTGCATTGCTAAAGCAAATATGCTCTTTTCTACCCAAAGGCAGTCTAGAAAGCCAGGCCTGGTTTTTAGTTTGCCCTGAAGGTAGCTCTGCAGAGACAGATAGAGCGCATGCAGCGACCCGTTTATTAGATTTTTTAATGCCATTTCATCAGAAAAGCGAGTCATGATTTCCTTTTTGACCAGAGTTACTTTTCATGCTAGTACATACCTGTTTCTGTTTACAAATGGTGAAAAGCTTTTTCTGGACATATTCTGTGTTCCTCTCTTGTGAAAAGCTTTTTCTACAGTGAGGAAAAAAAACCCAAAATCTGGACCCTGGGTCGCTCTGGCTGAGGAAGTTTCCTTCACAAGTGCTGGATGCAAATCATGTGGGAAGGTCTGTGTAGTGACAGCCACCCATGGTCTGAGCCTGAGCTACTGGTGGGCTCCTGATCTGCTAGACGTCACGCTGATTGCTTAAGAATATATCGAGGAAGTGATCTCAGCGTGCGCTCGGATTGCCGTCTTTTTGGCAGCTGGCACACAAAATTCCTAGGTGGAAAGCCCTAAAAATACAGCAGGGCTTGAATTTTCTGTTTGCTGCAGGCTCATAGAGATGGTGTGTCTGTTAAACTCTTGCTTGGGTGTCCTGTAAGCCCTGGAAAACGTCAGGAAAATAAAAAGGGACTGGTCTAGTGTGTTTTGGGTGTGGGGAAGCCCTTCCCAGCTGTGCTGGAGATGCTTCACGTGCCGAACGCAGCGGTGAGCAGAGTTGTGACCTCCAGCTACAGCTGCAGCTGGAGCCTGGCGGCAGCCCCTGGCACTCGGCGAGGAAGGGCTGGCCCTTCACTGCCATCCCCTTGGGAAACTGGGAACCGANGGTGGGCTCCTGATCTGCTAGACGTCACGCTGATTGCTTAAGAATATATCGAGGAAGTGATCTCAGCGTGCGCTCGGATTGCCGTCTTTTTGGCAGCTGGCACACAAAATTCCTAGGTGGAAAGCCCTAAAAATACAGCAGGGCTTGAATTTTCTGTTTGCTGCAGGCTCATAGAGATGGTGTGTCTGTTAAACTCTTGCTTGGGTGTCCTGTAAGCCCTGGAAAACGTCAGGAAAATAAAAAGGGACTGGTCTAGTGTGTTTTGGGTGTGGGGAAGCCCTTCCCAGCTGTGCTGGAAATGCTTCACGTGCCGAACGCAGCGGTGAGCAGAGTTGTGACCTCCAGCTACAGCTGCAGCTGGAGCCTGGCGGCAGCCCCTGGCACTCGGCGAGGAAGGGCTGGCCCTTCACTGCCATCCCCTTGGGAAACTGGGAACCGATCCCAGGGAGGAATGTGTGCGGTGCGAGGGGAAGCCCGGGCTTTGCTGCTGCCTGCTTCCCCCCGCCGGGTTTGCCTCTGCGTTAGAGAGAAGGTCAGTGAATGCATTTAAAGCATTGTAGATTAAATGAGCAGTAGGGATTCACTGCAATTCTTATTAATAGCACTTTTGGAAAACAGACTTCCCCCCTTCTCCTACTGCAGTGAAGTTGCACCACTGATTTATTTTCTGGCTATCATTTGCAACAAGCTAGGAGTTAGTCTAAAGGACAACACAAATGTTAAGGAAAAAACTCTTTGACCCCCAAAACATACTAATTAATGCAGCTGAAAAGTAATATGTTAAAAAAGTGAAATCATATCCAAGTGTCAGAGAACAAAGTTCCTTCCAAAAGGCAGGTCCTGCCCTCAGTTGGATATTGCTCACCGCTCCCCACCAAAAGAAATATTTAATCCTCAATATCTGTCTCTGGGAGCTGGGAGGCTCCAGACTCCCATTCCCATGTGCCTGGGCTCCCTCCAGGTTGGGCTGGCAGGTGTCCTCAGGTGTGCACAGCACATCCCCGCTCCTGGCTGTGACTCCTGCGCTGGGGAGGTGCCAGGGAGGTACCGCACAGCTGAGCCTGCATCCCGGCAGGTAAAGCAGCATCTGAGGAAGGTGCCTTTTAGACCTTTTGTCTCTTTTCTCAGCTCAAGACACCAAACTAAGCGGAGTTGTTAGGGTGAGGAGCTCCTCCTGGCTTCCCCCTTGCACGTGTGCTGCGGCCTCTGCAGGGGCAGCTGAGTCTGCTCTTGCTGTGGAAACCACAGTACTGCCCGGGGCTCTGTGGTCCCGCACGACGAGGGTATTAGATGCTCGTGCAGGCAGCAGGAACAAGTATGATGTGATGCTGGAGGCCCTGGCAAGCCAGAACCCTCAACTGCCCCCTCTCAATGAGCCTGGAGGTGAGAGCGTGTGCCAGACCAGAGAGCACTGCTCTCTGAAATCAAAAATCAAATCCCTCTCGCTCCTCCCCACTCCCCCCAAAAAGCTATCGGGTAACATGAGATTGTGATCAGTATGCCAGAAATTAAAATGTTGCTCACCTCTCCGAGCCATCAAATTGATTTCTGGGCTCTTGCTGCCAGCAGCTTGAGCCAGCGCCGCGTCTTGAAGTGGAAAGATTCCTCCAGATGCAGCGACTCCTTTCTGGGGACTGAAGGCTGTCTGGGGTGGTGGGTTACATTTCTCGTGTTGTGAGTGATGGCATGGTGGGAATGTCAGCTGTATGGGAATAAACTGCAGCAATTTATTCTCTCCAGGCTGTTTGGAAGTCAATAGAGCAGCACCATTAGCTAGAAGAGAATGAGGCCACTGTTGAGATACAGCTGTGGTCAGATCTTCATTAATTTATTGTGTTAATGCTTCTGAGTGCTGAAAAGATGCCAGCTCAGGTTAATCGTGACTCTCTGCATTGAAAGAGGGCCAAGAAAGAGAAGTAAGACAGAACCTCATTAGAACCAGGACTCTCTTATACAAATCTGGAATGTGAGGAATTTCCTATTTAACTGGGATATAAAGAAAATCCGAGCCACTTGCCCTCCCAAGTGCTGAGGAATGCAGGGGATGGCTTTGATTTGGTGGAGACAGCAGTGTGTCCTGCTGACTCCAACAGTCTCATGCAACGCTCCTATACTTGAAGAGCTACGTAAAGCTCTTGAGACCCCAGGTAACGTTCTGCTGGTAGAAGTACAATGCTTTTATGAGCTTATATTTTTAAGTGAGCTGTGTTGTTAAATGGAGCACTCCGCGGTGAGGAGCTGGAGCAAGGACGTTATTGAGGCACAGGATTGTGTGGCCGTGCCCAGTGTTACCACAACAAATTTGACTGTCACTGTGCTCCGAAACCCGAGGTCACAGCTGATTTCAGAGTGCGCCTTGTGACCTTCCTGCTCCATGTTCTCTCCTCCGTGCTCAGGGACTTTTGAGCAGAAGACATTCTGTGTCTCCTGAATGTTGTGGAAGCAGCACAGCTTGCTGTGCCTGGGCTTTATGGGCACTTTATGCTTTGGGTGCATGCTCACCAACATTTGTCATCACTGATTTTGGTCTAGGGATGCTGCTTCTTCCATTGGGATGCCTTGGACTGAATTGTGCCTTGCTGTTAGCTGTTGGGCTTGAAGACCTCAGAGGAACGTGTCTTGATGTCCAGGAGTGCTGCTCTACCCTGCTGTGGACAAGGAACTCTACAAGGATCAGTGAGATTTACTTGGGTCCTCTAGCTAGACAATCCAGCCCCAGGAATTTAAACTATTATTCACCCCTTGATGGTTAATTGTCAGATGAACTTTTGACACTGGCTTGAATGCAGAGATGGTGAGAAGAGACTGGCTATTCCAGCCATCTTAAACCCTTCTTAAAATGGAAAAGCAGCTGAGAAACAAATGCTGGGGCCCTTCTTCCTGAAGTGCTTTGTCAGGGTCTTTTGAAGTGACTTTTCAACTTATACCAGATCGCTTTGAGACAGATGAGTAGTGATGTTTTTTTTTTTCCAAAAGAGTTTTCTAAACTGAGAGGAATCTAAGTAGCAAATGGTCTTGGTGTGAAAATGAATGGAATCTGCCCTGTGGAGAAGCCAGGTATCTTCAATGGTGAGCTGGTGCTGAGGCTGATTGTGATGATTGAGAGTTGAGCTAATGTTTATGGTCAATAGATGGATTCAGGAGTTGAGCAGAAGTTTCTTGGTCTGCCTTTGGGAGTTCCAACCTTTGGAAGTCTGATGACCCTGGTGAAACCCAGACCTCAATGCACAGTTGGGCCCTCAGAGTAGCTTAGATCAAACCAGTGTCACTGGAGAATCTGGGATAGGGAGGGATCTTGGCAGTGTTATGGATCCTGGGGCAAAGAGGAGCTCCTGGGAGGCCCCTCAGGTCTTTCCCAGAGAATAATTCACCTCTGATGGCAGGGGCAGGTTGGGGAGAGCTGCTGAAGAGGCAGGAGGCAGTGAGGAGGAGACCAAACAGGCCTGCAAAGGTAGACTTCTGGTACCTGTTGAAAGGCAGTTGTACCCCTGTCTGGAGTCCTCACCTGAGAGATTCTCAGCTAAGTGTCATTAACATGTTTACGAGTTTAATTATTTGCAAACAGAGGAGGAGAGACCGGAGGAGGGTAAAGTCACACATGGGCATCGTAACCAGACGATGTCAGAGCCAGCCCGTTGTGGGGACCACGCGATGGAGTGGCAGCGATGGAGTGGAAGCCTCCCCAGCTCCTCTTCCTATGGCTTCTCCCTGGGTGTCTCGAGGTGGGTGGTAAACACCAACACGCTCAGCCAAGTTTGGCTTAGTCAAACCTGTCTGAAACTGGACTCGCCAGTTAACTGAGCCAAGTCTGGCTGATTAGAGTGAAACCAGGACGAAACTGGCAATTGCGAGGCCACCTCCCATCTTTGATAGCACATTGGTCCAAGTCCAATTTTGGATTGAAAGAGTAGAGCTGTCCCAACTTCAGCATAGCGATGCACATCTCCGTGGAGGCTGTTTCGGCAACAGAACACCTCTCGTCCTCCTTTTGCTGTTTCTACTTCAGAAGATCAGCAGATCAGTTCTCACTGAGCCAAGCAGGTCAGTAGTTTTAGCCTAGATTCTTATCCGTTTTGCTGGTGTAAATCCAGGTTATCATTGATGATGTCACTACTAGGCAAATACTCTTCCAAATTATGCTGGCACAAGCTGGTGGACTTCAAGGGGATTGAGCAAGCGTGCTGGAAAAGGATTGCAAATGAACGTGAGTAATTTAGAAGTGTGTTATTATGTAATAAACATAGCATTGCTGGCGGGCGTTTCCAATCATTTTTCAGTATTAATTTCTGAAAGTAATTTATCAGAGGTGCCTGTTTGCTCTCTGCACGCAAATCTCGGGAGCAGCGTTTTAATGGGGAGTCTGACGAGCCGCAAATTACACTTCATGCATCGTGCTGCACGATGGCCCGGAGGCACCTGCTTATTGGATGTTCTTACAGTTATGTTTTCCGGCAGCACTCCCTTGGGTTTAAGTTCAGGCATTTTGACATATCTGATATATTTTCCAGTGTAACTAAAACCTGTGCCAATTCGAGATATCTAGGCTTATCTGTAGGTAATCTGAGGAGTGGCGAGTATTTGTTGGATACTTTCCAGTGCTGGTAGGTCCCTTATGCTGATATCTATGAAAATCGTGTACTGATGTGCCCCCAGCACAGGTCCTGCCAACACTCTGTAGGCTGAACTGCAATGCCAACTGCACAAAATATCTTAAAATCATGTGAGTTTCCCCCTTGAATATGGGCTGAGGTTTTATCAAGGTAGAGCAGAAAGATTTCCAGAGAAGGGTGTTTTAACTTGGCCTTTCCTTAGCAAGCTACTTACTAGCTTAGTAGCTCTTCAACAAACTCAGTTTGTTGAAGAAGAGAAAATGGGCTAAAAGCTGAGACCTTTTCTCTCAGTGTGCCAGTGATGGCCAGCAGATATGCAGGAGGGGATTGCTTGCACTTCGCCTCGGACCACCCGGGCTTTCTGTTTTTAGCTCTCGCACAAGCTCTCCGAATACTCCGCGTGCCGGCCGAACAGCTGCAGCCTCCCGGGCGCTGCGCGAGCACCTCTGGCCCTTGGGACGGCTGGTTTCAACACCCAGAAGCACAAACTTTTTTTAAAAATCAATATTTTCTGTGCTTTGCCAAAAATATTCTACCTGTTCTCTCCGTATGGCTTTGGGCCTTTTCTCAGTGTTTAGAGACTGGGACAAGAAGGAAGAGCCGCTGCATCTGCTCTGAAACCGGCTTTGCTCCACCTGGATGTCCCAAGAAGACAGTGGAGCAGGTAGCTGCGTTTCTAGATTCCATCTCTTCTTGCTCACCGCTGTTTCCAAGGAAATGCTCCCCTCTCCTCACCCTTGGGAGGGAACGGGCAGGTTCAATTGCTCTCCGTTTTCATCCCGCTCTAGGGATCATGCTTTGAGGAGGGAAACAAATCTGTTTTCTTTGCGCTGCATCAGCAAGGACTTACTCGTGATATTTCCCACCTCTTCTACAGCCCCATTTATCCCTGAGCTGCAACTGGAGACCCCAGGCATCGGAAGGATTATAATATATACCAGATTTTAATTGACTTTTTCCCTTTCTTGTGTTCTGATATTGACTTTCATCTGACTTGGCGATGCTGCCTGCCCGGCCCCAGCGAACGGCAGATGGCAGCCGAACTCCGTGTCTTCAGACACAACCGAGAACTTCAGCAGAGCATCTGCTAACATCAAACTGAGCACATGAAACACTACCGGGCATTTAAGCCACACCAGAGAGGATCATTATTTTACTTAAAGTTCTTCATACCTTCCTGCAATGCACTAAATTGCATTTGCAAATGCTCTGGCAGAGCCATCAGGGCACAGTGACCCTTGCTGTCCCCTGCAGCAGGCACTGGACCTGCTGAAGGCTTAAAAAGTAACACTTCATTTTAAAATGTATCTATTTTATTGCATATAAAATTAAAATGGACAAAAATATGGACTCTTTCAGAGTTTTTTTTAATCTAACAAAGATATCTGTAGCTCAAATATATTCTTTGTCTAGCTGCCACGAGCAGATACTGATACTTATTTCTTGTCAATCAATTCTTTCATAGGTTTCTATTCTAATAGGATTAGCTGTAATATTATGTTTTGCTGCATGTATAACTATGCATCTTATTAACAGTCTCACAGTGCAATGGGATCTTGATATTGAGAGTCTGATTTTCTCCTCTTGAAGATGAGGAAGAGTCTTTCCGTGATTTAAACCTGTGTTGCATCTAGCCCCCAAGTCTCCAGATGGGGTAGGTTAGTAGTAAAATGTAAGTATAAGAAACAAGTATATCAGTTCTTAGGTGTTAATTTCTGAGTGCATAATTAAAAAAAAA